>VWZV01011499.1:0-28475 GCA_013397155.1 Irena cyanogastra
GAGGACGACGCGGGAGGCAGGGAGGCCTGAGGGGCTCGAGGTGGCCTGAGGGGTCGTGGGAGGGCGGTGGGTGCTGGCAGGGGGCTTTCATGGGGGAGCCCTTGGGAGGGACAGTGCCCTGGGGGTAGCGAGTGTCCCCTTGCTCAGGAGCTGGGGCGGGGACAAAGGGGGTGGGCTCTGCGGGGCTGGCAAGGCCCAAACCCAGGATGGGGCTCCTGGGGTGGAGGTCCTGCAGCCTCCGGCTGCTGAAAGTGTTGGCGGTGGGGTGGGCAGCGGGATGTTGCCTGGGGGGCTTCTGGCTGCAGCAGTGCGGGATCACAGCAACTGAGACGAGGAGCTTGTGGCCCGAGGAGGTTGTTTTGAGTACAGCATAGAGTGGAGAGTGTGAGGGTTTTGATTGCATGTGATTTGGAGGATGTTGTGGGAAACAGGGGTCAGGGACACCCAAACCAAAAAACATGGGATTCAGAGAGCTGGCAGGTTTGTGT
Organism: Irena cyanogastra; assembly: GCA_013397155.1. Taxonomy (NCBI): domain Eukaryota; kingdom Metazoa; phylum Chordata; class Aves; order Passeriformes; family Irenidae; genus Irena; species Irena cyanogastra. Next base: position 489 of record VWZV01011499.1, read on the forward strand.
CAGCTCCTGTGTAGCTGTTCTGGTGAGAGGTATTCCTGTGAAGTGGGAGAATACAAGGACCTTTTGGAGTTGCTGATGTTTTTATACCAGAATGCCCTGCTATGGCAAATTGCATCACTTCTTTCTTGTGAGTGTCTGGTGGAGGAGTTTGCCCAAGGTCAGACACAGAGCAGGTATCAAAGAGGACCCAGGCTGATGAAGCACGTTGCTGCCACCTTCAAACAAAGCTCCTGCCTGTGGGTTGGTAATTTGGATTTTTTATTTGTTGGGAACTGCCCAGACTGTGCCCAAGTCTGCTATGTCTGTGTGGACCAGTGGCTGAAGCCTCCTACTGCCTCCCTGGTGTGGAGGGTGATCCCATGGTCAGCAGGTCTAGAAAGCTTTCCTTGAGAGCAAAGAGGTGAGAAGGGGAACAGGGCAGCCCCTTGCAGTGGGAAAGGTCTCTAAAGTGACATCACTCATTCAGCAGGTGAATTCCCAGCCTTAGGCCTCCTCCTGGGGTGCAGGGAACGGCCATGAGCACCCTCATGTGCTACCATGCGCCCACCACCAACACAGAGCCAGGGAGTGAATGTGGATTGTGATCTGGAGGCACTGGAAGCGTGAGAGCAGACTGATCTGGCACCGAGGAGTGCCCAACTGCTCCTTTGCCTGTTCTGTGACCTTGATCAAATTGCTTCACCCATCCTGGCTTCTCCTTTCCTCTGTACTATCCTGCACTGTTTGTCTGCTTTTCTCTGCTGCTGCCCTTCACAGCCTCCTGGGTTGGCTCATTCTGCCTTGGTCCTTGCCTGGTTTCCCCATGTCTCATCCCAAAACTGAGCTGGGCAGCTGAACAGGTCAGGTTTGGCCATGGGTTCCGTTTCCTGGGAAGGAGTTGGTTCACCACCAGCAGTCCTGGGAATTGACAAGCCTCTTTGGAGAAGACAAGAACCTTCCTTAACTTCATGGATAGCCTGAACCCATTAGCAAGCTGGTAAAAGTCCAATTAACTTTTATTTCTTATAAAATGCAAAGCTCATCCTGCAGCTTCTGATTTTGGCCAGACCTAGAGGAGACACTATTTCCCTAAGGGCATCTCTGGTAAAGCCAGAGGAACAGTCCCAGGAGCGTCTGACCTTGCAGGCCTGAAAGGATTTGTGGAAGTTTGGGATTTCTTAATTGCCACAGTAAATGACTCCTTCCCACTAATGGACACAGCTCATCCCCACCATGAATGAGCTTTGACTGCCTGTGGAGAAAGAGACACTTGAATCCTGGAAGTGCTGTGGAGTTGTCTGTGCCTCTTGGATCCATCAGTTCTCTTCTCAAGCCCTATTTTGGGGTCCTGCAAGGCTCCCTGTGTTCACCGAGCAGATGCTTTATGGGGTGCAGACCAGGAGTATTTGGTTATGTTTCTATCTGCCCAAGTCAACACTGTTTCCTCCTGGAAATCAAATTAATCTTGTTCCACCAGGATCAAACAACACAATCCCTATCCAGACTGATGGATAAGAGAGGAAATTCTCATTCCTCCTGTGGTCAGCATTAGTGTCTCCCCACACAAGTGGGAGCCTGAGAGACCAGAGCGATCCTACCTCTGTCATTGTGAGACACACACGGCTCCTAAGTGAGCACCTGAGCTTCCTGGAGCTCTTAGTCCCTGCTGGAGCTGGCACCAGTAAAACTCATAACCACAAAGTTTCCTTGTGGGTGGAGAAGAGGATCTGTCACTGCAGTGTTTTAGCCACTTGGTCTCCTGTCTTTGTCTGTCCAGGCAGGAGGTGGCACCTCTCTGGGGCTTGTGTGTTGGTGTCCTCTCTGTGCTATGGCCACAAGAGAAGCTTCCTATGAAGTCTGTTTTCTTCTGGAGAAGAGATTCCTTGATAGCTACTTTTCCTGCCAAAGAGCTTGTTTTTAGGGGACTTACTCCAGCCATTTTAACTCAAGAGTCCTCTGATGACTTTGGAACATTTTGGTGCTGGCAGAAACCAGAGTCAGATAGCCAGAGAGGGAATCCTACAGAAACCAGGTGCTGTTAGCTCTACTCCTCCCAGTGGGACCTGTGCTGGGGATGGGATGCAGGTAGATACATGACCCACAGCTCTGTGTCACTCTGGGGTGGCAGTGTCGCATTGGGGGAGGCAGAACAGGACAAGTCTCTCTAGTAACAAGCAACAGGACAAGAGGAAACGGCCTCAAGTTGTACCAGGGGAGGTTTAGATTGAATATTAGCAAAAATTTCTTCACCAAAACGGCTGTGAAGCCCTTGAACAGGCTGGATGAGGAAGTGATGGAGTCACAGACTAGACTTTCCAGGTGTCTAAAAGATGTGTAGGTGTGGCAATTGAGGACACGGTTTAGTGGTGGCCTTGACAGGGGTTGGATGATCTTAGCAAGTCTTTCTAACCTCAATGATTCTGTGATTCTGAGTGAGCTCTGGCTGGTGCCTGGAGTCATCTGTGTGTCAGAAGGAGGGGATGGGAATGGGGATCCTCTCTGACTGTCCCACACAGTCTTAAATACAGCAGAGCAATGCGGCCTGAGCCATTCCCTGCCAGACTGGGGTGGAGGGATCACTCTGCTGTGGTGCAGTAATTAGAAACCCTTTAGTTCCTTGGCTGGCAGCTCCAGAAGGGCTGACAATGCTTCTAACAACTTCCCTCCTGGGAAAGGCAGCTAGGCATGCTGCTAAGCTGGGAACAGGGCTCTTTCCAGGGGGATGAGGACTGTAACCACAGGTGAGCATCGAATAGGGAGTGTCCCCAGAGTCAGGTGTGTTGGGAAGTGCAGGATGTGCGTGGGGTCAGCGAGTCTCTTCCTGTGGGAACATGGAAGATATTCTCTCCTCGCTTGTGGCCTTCTGGCGGTCCTCTCCTATGATGCTCTTTGGGGAAAACAGGTTTATAGCCCTGGAACAGATGGTCCTGTGTGGTCACTAATGAAGGGCTCACTGCCTGTCTTGGGCTGCCCATGACGCCTGTCTGGGTGGCAGCAGGCTTGGCAGATCCTCGCTGAACCAGCCCTTTGGGATTTAGGCAGTGGTTTGGTCATGGCTGTGCCAACACAACATGGGTAGTCTGTGGACTCTGAAATGGGCAGATCACGCCAAATGCTTTCCAGCCTTTTCACTCTGTGCTTTCTCCTGGCTGTGACCTTCCCAACAGCTACACCCTCAGGGGAGTCTTGTACCAGGGACTAGTCAGTCCTGCTGTCCTTGTGAGGCATCTGTCCATCCTTGTGAGATGCCACTGCTCAGGAATACTCCTGGATGTTCCTTACAGCTCCCCGTGGTGCCTGGCACAGCTGCTGGGCAGTCAGGGTTTGGGGGTGCTGTGAGACAGCCCTGGGAGGCTGGGCTGGAGCAGACAGCTGCCTGCCTGTCATCCAGGAGTGCCTGCAGGGCACATGGCCCTGACATCACAGGTACCACTCACTGGGAAAGTGAGAGTCTTTCCCATGAAAGTGGCATCCAAACTTCCCAGCTCCCTGCTCTCCCCAAGGCTGACTGTCTCTGCTGTTCAGCCAGCCTGCCGAGGTAATGAAGTGTAATTAAGTGCTCCCTTTACACATCCGCTAGGGTCCACGGGAGGGTTTGTGACTGGATTTCTAGGGAAGGTGGTGATGTCAGTGCCTGCCCCAGCCCAGCATGGGGAGCCAGGGTCCAGGGAGGGGAGTGTGGGCAGGGCCTTGGTCTATTCCTGTCCAATGCTTTCAGCCCAGAGAGCACAGATGTCGCCACTTGGGACTCTGGCTGTGATAGGCTTGGGCTCACAGCATAGTCATGGCAAGGAAGAGTTGGTCTAATAGCCTCACAGTGAAATAACCATCACCAGCCAGTACAGCCCAGTGCTCATCTCCAGCATCAGGGATGTCCGTGCGTGGGCAGGACCTCAGAGGATGGCTGGTGCAGACACAGCCCACTGTGTCTATTTAGTCTGCAGTGAGCCCAACCACAGAGAGTTGAGACCATCTGGGTGTCCTCATGATGGGGACGTAGGCAGGGGGCTGCTGTTGGGGCTTAGCCTGGGGTTTTGAGTCGTGAAGGGTCTGTGTAATGTCCTGTGCTGCACAGCAGTTGCTCCTGGAGCACCTATCAAGCTGCAGCATTGAGCTCTGTGGGGACTGGGAGCAGGGAAGCTCTGAGGAGCATGCTGACAGATCTAGGGAGAAGCAGGCCTGAGTTAATGCTGTCTGTCCTCTCTTCTGCGTCCACATGAACCTGCAACAGGAGCGGCAGAAGAAAGCTGGGTTTCCCGAGAGCAGCGATGGCTCCAAGGATTTGGACAGCTCTGCTGGGCGCCGGAGCAGTGCCAGCCGGAAGCATGCCCGATTGCGGGGCCGGCCGGACAGCCCCGGGGCCGTGGTGTCCAAGGTGGTGAGAGCCGTCACGGCCAGGCACAAACCAGGATGGAGGCTGCCGGCCATGCCGGACTCCTCCAGCCACAGGAACCTGACGGAGCTGCGCGGGGAGGCCCAGCTGGCCATCTTCCAGCAGGGTGACACGGGCAGCGTAGAGGGGGCTCCCCAGCCCACCGAGAACAGTTTCACCCCCAAGTGCGAAATCACAGGCAAAGACGCCCTGTCAGCGCTGGCCCGGGCCAGCAGCAAACAGTGCCAACAGGAGATTGCCAACGTGGTGTGTCTGCACCGGGCTGGCAGCCTCATGCCCCAGTCTGTGCCTCGCCACTGCCAGCTCTCAGGTGAGTCCTGCTAGAGTGCTCCTGGTTACCGTGGGCATTGGGAATATCCCAGGAAGGCTGGTAGGCCACCTTATGTCACCAAACTGTCCCATGTGGTAAACAGCGGCCTCAGTCTGTCACTGATTCCCAGATTACCGCTACCTCTGTAATCCAATCAGAACTGTGCCTGCCTTCTTAAATTGGGCTGTTCATCCCAGTCTGCAGTTCTGCAGGGGTCAGAGCCAGGCCCAGCTTCATTTTCCGCTTTGAGGCACCAGAGGAGGACACCCCCTTTCCCAAAACCCCTCATCAGTGTAACACAAGGGGCTGCATGTGTGACCATGCCCTGGCACTGCAGCCAATTTGGGATTTGCCCGAGGCTGAGTGCTTCCCTGCTGTCCCTGCATTGCTCAGGAACTCCAGGTAGTAGATACGAAGGATGGGGGTGGCTGACCCCTCTCCCTCCCCATGTAGGCAAGGTCAGCCCTGTGATCCAGTGGGATGAAAGCCGGCTGCAGCAGGGGCCCCCCAGCAAGCCCGTCCGCATTGCCTACATGCTGGTGGTGCATGGCAGGGCCATCCGCCAGCTGAAGCGGCTCATCAAGGCCGTGTACCACCAGCAGCATTTCTTCTATATCCACGTTGACAAGGTATGTGGCAGGGGTGAGGGAGTGGGTGCTAACAGTGCTCCATTGGTCCCTGGGAGAGGGAGCAGAGCTGAAGCATGGGTGGTGATAAATGAGGAAAGTGGCTGGATAGGGTTAGTCCTTGCTGCTGTGGAGCTGTGACCCTCCACCTCTACTTCTGCAACCCTACAGAAGCAGGATCTATCCCCCCTGCCCTGTTTGCTGCTTCTCTCCTTGTGGAGGCTGTTGCAAGGGCTGACTCCGGGCTGGTGGCAAGGAAAGCAGGGCCCTGGGAGGATGAGCTGTTTGCTGAGGGTGATCCATGTTCCCTGGCAGCGCTCCAGCTACCTCCATCGCGAGGTCGTGGAGCTGGCCCAGCATTACCCCAACATCCGTGTGACACCCTGGCGCATGGTGACCATCTGGGGAGGTGCCAGCCTGCTGAAGATGTACCTGCGTAGCATGAAGGACCTGCTGGAACTGTCTGAGTGGCCCTGGGACTTCTTCATCAACCTCAGTGCCACTGACTACCCCACGAGGTGAGGGCCTTGCTGGGACAGGGGAGGGGGCTGGAGGTGGTGGGGCTGTGTGATGCTGCAGCAGTCTTGGGAAGGGCAGGGAGGAGCAAGGAGCTGAGATTGCACCCAAGTGCTGGTGATGATGTTCTAGGGCCAGGCTGCACTGATGTATGCAGAGGAGCCCAGCCAGTACCTTGGAAGCTGTTTTTTCCTGTGGTCTGGGTAATGCAGGAGAATATGCATGTAAGGTGCCAGACAGCAGAAAGGTTGTGTCTGTCCAGTGGTGGAATATGGGTTTGAGTCAGCAGATTTGGGCTCCTTGTGTCTAATGGCTCTTGCAGAATGAATGTTTACTGGACTGCTTCACCCCAGGAGCACTAATGATTCCTGATTTGCACCTCAGGACCAATGATGAACTGGTGATGTTCCTGTCCAAATACCGAGATAAGAACTTCCTGAAGTCACATGGCCGAGACAACGCCAGGTAATCTCAGCTCGAGGCAGAGCTGAACTGGAGGAACAGAAAGTGGGGATTTCAGAAAATAACTGAAACAGCTGTGGCAGGGAGGGGATATTCTGCATCTGCACTTAGCAAGGTGGTTGACACTCCTAACTCCTCATCCCTGTGCCCAGGTTTATCAAGAAGCAGGGCCTGGACCGCTTGTTCCACGAGTGTGACTCCCACATGTGGCGACTGGGTGAACGCCACATCCCCGAGGGTATCGTGGTGGATGGGGGCTCTGACTGGTTCTCACTGACACGCAGCTTTGTGGAATATGTGGTCTATGCTGATGACCAGCTGGTGTCCCAGCTGCGCCAGTTCTACACCTACACACTCCTGCCAGCTGAGGTGAGTGCTGGCTGTGGGCCACGGGACAGATTTTCTTGCCACTGTGCTTAACATCTCTTGCCCACTTCATCCCTGCTCTGGGTACCTGCACAGGGTGTTGCTGGTTCTGCTCAGGCAGTTTTGTGCCTCTCCTTTTCCAGACTTAGGTATGAAAGAGAGAAGACAGGAGCGGACAGGTCAGGGGTCATGTTTACATTGAACCCAGCTTTAGGTCCAGTTACCCTCTGGGCCAGATAAGAATTGGTGCAAACCTGGTCCCTTAAGTGTTGCCCTTTGCTGGGAACGAGGATAAGTTTCTGTTCAGTAGCAGTTGAGGTCTGTCTGTCTCCTCTGTGAGTGGGGGTCTCCATTAACCACCTGTCCTCCATCCCACTGGGTGTCCTGTCCCTTTTCTGCCTTGCACAGTCCTTCTTCCACACGGTCCTGGAGAACAGCCACGCCTGCGAGACGCTGGTCGATAACAACCTCCGAGTGACCAACTGGAACCGGAAGCTGGGCTGTAAGTGCCAATATAAGCACATAGTCGACTGGTGCGGGTGCTCCCCAAATGACTTCAAACCCCAGGACTTCCTTCGGCTACAGGTGAAAAAGATCCTCCTTTTTCTTCCTGCTCTTTCCTCTCCTCCCTGTCCTCTTCTCTCTAAGCTGTCCTGTGGGCACCCCAGGCTGCAGTGCTAGCTGCTGTGCATGTCCCCACAAGAGACTGGAGCATGGTCAGGTCCCCGAGTGGGGCTCAGTGTAGATGTTTCTGTAAACAGGCAGTGGGATTATCCTGACTATCCTGCCCTGCAGCCCTTCTGCTTGCAGCATTGCTCCTATTCCCAGACTTTCTCTCCTGTTTTCCTGCTCTTTCTCTGTAAACATATCACTTGGGGCAAATGCCTTTTTAGTAAAACCCCTTCAGAGTGCTGTTTCTTTGGCAGGTGAAAATGCCTTGGGATGAAAAGTCTCCCATGCTCTCAATGCATGGGGATGTGGACTGAACACAGGATGTTTGGGGGAGATAGAGCCAGCCCTGAAAAGAGCAGTTGTAGCAGGATTTTCCAGCAGTCCCAGGCTTGCAGAGCCCAAGACTCTGTTCCTGCAGGCTGTGCCACATGGGCAGAGCTAATGCAGGGCTCAGCAGTGGCTCTGGTGGGTGGAGGTCCATCAGAGTAAAGATTGCAGCAAAGGAGCTGGATGACACATGGCTGGTTCTGGGAATGGAAAGGGGAGGTGGTGGGAGAGATGGGGACCCATCTGCATTACGAGTAGCTGTTGGTGTGCTCCCACTGATCCTGTCACAGAGGATCCCACATTCAGGCTGGCTGTGCTGTGCTGCTCCTTAGCCTGTGCCTTCAAAGGGGGTAGGATAGATCCTGGTGGAGTGGGAGGGCAGAGTGGGTGCAGCCAACATTGTTAGAAATGCCTGTGCTCTTCCAGCAACTCTCCAGACCCACCTTCTTCGCCCGCAAGTTTGAGTCGACGGTGAATCAGGAGGTGCTGGAGATCCTGGACACACATCTCTATGGCAGCTACCCTGCCAACACCCCGGCCCTCAAGGCCTACTGGGAAAACATCTATGACCGTGTCGATGGGCTCAGCGGTCTCAGCGATGTCACCCTCACCTTCTATACAGCCTTCTCTAGGCTGGGGCTCCACAAAGCCTCATCTACGCTGGCAGCCAAGGCTGACAAGCTCTGCAGGTGGGATATTTTCTGTGGTCTCAACCCAGGCTCCAAATGGAAGCCTTTATCTTGTGCTGGAAGGATGCTTATGCTCAGATGTCCAACCTCTCTGTCTATCTCTCCAGATTTGAGCCTCGAGGCTTCCCCTCCAGTGTGCACTTATATTTCTATGATGACCGTTTCCAGGGTTACCTGGTGATGCAGGAAGTGCAGAATTTGGCAACTGGGCAGGCAGAATCCTTGGAGGTGTGGATGATGCCCCAAGGAGCTCTGAAGCTGTCAGGTCATGGAGGGCAGGCAAACCGCTTGCAAAACCTAGAGGTAAATGGGACACTTTCCTCCCTGTCTTTTCCACACTGTGCTGCCATTCCTCCTGTGGCACACCTGCATGCCATGGGTACAGAGGGACATAGAGTTGCCATTGTGTCCGATCTGGGAGTTTGGTTTATTTGTGAGGAGCTGATCATTGGAGAACAGGCCTTCAGGGTATCTTTTAGAGGCAGGTGAGATCCCGTGCCTGCAGCTGCAGGAGGCCTTGCACAGCTGAATTAGTGCTGGCGTGTGATCCATGGAGGGTGGGGTGTCCATTGCTTTGGACTCCAAGGTATATGTGTTCTCTGTTTCGGGGAGGTGAAACACAGAACCTCAGCTGATAGTGTCTCCTTGCCCAGTGTCCCACTGCTTGTGCTTCCTGTCCCTCCAGGTGGGCACAGAGTGGGACCCCAAGGAAAGACTCTTCCGCAATTTTGGAGGCTTGATGGGGCCTTTTGATGAGCCAGTGGCCATGCAGAAGTGGTCACGGGGCCCCAACCTGACAGCCACGGTGGTGTGGATTGACCCCACCTACGTCATCGCTGCCTCCTATGACATCACAGTGGATGCTGAGGCAGAGTTCACCCAGTACAAGCCCCCCCTCAACCACCCCTTGCGCCCCGGCATCTGGACCATCCGCCTCCTCCAGTTCTGGGAGCCTCTGGGGGAGAACCAGTTCCTGGTGGTCCCTCAGACCTTCAACCGCAAGCAGCCTCTCAGGAAAGGTGAGGATGCTCTGGAGTTTGGGGCTGGATGAGAGGGTGTCCTTGTGGGCAGTCCAAAGTGCTTCCCTCTGTGTTGGCCCCTGGGCTGCAGCTGGACCAAAGCTGAGCCAATGACCAGGCTGGAGCCAATTTTCCACTGGTGTCCCCTTGCCCATGTGAGTCCTTAGACTAGGCTATCCTCTTGGCAGCTGTGAGAGCCCATTGGCATGTCAGTCAGATTCTTCCTGCAGCAGCATCCTTTTCCTTGTGCTGGAGGGGAGCTGGAGTTGCAAAGGGATGGGGTGCTGTGCCCCAACTGGAGTTGGGGGTAGGACCTGCAGGGTGCCAGAATGTTGCTGCACTGCTCATCCCCTTCTCTTTTGTCTCCCTGTCCTTCCCAGACGACAGCAATTGGCTGCATGGTGGCCCCCCCCGCAATGAGTACATGGACCAGAACTTCCAGGGCCTGGGCGGGATCCTCAACCTGCCACGCTCCGAGGTGGCAGAGGAGGATGCGGTGCAGAAGGCACGGCTGACGGGCAAGGAGCTGGAGGACTGGGCAGATGCTGCCATCAGTACCTTCTGGTCTGCAGTAAATGTCTGTGTCAGCAGCCCCTCTGCCTGTGCTTCCCTGGAGACCTGCAGCAAAACCTCCTGGAGCTCCCTCTCTCCAGACCCCAAATCAGAACTGGGGCCTGTCAAACCTGACGGGCGGCTGAGGTAGCAGGAGCAGCCAGAGGGCAGCCTTGGGAGCAGGAAGCATCCTCCGTTTCTGATTTGGGGGTTGTCTCCGGACCACATCAACCTGTGCCATTTGCACTGCAGTCACTCGAGGAAGAGAAAATGGGAACCTCCAGACAGGGGAAAACCTTCTCTTGTGGGGTATTTTGGGCAGAGGGAGAGGCATGAGGTGGGTCTTACCCATCTCCACAGGAATGAGCCGTTGCTGGCCGGGGAGGGTGTGCTGGAGTGCCCATCCCTGTGGGGGCATGGCAGGCACCTGGGAAAAGCTGTGTGTTTGTTACTCCAGGCCTTGGAGCCTCAGGAATGGGTGATGTGGGAGGGAGGGATGGCTGGTGGGTGGGCAGGCTCTGGACCAGCTCAGCGTCCTGTCCAGCCCCAGACTAGAACTTGGCAGGATGGGCCCTTATTGCTGGCTGCTGCCCTGGTGGGCTGATGAGGGACTGGGGATAGGCAGAAGCAGAATGGATCAAAACCTGCTGTGTGCACAAAGCTGCTGCTGGCCTAGGGTTTACATCTCATCCCTTCTACCCCAGCCCTTTAGTTTGTATTTTTATAAATATATATATAGAAATATATATGAATCAAAGTGCAATAGAGACGAGACCCCGCATTGGCCGGGAAGTCCTTGTGTCTCCATTTCCCCTCAGACTGTAACATATCTTGTTCCCTTGCGTGTCCTCGTGCTACAGAACAGGGTGCTGGGTTGTTTACATCCTTTTGTACTATTATTATTGTTTTGCCATTTGCCCATTTCCTGCTGAGGGCTGCTGGGGACCTGTAATCTGCTGGCCTTGGGGCAGGGTTGCCCCCAGGTTGTGGAGCAGCTGCCCAACTATGCCAAATGTCTGGAGCCCTGGTGTGTTGTGCAACAGTGAGTGGGGAGTGCTCAGTGTGTGGTTCAGGTCCAACAAGCTGAACTGTGGACCCTGCCACTTCTGTCTCCACTTCACCAAAAGGACACCCTGATCCCCTGCCAAAATATCATCCACAGAGCTGATGTCCTTCTGCACATGAGCTGTGCCTGGAGGGCTGCCCTGTACCACAGCTCTTTGACCTGACCTTTTCTTTTGTCCCATGTCAGCAGAAGCTCTTGGGACCTGCTGTGCTTCCCTGGGCAAAAATCAAAGCAGCGAGACGAGGTTCGGCCAGCTCCATCCTCCCTCTGCTGTTTCTGCTTCCCACTGCTCCAGAGGGAAGAGGTGCCACCTCCTCTTGGGAAGGGCTGCAGTGGAGCATCCCCCTTCCCTGCAGTCCCCCCAGGATATCCTTGGGGTCTGCCTCCAACATTCTTTTCTCAAAGACTGATACTGCCTGGAGAAGTCTGGGTTTGGTTTCACCCTGGGAAGACACTTCACAGCTGGGGACAATCTGGAGCCCATCTGGCCCAACCCTCTGCTCAAAGCACGGTCTCAGGAGCTGCTGGGGTTTTGCTGTCTCCATGGATCTGTGCCATCCTAACTTTTCTCCCACATCCCAGCTCTGTCTGCCCAGCAGGTCTGACGCTCCCAGTCTCCAGATTTAAGGATGCGGGTGTTGCAAGATGTATACTGTAAAACAGAGGGAACTGAGACCTCTGTGTGTGAGGGCTGGTGCCTGCTGGCACTCATCCGCCGTGTCCTGCACCCACTGTTGCCTGGGGTGCTTTGGGGCTGTGGAGCAATGTGGGGGGAGAAGGGCCACACAGGGGAGGATGCCAAAACTCTGTGTCAGAACCATTACGTAAAGTTGTCTTAAATGTGTAATATCACCACAAATACATCTATATCTCTACAGTTTGGTGTGTCGGGGTTTTGTGCTGTTATGGAATGGGTCAAGGGTGGAGGAAGTTTGGCCGTACTTGGTGGGGGTCTAAATCCCTCCTGGGCACCGGGATTTAGGGTGTTGGGGCAGGGTCGCCTTCCTCGTGGGTGATGTGTAACCCAAAATCAAGCTTGGGGTTTTCAAAGCCAGTGGCTGGAGAGTGAGAGCTCAGGAGTGACCTGGAGCCACGGGCTGAGTCCTGTTACACCCTGGCAGCGGGTGCCCTGAAGGTACCCGGATACTTAGCGTTGACATGGCACTTAATTAAGATGTTAATCAGCTAATGAGCGAGCATCTCCTGCTGCCTGCGGGGCCAGGAGCATCTTGTGTCACAGGCCGGATTTCCCTCCGCAGGAGCGGGGCAGCGCTGGGATTGTCCCGTGTCCGCTGATCCCGGCAGTGACCCGCGGCCTGGCTACCACTCGGCCGGGACCGCGGGACTCTGCTAAGCGCAGCACGAGGTCGGGGCACCCGCGGGTGAGCTGGGCTGGCCCTGACGCGTGTGCGAAGGGGGAGCCCCGGGAGCGCCGCGACTGAGCCCGCTCGCTCTGGGCCCCGCCCCGTCCCGCCCCTCGCGGGCTGTAGGGCGCGGGCGGCGGGCAGGGGCTGTCGGCGGCGGGGTCGGGATGGCGCAGCCCGCGGAGGCCTCGGGCCACACAGCGACCGCCAGCGCCAGCATGGACAACAACGTCCTGGCCATCGTCATCGCCGCCAGTGAGTGGCGGGCGGGGGCTCCGGTGCCGCCGGGAGCGGAGCGGAGGCGGCCGCCGGGCGGGATCGGCCTCTGCCGGTGCCTCCCGGGCTGTGCCGATAAGGCAATACCTGAGGACGGGCGGGGAAGCGGTCGGTGCAGCAGCCGGTCCTAATCCCGGGGAGTCTCGCTGGCTCGCGGGATTGGAGCCGGAGCGGAGCGGCGGCGGGGACTGGCGGTGCCGGCGGAGGCTGGTGGTGCCGGTGGGCTCCGCGGATCCGCGGGTGGGCCGGGGGGAGCCGCGGGTTCCCGGGAGAACGGAACCCTGGCGAACCGGCGCCCTGCCGTGCTGCTAAGGGGGGCGAGAGACAGTGGGTGCCGGTGCCGGTCCCCGCCGGTCGGTCCCTGCTGCCGCGGTCCGGGACGGGGTGAGCCCCTCCTGGCTCTGCAGGTTGTTCCCGGTCTCGTAGGGAGAGAGAGATGTTGGGCACAAAAGGGCTTTAGCGCTCTTGGGACGGGCAGCAGGTGGAATCGGCTTCTCAGGGGCTTCTCCAAGCGGCAGCCGCGGGGCGAGAGCGGGCGGCAGGAGGAGGCCCGCGGGCCCGTCGAACCATCGGCTCTCTCGCCTCTCTCGTCCCTTGGCAGCGGTGTCCACCTCCGTCTTCATCGTGGCGATCCTCATCCTGCTGCTACTCTTGTACCACCGGGACCCCATGTGCTGCCAGTTCCTCTGCTCCTGCCGCCTGTTCCAGACCCCCAGCCAGTATGTGAGTGTCCTCCGAGTCCTTCCTCTCTTCCTCCTGCCCACGGGTCCCCTTCTGTCCCCCGAGTTCCTGTTCCCTTGTGCTGGGTCTGTGCGGATGCACCGCCAGGTTACAATCCTGCAGCCTGGATTGATTGTTGATGGACGTGGGTCCTCCAAGCAGAGCTGGGCTCTGCCACCTCCTTGCTCCCACTCTGTCCAAGAGATCCATCTATCCACCCACCCAGTCCTGCCTGGCTGTGCCATTGTGGTTGTATCTCCAAGGCCCAACACTAACATGCTTCCCTGCTCTCCACACAGCTCGGGAGGGAGAATTCTCCTCCCCCCCGCACAGTCGTGTGGGGTAGGGCTGTGCTTTATAGGAAGGGGCCCAGCAGGGAAGGAAGCTAGAAGCTGAGGGCAAAGGCAGACAAAGGCACCCGCATCCCTGACAACTGGCTCTCTTGTGCACAGCTCCTGGGGAAGGAGCAGTGAGACACAAAGCCCTTTCGCTCGCATCTGTAATTTCCTAGGGCTGGCTTTCAACTAGGGAAGCTGGTGGAAAAAGAGCAGCGTGTGTAGCCGGCGTTGCTTTTGTGGCAATGACTGCCTGGGGAAAGCAGAGCTGCAAGGATGGCTCTTGATGGGAGGGCTGCAGGTACCACTTTGCAGTCCCTGGGAGAAGAGTGGATGGACATTCAGCCTCACTAGCAAGGGATGGAGAGACTAGTGCTATGAAAGGCAAATCTAATAGTCCAGCACAGGCTAGGAAGTCCCCAGCAGAACTCACAGTAGAAATAGGCTGCACTGATGGTGTCCTTGTCTGATTGTCTCTACTCCTTTCCCTCTCTTCCCTCCTGTTGCCTGCCCATGGCACACGTTGGGAGCGGGCCCTGCTGCTGTGCTCCCTTGCCTTGTGGAGCTGCTCCCTGAGGCAGTGTGGGATGCTCCCTGAGCTCTGACCTGGAAACTTCAAGCAGGCATCTTGCCTTTAGCAAAGGGCTGTGCGGAAGGATGGATGCAAAGAATTATGTAAGGAAAGGGAACATATAATGTATTTCCTTCAGAAAAGAGAAGCAGTTGTTGTATTGTGAGACAGTTTTGGGCAGGAATAGTTGCACTGGTTTTGCTCATCAGTTATTGAACCAACAGTTGGGTGCTGTTTTCCTGCAACTTCTGTAGTTGTGCTGTAGGGCCAAGACAAACAGTTCCTTGCTTGTTAAGAGCAAAAGTAAATCCTCATAGTCCTTCCTGTGCATCCCTGGTTGCCCTGGGAGTCTCTGGGCTGGTTTCTGCTGGCAGAGATGGGGTTTTCTGAGAGCAAGGTACAGCCACGGCTCAAGTCCCGGCTCTGGCTAGAGGGGCTGTTCTCTGTGAAAAAGGATTTCTGCTCACTGTTGCTCAACACCTTGACAGGGTTAACTGGAGTGAGACAGCTTGGGAACAGCACAACTATTGCCCTGTAGATTTGCTTGCTGCATTATCCTGAAATAACAACCTCAGTAGATAAGAGCTAACAAATTCTGTAACCCTGAGCATGTGATGGAGCTCTTATCTACACCAGTGGAATAGCTGGGTTGTTTTTTGTTGTCCCCCAAAAAGAGATGGTTCTGATTTTCAATTAAACCCTGTCCTGTGGCCCAGACTGTCCCTCTGGCTGTGCTCTGCTCCAGCTGGCTCTAGCCCTTGGAGCAGACCTTGTGCTGCCAGGGAAGAAGTCCCAGAGGTGCTGGTGTCACTGAACAGGCAGAGGCTGCTGCCAGCAGTAAGAGCTGCAGGAGCCACATGGGCAGAGGGAGCTACTCTTGCTCTGCCTGGGTCCTGCTGTCCCATGAGAGCTGGTTGAGCTCTGCTCTCTGCCGGGAAGATGTGAGGGATTTTGGCTTTGCTCATGTCCTCCTCGTTCCAGGACCGCCCTCCACCCTACTTCAGCAGCAGCCAGCAGCTGGTGGGACCCCAGCGTGGAGCCTCACGGCTGGAGAGCACTGCTGAGAACCCCGGCATGCAGGTGATGGCAGGGTCCCTGCTGGCAGCTGGGTGGGAATGATAGCAAAGGTCTTCATGGTCTTGGAAAGAGACTCTAGTTATGGGGTTTGCCTGAGGCAAAAAGTGCTGGGCACAATCTTCTGGTGCTATCCCACAACTTTGGGAAGTGCTGCCAGTATGTAAAAATCCCAGGGGTAGGCAGCATGTGGAGGGAAGGAATATTACAGAGGACACCACAGTGCCCTGAAGTGTTTGGGCATGAAGTGCCAGTGGTAGATCCTGGAGGCTTGGGATCCTGCAGTGCAAGTCGTGGTGTAACTGCCTTCTGGGAGGGCGGATATCCTCCCTGGGTGTTCAAAGGAGCCTACAACTACCTACAGCTTTGAACCCTGAATTAACTCAAGGTTGCAGCAGAACATGAAATTCTAGTGATGAGAGCCACCATCACACTGACCCTTTTCTGGGGATGGGCATTTCTAGGGAGATGAGCTCTTCTGTGTCGGACCCTCCAGCACGTACCAGCTCCCATCCTGGGAGCAGCCCCGCCTGCCCAGCTACGAGAGCGTGCGGAAGAAAGATCACCAGCGGGAAATCCATCAGATGATTGCCAACAGGTTTGGGCTGTGGGCAGAGCCATCCCAGGAGGTGAGCTCCCCTCCGTGCAGTGGGGGGCTGGCAGAAGCCCATGACAGTCACCACTGTGGTCTATATCTATGTCTTCCTTCAGCAGCTGGTGGTAGCTGAGGACTCTGTGCTCTGCGATTGCCTTCCCCTGATAGCTTTTATCTCTGGGAAAGCACAAAGTGTATCGGGAGGCTCTTTTGGTGTACATCTGTGCTGGTTAATGATCCATCTCCCCTCCCCCAGTGCATTTGCAGAAATGCCTGTACCAGGAGGCAGAGTAGAGCCCCACGGAGAAAGGGCAGGCTCTTTGGGTCACCTGCTCCATACAAGTCCAGGCTGGGAGAGTTATTTTTGCATCTCTAAGGCTTTCATGGGTTCTTGCTTCCTTCTTCCTGCAGGACACTCCTGGGGAGACCCCTTGGTATTATTTTGAAGTGTTTATGGCTTATTTATGAGCAGGAGGCTTTGCTTGTTACGATATTTAAGATTTGCACTCCCACAATGTAACAGGGCAAAGTGAGTGCATCCTGCCAAGTAGGTCCTGCAGCATCCTGAGATGCTCCCGTTCTGAGACCTCATTGTCTAAAGCAGGACAGAAACTTCTGAAACCCTGAGTAAAGCATTAAAAGGTCATTGATTTACCTGGATTTTGAGCTCTTAAAGCTGTACCATAAAGCCTGGCATAGTCAGCCCTTGCCACTGAGTGTTTGGAGCCGTATCTAATGACGTGCCTGAAAAGTTCCAGCCTGAAATAGTGGAAGGTGTCCCTGCCCATGCAGGGGTTGGAACTGGATGTTCTTTAAGGTCCCTTGCAACCCAAACCATTCTGTAATTCTATGAAACCTGGGAAGTGAGGGCACAGGAGAGTAAAGCTCCAAAGACAGGTAGTTGAGGAACAGCACTGGAAGCTCTTCCACAATGAATGTGACAGGGCCTGGAGGTTCCTCTCTCTGTGCAGTGAGACTTGCTGCCGAAACCTGGGTACAACACCTGGTTTGTAGGTACTTGTGTAAATCCCAGTAATTTTTCTTCAGTCAAGGGAAAGAAAATTGACAGCCCTCTCTCTCAACAAAAGTCAAGTTTGTTCTGGCCTTCTGCCAAGTCCTTGAAGGGGAACAGGGAAGAGCAGGATCTTGGCACAGAGTGCAAGAGGAGAATGTGTCTCTCAGCAGGTTTGTGCCAGGTTCCAGACTGATGCTCTCATCTCCAGGTGTTCCCCAGCCTACAGCTGGCTGCGCTGGGGGACTGTGGGAGTTTAATTTCAGGCTGGTGGCAGTTGTGAGCCTTTTCATCTGCTCTGTAATAAGAGGTGGTATAATCTCTTGGTTATTTCTGATCTGCTGTAATGCTCTTCCTCTCTCTTCAATAGATGCCACCTCCTTATGAGCATGCTCTGAGGCATCCTCCAGCTTTCTCAGGAACAGGAATAAGCTCAGAGACCTTGGATAGACATGGTGTTCCACACCCTTTCTATGCCACCCTCAGCTACCAAACTCAGCGAAACACTGCAGTGTAAGGCCTTGGCCTCAGTGTACTGCTGCTTCCTGTGCTGTCAGCAACAGAAGTGCCTGGGATACCATTTTCCTCCACAGGGAATGGCCAAACCTTCACCCAGATCCACAATCAGCTGAAACACAGGCAAGCCCAACCCAGCCATCAGTGACATCCCTCTTGCAGCGCAAGAACAACCACAGAGCTGTTGCAGGGTACTGCACTGAGCAGAGGAACCAAGGACACCTGCTCATTCTTCTCTGGCAGGCACCAAAGGCAAAGGTCTACCTGCTGGAGCTGCACAGGGCAAAGCTAAGGGGAAGGTCTGCTAGGCCAGAGCTCCTCAAGAGCAGCATTTCATACCTCTGTGAGGCAGCACTGCTGCTGTACAAAGAATGAGACCTCAGGCACTGGTGGTATTGTGCTGCTTTGCCTGTTTCTTAGGTTATCAAGTATTGTACTGTATCTGGACTGCCTGCCAGGTGGAAATCCTCACCTGTGAGAGGCAGAAGGGATGTGCTTTGGATCATTGCTGCGTGCTCTGGCACCAACAGCCTCTGTGACTGACAGCGGCTGTGTACAGAGCCCACACACGGATTTGGAGAGGCTCCATGGGTTGTACCCAAATACAGACCACCAAGATGAACCATGGGACTGGATTTGCAGGCTGGGAAAGGACAGATGCATGGACTGAATAGCTGGAGGTCTACATGAAGCCTGTGAAGCACAGGTGGACACGTGTGGCTGACCCAGCTCACATGGTCTTCTGCAGAGCAGAAGAATTGTCTAAATAATGTCAACACCAGTGTCCTTACACTACTGGTTTTGATAACCTGTTTTCTACTGCAGAGTCAATGTTTCAAATTGTTTACAAACCTGTAGATAAAATGAGATCAGTTTGGGCACAACACATTTGAGCTCCTTTATTTTGAGCAATACAAGCTCAAAATTGCCACATAATGACTCAAAGATAAAAGGATGAGTATCCTGGATAATGCTTTATCATACACCTCCAGCTGCTGAGGCTTCAAATATTAGCTGAGATTTGGGCATCTTGCCAGGCCCCCTGAACTCAGTAATGAGTTAAGAGTTAGGCCTGTGAACTTGCCTCACATGGCCAGTGAATGGAACACTCAGATATTTAAGTTAATCATTGAGGTGAGTGAGGTAAAGGGGAAAATCCAGCTTCTGGGTACACAGCATAGGTGCATGTGGTAAAGGATCTGTTCTGCAGTATTGTGAATTAAGGTATAAATAGAACAGTAATGACTAAAAATGAGCAAAAATAGAGGGAATTATTAGCAGGACAAGTACTGACACAAGAGTGATTGTAGAGGAAATTCATCCAATCGCACAACAGACCAGGCTCTCCAGATACTACATGACCATTGTAACACACTCCAAGAGCAGCTAAGACCTTCAGCTGCCCCATAGCATTTATTAAACACTCTTAAAAATGCCAGCAGGTGATCTCTGCCTGAAAACAGATCACAAGTGCTTCAGGAGCAAAACCAAGTCCTAAAATGGTATCTTCAGAGCCACTCTTGTTCTCAGATGCCACTATAGCTGTAGTGGTCTGTCCTTTCCATCTGTGTCCACATGCCACTGCAGGCTTACAGCATGGTGACAAGTCTGAAGCTTCCTACCTCTGTGGTAGGGACAACACTGATAAAAGTTTTATAAAGGACTGCTCCTTTGGGCAGCTGGCAGATCACATCCCTGCTCTCGCTGCTGCGGGGTGGGGGCACGTAGACCTCTTTGGTGTATCTCACAATCCCATCCTCCAGGGCATAGAGCGTCTTGTTACGGCCCATCCCCACCTGGGAGAGGATGAGAAGCATTAAAAGGAGAGGCTGGACATCCACAACTAAAGCAGATCTGATCACTGGTCTGCCTTGTTTGATATCCTGGCTTCAACAGCATCTGTTGCTTTATTTTTTAAAATAAAATCACAAAACTTGCTTCCAGCAATGGTGCTCAGTATGAGACATGAGACACCCATTCCACCCTGAAGCACAAGTGCCCAGTCAGGTCACAGAAGTGTTCTGGGGTATCAATTACTTGCAGACCTTTCCTGAGTCCCATGAACACAGGTGAGGCTCTGAGCAGGCTCTGTGACTAATACCACAGAACACAGGGATGAGCATTAATGAGACTGACAGAGAGAAGGCAGTGAGTGTGGGACTCTGGGGGGGCCTCCTGTTTTCTGAGACCCAAAGAGAGAGAAAAGGCCTTACGTGAGCTCCAGGATGCCAGCGGATCAACCGCTGCGTAGCCAAAATGTTTCCTGCATGGACAAATGCACCTGCAACAGAGTGACACAGTCAGACTGCAGAGAAAGAGCTTCCAAAGCCCAGGCAGAACACAAGTGATTCCAGGACTTACAAATCACAGGTTTCTGTTGGCATTTTCTAAGGAAAAATTACTTCAAATGTTAAAAGCATCTGAACAAAAATGCTGTTAGCAGGAAATAAAAGGGCAATGGATAGACCATGGCAAAAAGTCAAATCTCTGAAAAGATTGCTTCTAAGGTACAAGGCATTTTCTGGCTGCTGAAGGCATTGTTTTATTACATTTACATTGATATGCTTCCATAAGCAAAGCTAGTAATTATTAAGCACTCAACTGCAAGAATCTGCACTTTGGCTTCTGCTAAGCCTCGTAATTCTCTTTGTAAACACTGGAAATGCTCAGTTTTTCCACCCAGTGTGGGGGGAAAGTACAGAGCAGTTATGAGGTGTCCCACAGTGTTCCCTCCTCCTGGGCTCTCTGGAAAGGCAAAGTTAGAACCAAAGTACATTTTCTGTAGGCAATTTTGGCTGGCAGCGGGCAGGCTCATGGTGGGGGGAGCTGACTCACCCTGCCCTCCCACCAACAACCCCTGATCACGAGGTTTCACTGATCCTCCCCTTCTCTTTCTCCTGGAAAAGTGCCCTGCCCACCTCCTCCTGAAACACTCAACCACGACACTACCAGGGGAAAGAAGCTGTGAAGAACCCAGTGAAATGCAAATAAGATACTCAGACCTACCTTCGACTTTTTTGAACCCATAGCGTTTCCCTGGGCTGCGGCCACCTAGGTTTTTCGAGCTGCCCCCACTTTTCTTGGAAGCCCATCTGACAGCAACCAGGCTTGTATGGCAAGGGGTTAGAACTAGGTTAGGAGAAAGAACAACATCATCAGCTGGAAAAACTATCATACGTAATTCCCTCTGTCAGATGTAAAGGATATCAGTTAAGACAGGCTTTAAAATTAAAGGAAAACCCTGTGAGAAACAAAAAGTACTTCCAAGACACAAAATGGCCTCAGTTCCTTGAAAAAAGGCCACATCTCAAGTGCTGCTGATGCCCAGATATAAATAAGAAGAAAACTCTCAGCAACAATTTTAAATGATGTGCACAAATTCTGTTTAATTCTTGTAAAATGCAGCAGAGATGCCACTGATTTCTGTGAATTGCTCTCACCTGGCTTTGAGAAAAGATGGGTTGTGGTTTGTTTCAGTTTCCCCTCTGACCAAATGGCATTTATTTACACAGTTACATCCTGAAATCTTACAAATGAGCAGACTCCAATTCTGGAAAATATATAAACATCTATGACCAGCCAGAAACAGTCTGAGGAGTATCCAGAAGGAGCATAAATGTTGGACTTGCTGGTATTGGAGGTCTTTTCCAACCTTAACGATTCTGTAATTCTATGATTAAAGGCTCCAAGAAGGAATACAGAGCCCGGGGAGTGGCAAAAAGGGAGTATGGAGCACAGGTTTTTTTTCATTAATCCTCCCAGCTTAAGGGAAGTGTTTAAGGCCAGGTTAAACAGGGCGTGGAGCAACCTGGTCTAGTGAAAGGTGTGCCTGCCCACAGCAGGGGATAGGAACTGGGTAATCTTTAAGTTCCCTCCCAACTCAAGTCATCGTTATCTTAAAAATCTCTTCAGTACCACCTTTCGTGCAGTTAGGAGACAAACCTGTTTTTTCTGAATCCCTCTATTTAGCCCGTTAAGCAGCCAGGTTAGTGCAAAAGAGTGGTTATCTTGTTTCCTTAACCTGAGCAAAACCACTAGATTAACTTAATTAAATCATCACGGATACTCAGTGAGCTGGAAATGTCCCGCCACTCTCAGTGTTCAAGTACGGGTTGTATGGGGCTTACTGCAACCTGGTCTAATGAAAGGCGTCCCTGCCCATGGCAGGGAAGTGGAACAAGATGACCTTTAAGGTTCCTTCAAACCCAAACCTCTCCATAATTCTAAGAAACACTGTTGAGGAAAGGGTAAAAAACCCCAATAATTTCAGGAGATGACCCATTAAGTAAATTAAAGCCTCGGAGACTTGACGATTTACAGTAAATTAGACAAAGACCAAGTACAGTTACAGTTTCACTTACACAAACCCGCCCATCACCACACGTACGCCTCAGCTCCAGGCAAAGGCGAAAGCCTCGGCCTCGCGCTACCGGCGGTGACGTCCCCCCGGGGGCGCGACATCCCGCGGGGTGACCACCCTGGGGCACCTTCTGCCAAGCTCATTCCTCCCGCTCCCCAGCCCTTAGAGGGTAATGAGCTGACACAGGCCCTCACTCACACAGCCGTCCGAGCGCCGCCATCTTGATGGCGCCGCTTCCCCCGCCTCTTCCCGCTGGGGAGGCGACGCGCACGGGCTGGGCGGCAATTGGTTCCGAGCGCGCGCCCTCGCTAGCGTTCGGACCAATCACCGCCCACTGCACGCGCCTCCGGGCCAACCAGCGGCCGGCGCGGGCTTTCCCCTCAGGCGGGCGCGGGTGTCCCTGAGGAGATGCGGGAGATGGCGGAGAGCGATTCGGGGTCTGACAGCAGCGAGGAGGAGAGTCTTCCCTCCTTCGCCTACCTGCTGCAGCCGTCCCCTTGCCTCGGCAAGCCGAGCCGCCCGCGGTCGCCATCTCCTAATCCTGAAGCGGCAGAGGTTGTCAAGATGGTGAGCAGCGAGAGCGAAGAGGTGGATGAGGAGGTGATGGACGTCGACCCTTTGCATGAGAGGGTCAAGATGAGGGTGGGAGCGGAGCTGGGCGCTGGTGATAAAGGAGAGGCATCTGAGCTTTGTGCTAGTAATGACCTGATGGCTGCTGGGAGCGAAGGGCTTCGGGAAGACCTGGCGCCGTCTGGAGAAGTGGCTTGTGATAGTGAGAATGTTACATGCAGTGCTGAGAGATCGTCTTTGTGCTCCTTGCCAGTCGGCTCTGACAGGCCTAGTAGCCCTCCGATAAGCAGAGAAAGGCCAGAAGCATCGCTCCCTCTCAAGAAGCGACAATATAGTCAGAAGGAACAGGAGGCAATCTGCCAGAATGCGTGGCAGAGAAGGAACGAGCAAGAAGCAAAGAGGAGAGAGCGGGAGGAGGAGAAAGAGAGGAAGAGAGCCGTTGCCAAGATGCTGAAAGCTCAGCGGCCAGGAGAGTGCCAGAAATACATAACAGTGGTGCTAGATCCAGGTAGTTGTCCTCACAGCCTGCACCTGCCTTGTACTGACGGTTGTCTCCTCTGTCTGGAGGCCTGACACGTGCATCGATTTCAGTCATCTTACAGGTAGAAGGTGGCGAGCAGATCCTTAGTGCTTTGCAGGCTGCCAATTATTTCTGTGTGTTTGAGAGCCACGCTGTTCCCTGCAGCATCACCTGGAGGAGAAAGACAGTGGCATCACAGGTATGCGAGCATAAGTTTTATGATCTTGCCCTTTTTTAATGTGTTATTTGCAGTTAGTGATTGTATTTAGCAACCTAAGTAAACACCCTCTAATCTCCCTGCTCAGAGCTCTGAGTGGGAGTCTGAGTGAATTCTAAACAGACTGTGGCCTGTTTGTTTTCATATCTGAACAGATGGGAGGAGGAGATGAATGGACAGAAGAACCAAATGTCCTGGTTCTACTTGGCTTGGAGGAGTTTTTGTCCATGGCTCACAGCTACAAGCAAGTGAGAATGGTTATGACTTTTGTGCTCCTGAACATGCCTTGATGCAAAACCGGTGTTTTGTCATCCCTCTTAGTGGCAGAAAGGTTTTGGTGTGGGGGGAATGCAGATTTCACTGAAACAGAAATCTAGGTTTAGGAGCCTTTAATGGGTTGTATAATGTAAAGTTCTGACGAGCTTTCTTCGCCAGTTAAAATTTTTCACACATTCCTCTGAAGAGTTATATTGTTATATCAAGTGGGTTTTTCTTTTTTTTCCCTTCTTTCTGCTCTAACTTTATATGGGATCAAGTGTTGCATGCTTGCTCTAAAGAGCAAGGGTGAACAGACTCATCTGCAGACCTGCAACCAGGGCTATAATTTGCTGTGCTCTGTGTACCTCAAAATGGTTTAACACCTTATTTTTCCCATTCATCTTTGTAGACTGCTGATGGCTCTGCAGAAAGGCAGAAGGAGACCCTGCAGAGCTATGTAGCTCATCTGATGGAGAAAATGCCTGGGAGAATTCTGGCTCTGGCAGTAGTTGGAGTAGAAAATTATTTCAGGTCAGACTTCTTCCTTCCAAATGTTTCTGTGTTTTCTCTGGCCTTGAAAAATGCCATAAGTGTTTATGTTAATTCCTTCTGGCAAAGACTGGAGTGTAAGAGGTATTCCCAGAACTGCTCCACCACCTTTTATACAGAAGCTAAGGTCCATCCAGACTGTCACCCCAGTCTTTACTCTTTTTAGGTCTCTCCAAAAGCCAAAACAAAGGCTGCGACAGACAGCAGCGAGTGGGAATCAAGAGAAACGGGGAGAAAGGAGAAAAAAGGAAGTTAAGGATTCTGGCCTGAACTTATCCAGAATGGATGTGAAAGAAGTGAGTGCTCTTAGAACAGACATGCAGCCATCATCTGTTGTCTCCCAGTATTTGAACATTTGACCCAGTCACACAATTTTGTGGATGGGAATACATGGCTTTCATTATTCATTAGTCATCAGTCTGTGGACAGAGCTCTTTGGGTTCAGCTCCCCACTGCTCAGTCATGTACTTGTTCCCACACAGACTGATGTGTCTCTTTCACCTGGATACTGAGGGCAGTCTCAGCACCTCTTGCCCTTCATGGTCCATTGGCAAAGCCCACTGGTGGTGGCCTGTTTGTAACAAGACACAGAGGAGCTGAGGCAGCTCAGAGGACACTAAGGTGATGTTAACTGTCAGGAGACAGACTTCCCCTACATACTTCAGTGTCTTAAGTTAACTGTTCCCAAAATGGAGAGAGAGTGAAGGTTCTTGTCCTACAGCAGGACATTTGTGACCCTTTTCTAGTTCAGACTAAAATGGAATTTGATGCAACAAGATTGATTGCGCCATTTGTTGTTCCCAATGGTGATACAGGCCCTGGTGGATCTGCAGCTGAGCACGCAAGTCCAAATCAGCATTTTTGAGAACAGTGAGGAGCTTGGGGAGTATGCCACTATGTTCACAAAAGCTGTGGCTGAGGCGCCATACAAGTGAGTAAGCAGAAGAGGTTTGGTCCTACCTTTGGAGAGGCTGCACTTTAAGCTACTGGGAAGAAATAGCAGGTACCACACAGGGTAAAATGGTTCTTGAAAGTGCAGGTGATAGAGCATCTGCTATTGCAGCTCCTTCAACACAGGACTTGTTTTCTTGAAATTGATATCCTGCCCACAGATGGGTCCGGACAGACCTTTGTTTCATAGTCACAGGATGGTTTGGGTTGGAAGGGACCTTAAAGATCATCTAATCCAACCCCCTGCCATGGGCAGGGACACCTTCCACTAAACCAGGTTACTTAGTGCTCCATCCAGCCTGGCATGGAAGACTTCCAGGGACAGGGTATCTGCAACTTCTTTGTGTATCTGCAACTTCTTTGGGCAGTTTGTTCCAGTGCCTCACCACCTTCATGTTTCACACTGGAGCCTTGACATCAAGCAGAGCTCTTGTTTTGAGTCAGATTTTTGGAATGGGTAGGGAATACGAGTAGGGTTGGCTCTTAGAGTGCCAGCTTTTCTTCCTCAGTATGAGAGAGACATGCCTGAGAATGAACCACTTAGTTCTTTCCATTGATAAGGGAGGACAGCAGCTTGTTGCACAGTGATAGCTAAGAAAGCCATCTTGTGCAGTCTCACACAATCCTGGCATTCCTATCACAGCAGCTGCTGGATTTTCATGTCAGACATGACAAGAGATGAGCTGTTATTAAAAATGACATCTAAACGTGTTTTATTATGGTTGACAGCCAGAAGGTGAATTCTTGTTTACCACTTTGTCTGCAAGTTGGCTTGTGTCAGGATTGCTGCTGAGTACAGGATTGTTTCTTTTTCAGTAGCAGTCTGGGTCTTAAAGAAATTGGTAAAGCATGTAAGGAAAACAGGGTCAAATTGTTCATATTTCCTTTGATGCCAGTTGTGTCTCTGACAGCTCAAGTGAGGGACGGCCCTCTGGCTCTGTGAGAACAGATGGCTGGGACAGGATTTTCTTCACAGCCTCATTGTCTCATTTGCTTCCTCATTCCTTGTTCTCCCTAGGCGAGAGCGAGAGAACACAGGGTTCTCTTTCTACTTGGAGAAGGACTGTTGCAGAGGGGTGAAGGTGGATCCTTCCGGAAAGGGTCTCTTGAAAGTTTGGAAGAGGCAGATACAACAATTTAACCGTGTCAGCTCTGAGATGGCTGAGGCTATCGTGTCTGCCTACCCTTCTCCTCAGCTTCTGATCCAGGTGAGGATGCCTCAGGGATACCCAGCACTGTATGCAGGCAGCCAGCTCATGCAGGGGGTGGAAGAAGTAATTTAATTGGTATTAAATTAGACACAGTGATTCTGCATGAGTGGTTCAGTAAGTTAGCGAAGGAACTGATTCCTTGGCACCCACTGTTCTGGCTTCCCACTGAGGGAGCAGCACTGGCTCCACTCTCCAAGCTGACAGATGGGACTTGGGCAGAGACCAAGTGCAAAACGAGTGGACATTGTGGAAGCGCAGAGCAGGTACAGGTGCCTAGCTTTGATTGGATTTTTGAGCGATGGATGCAAGTGGGTGATCCCATTGTTCCCTTTGTGTTGCTTTTAGGCCTATGAGAGGTGCTCCTCGGACCAGGAGCGGGAGAACTTGCTGGCCAATATCCCTGTGCACCGTGGGGAGGGTGTGACGGCCACCTCCCGGCGCATTGGGCCGGAACTGTCCCGACGCATCTATCTGCAGATGACTTCCCACGATCCTGACCTCTGTCTGGATTTTACTGGGTAGCACAGGGAAAAAGGGTTGTACTGTTTGTTTGGTTAAGTGTTCAGTTTTGGATTTCACTGGGTAGCTCCAGGGAATAAGGGTTTTTACCATTTGTCTGGTCAAGTTTTCAGTTTTCTTCTGTGAAGAAGTGCTTAGATAACACTCAGTGATCCTTGTTTAAAGACTTGAAGCACACTTAGCCTTTACTGTAGCAGGAAAAAAGTTGGATAAAGTTGCTGAATAGTGGGCGTTTACACAAGAAAGATCACCGTGAACATCTTCCCTAAGCACACGAGTTGCACACAGCTTATAGTACTGATGTTGTTTTATTTGTCTTTCTGTAAAATAAATAATTTTGAAGAATAACCTTTGCTTCTTAACATGGCATGTTGAACATAGACAGGTATGTCTTCTGTTGAAAGGAATACTTCCTGTTGCTCTCCTGAACTGCAAGGATTTACCTTCTCCCTCCTTTGGGACAAATCCTGAAGCTAGAGCAACATGGTGCTGCCCCCCCCAGCACCTGCTCTAGCAAGGTGAAAGAACTTTACCTCACAAAACAGCCTCTCATTGTTCCGCTGTAACAGATGGGAATGAGTAAGACTAATTTTCAGATATAAGTTTAGAGTGCTCTGATTCAGTCTCCAGACGGCTTAATCTAGAGAGGGTCTTGAAATCTGATTATATGTGCTGGAATTACGAGGTCTAAACAGTTGGCAGAAAAAGCTTCCTTTTAATTAGATTGGGGACCACGGCCTGTCCGTGCAGCCATCAGCACTTGTGTGTACACAAGGACAGTTGAGGGTTTTTGTAACAGCATTGTTGAGATGAGTGCTCAGAGAATTANAGTCTCCAGACGGCTTAATCTAGAGAGGGTCTTGAAATCTGATTATATGTGCTGGAATTACGAGGTCTAAACAGTTGGCAGAAAAAGCTTCCTTTTAATTAGATTGGGGACCATGGCCTGTCCGTGCAGCCATCAGCACTTGTGTGTACACAAGGACAGTTGAGGGTTTTTGTAACAGCATTGTTGAGATGAGTGCTCAGAGAATTAAACTTGCTCCATGTGTGGAAGTTAACTCTTTGGAACCCTGCTGCCTTCAGTGGAAAAATCCCTACCTGCCCTGGTGATTCCAGGCATCCGGCAGGAGCCCTGGCCTGACCAGAAGTGCTGCTGATCTGAATCTATAAATTGTATAAGCCTAGTGCTTGTCAACCTATGCAACACTCATCTGGATGTTGGCAGGAAGGGTTGCATGGAGGAAACATTGCTTTAGATGCTGTTTGTAATTTTCCTGAACATTTCTGGATAGGGAGTAAGGATATTTTAAAGAATGGGATGAGTTAGACACCCAAAGCAAACCTTAAAGGTGTTTGAAGGAAGCTTTGGAAACATGCACCCTCCTAAGG
>VWZV01011499.1:32052-55513 GCA_013397155.1 Irena cyanogastra
GAAGAAGTAATTTAATTGGTATTAAATTAGACACAGTGATTCTGCATGAGTGGTTCAGTAAGTTAGCGAAGGAACTGATTCCTTGGCACCCACTGTTCTGGCTTCCCACTGAGGGAGCAGCACTGGCTCCACTCTCCAAGCTGACAGATGGGACTTGGGCAGAGACCAAGTGCAAAACGAGTGGACATTGTGGAAGCGCAGAGCAGGTACAGGTGCCTAGCTTTGATTGGATTTTTGAGCGATGGATGCAAGTGGGTGATCCCATTGTTCCCTTTGTGTTGCTTTTAGGCCTATGAGAGGTGCTCCTCGGACCAGGAGCGGGAGAACTTGCTGGCCAATATCCCTGTGCACCGTGGGGAGGGTGTGACGGCCACCTCCCGGCGCATTGGGCCGGAACTGTCCCGACGCATCTATCTGCAGATGACTTCCCACGATCCTGACCTCTGTCTGGATTTTACTGGGTAGCACAGGGAAAAAGGGTTGTACTGTTTGTTTGGTTAAGTGTTCAGTTTTGGATTTCACTGGGTAGCTCCAGGGAATAAGGGTTTTTACCATTTGTCTGGTCAAGTTTTCAGTTTTCTTCTGTGAAGAAGTGCTTAGATAACACTCAGTGATCCTTGTTTAAAGACTTGAAGCACACTTAGCCTTTACTGTAGCAGGAAAAAAGTTGGATAAAGTTGCTGAATAGTGGGCGTTTACACAAGAAAGATCACCGTGAACATCTTCCCTAAGCACACGAGTTGCACACAGCTTATAGTACTGATGTTGTTTTATTTGTCTTTCTGTAAAATAAATAATTTTGAAGAATAACCTTTGCTTCTTAACATGGCATGTTGAACATAGACAGGTATGTCTTCTGTTGAAAGGAATACTTCCTGTTGCTCTCCTGAACTGCAAGGATTTACCTTCTCCCTCCTTTGGGACAAATCCTGAAGCTAGAGCAACATGGTGCTGCCCCCCCCAGCACCTGCTCTAGCAAGGTGAAAGAACTTTACCTCACAAAACAGCCTCTCATTGTTCCGCTGTAACAGATGGGAATGAGTAAGACTAATTTTCAGATATAAGTTTAGAGTGCTCTGATTCAGTCTCCAGACGGCTTAATCTAGAGAGGGTCTTGAAATCTGATTATATGTGCTGGAATTACGAGGTCTAAACAGTTGGCAGAAAAAGCTTCCTTTTAATTAGATTGGGGACCACGGCCTGTCCGTGCAGCCATCAGCACTTGTGTGTACACAAGGACAGTTGAGGGTTTTTGTAACAGCATTGTTGAGATGAGTGCTCAGAGAATTAAACTGCATCCCATGTGTGGAAGTTAACTCTTTGGAACCCTGCTGCCTTCAGTGGAAAAATCCCTACCTGCCCTGGTGATTCCAGGCATCCGGCAGGAGCCCTGGCCTGACCAGAAGTGCTGCTGATCTGAATCTATAAATTGTATAAGCCTGGTGCTTGTCAACCTATGCAACACTCATCTGGATGTTGGCAGGAAGGGTTGCATGGAGGAAACATTGCTTTAGATGCTGTTTGTAATTTTCCTGAACATTTCTGGATAGGGAGTAAGGATATTTTAAAGAATGGGATGAGTTAGACACCCAAAGCAAACCTTAAAGGTGTTTGAAGGAAGCTTTGGAAACATGCACCCTCCTAAGGCAGAGACAGCCCTTCCTTCCTTTTATCTGATGCTTGTGCTGCTGCTCTCTCTTGTGTGATATTCAGAGAACAACAATCTTATCGGGTTACAGAAAAATGAAGGTTTACTGCTGTGATGGTTTCCCCATAGCACTGCTCCTGGCAGCAATAATCCCAGGTATGAGAAGAGGGAACAATTCTGGAGACCAGTGTAGCATGTCTCAGTGGAGTCTGTAGCACAGGTATTCTCTGAAACTTGCACTTCATTTTAAGTACTCACAAAGCCCTTAAGGATATGAAAAACTTCTGCTTGATAGGAGTTAAGGAAATTTTAAAATGAATTATTTTAAATAATTTTAAAGGAAATTCTAAATAATTCACAGACCATTGCAGAGGTGAGTTTTCCTCTCGAGGTGCAAACCACTAAACCTCCCAGCCTTCCCGCAGTCCCGAGGCTTCCCCTTTCCTGCCAGCAGTGCTCCCACAGTGCCACCCAGTGCTGCTTCTGCAGCTGTGGCAGGCAGGAATTATTCCCATGTACTTGGAAATCATTTGTGGCTGTTCCTAAAAATTAAAATTAAAGCTATGTTAGCAACATAAACATCCAGTTCAGACAAATTGCTGTGAAAACTGTTGTATTGAAAATTTTCAGCTCCTTTCAATAGCACATCAGCCTCTTTGCTCCAACATAGGGATGCACAGCCATCCTACAATGCCTGTAATTGGTCCTGGAGTGGGGCCTTAGTATATTATTCCCATACAGCCATACCACCAATTTCAGCACAACAGAAATGAGAGCAAGGAATGGATATGTATTAAAAACCTTCCAGCTCAGAGCTACAGCTGTCTCACCCAGGTGATGTGAGGGCTGCTTGTTCCCATTCCTATAGACTGTCAGATTCCTGTACCTCAGAATCCTGGTGGACACAACTTAGGGGTAAGGAGTGGTAACAAGTTTAGGTTAACGTGCACAAATAATGGGAGTTACAGGCCGACTGAGAGACACGCACAACAAAGATGGTTTGAACAATAGCTCTGCTCTGTGGAGTGGACCAGCAAACCAACGCTGACTGGCTCAAAGCAGTTTCATCAGAACACAATTCCATAGGAATTCTGGCTGCGTAGATGGTGGAAGGAGATGCTGACGAAGCAAGTGCCCATCCAGGACAATCACTGGTGCGAGTTGTGCTGTAGCATGTTCTGCAGGGTTTTGTGGTTCTGCAGAGCAGCCACCACATCTTCATAGAGGGTGTTCACGCTGATGCACAGAGGTTGACGCTGCAGCTCCGTCAGCTTGCAGGCAGCCAGAGTACAGAAGATGCAGAACAGCACAAAGAGCAGGACTCTCAGCGCTGACCGCGACCACGAGGGCTTGTGCCGGGGGGGCTGAGGGGGACGGGAGCTGGAGGCTGGTTCTGCAGTGAGAACATGAGCAGGACAGAATGTGAGGAATTATTCAACTATAACAGGCTATGCTCACAAACTGTTCAGGCAAGATACTTAATCCTCTGCTGCAGCTGGCTTTTGTTATGAATTTTCATCATTTAGCTCTGATAAATAAGTAGATGTGCAGGATGTAACTGCTTAGGATGAAAAGTTTCAGACCCAGTTTCATGGGCAGCAGTGAAGAGGGTGTAAAGCACCTCTGTGTTGTACAAGATCTGATTATGCAAATGTAGCTCAGTAGACTTAAGAAAAAATGAGTGAAGTTCTCATTAGGAACAGCTGGAGAACTTCCTGACTTGTAGCTCCACAAGTTCATAGGAACACAGGAAAATGGGAAAAGGGCACAGCAGCAGAGTTTATCAAAACTCCTATAAGTTCCACCCTACCCTCTCCCACTGTCTCCCAGTACCTGGGCTGCATGAAAGCAATTCTGGCAGCATCACAATCTGACAACAACGAAACCTGACACAATCCCACCAAAGTGCACACTACTTACTTCGGGTGTGCACCGTTTCCTTTTTAGTTTTCTTTTCCATCTCCTGTTTTGCGGCTTTCTGAGCATCGTACTCCCGCCTTCTGCGCTCCTTTTCCTCTGCCTTCTCTCGCTTTCGCACTTCTCTCTCCAGAGCCTCCTTTGCTCGCTGTTCTGCTTCACGCTTCTTCTCCATTTCTGGGGGTTAACAGCAAGTTTTTCCCTTTTATGTAAAGGGCTGTCACTGCCATTTTCCTCATTACCTTATTATCATAACTGGAATGAGGAAACCAATTAAACGACTATCCTCTTTTTAATAATTTTATTTAGTACTACATACCTTGCATTTTGCTGTGCTTTTCTTTCATGTTTTTATAGGTAACCTATAGCACATTCCATCTAGAGATTTAATTATTCCTCAGGCCAAGAAATCACATACATGACCCCCCTGCTATATTTCTCCTTCCAGCTCTTTTACCCTACTACTCCCTGAGTATTTGGGTCTGGGTGGCTACAAGTATGCATTAGATGGCAATTTATTAGATGGTGATCAGAATGTTTGGGTGTGTTAGACAGACCAAGAGCAGTCCTCAGCAGACAGCACGTGGGGGCTCTTTGTGCCTACCTCTCTCTGCCTGGAGTTTTCGCTGCCGTTGTCGATCTTGCTCAGACTGGATTGCTTTCATGTGCTGCAGTACCTTAAATAGCCAAGAAAACAACCTGAGGGCTGTGCAGAAGCCTTGTGGCACAGTCAGTTCAGAACAGAACAGATGAAGGGTGGCTGAGGACAGGCAGCTGGGGCTGACCCCCAACCCTCACCTATCCCTACAGCTATGGCTCTGAAAAGAACTCACAACTTATGTGAGTCTCTGTTGTTAAAAAAAATCTTCCCATTAAAAACAAACATGGCAAACTGGTGCTCAGTGATACAGAGGATCACACAACATTTCTATTTATGTTTGCCAGGACTTCTCCAGAGGTTTTTGTACTATCAGCACAGACATGGATTACGCCCCCTGATTATGCCTCCACTTTCTTGGCAACCAGCATTTAATCCTCTCTTAGCTCCACTAATGGAGAAGCATCCTCCTCAGCCAGGTGTTTGCTCTCGACAGGCACAGCAGTAGTAGAGTCAGTGCACTGGACCTGGCACCTCACTCCCTCAAGAAACTTCAGGCTCCTGCAGCAGCTGCTCGGTTTGCTAAGCAAGCAGAGGAAGAATCAGTGGCAAAGCCATGAAATGCAAAAAAAAAAACTAGAATAAACGCAGACTCCTTACCTTGACAGCAGCCTGCTTACACTGCTTCTCATCCAGACAGTCTCCTGCCACTTTAGCTAGGACAGGATCCAGGGGATTGTCCTTCAGATCCAGCCACTTCAGGTTCTGCAAAAAGGCACAAGAAAGGGGAGGCTGTAAGGGCACAGCAGTCTTGGAATTATTTAAGAGATCCAAAGCAGAAGCAAAGAACTGCTTAGTTTTCACATTAATGAAACAGGTACAGAAGATGAGCAGAGATGTTTTCAATAGACTGTGAGGATTTTCACAGAGCTGTGGTGCAGAGCCAGCTGAATTTTGGAATGGGTAGTCAGCAGGATGGATGCTTTACCAGAGAAATCAACTTGAGCAGGATCACAAGACCCTGGGCTGCATCCCAAAGCTTTACATAACTGCCCAGCCAACAGTTTTACCTTGAGCTGTGCAAAGCTGACTGGCAGGGTGACCAAGCGGTTGTTCAGAAGGTCCAGGTGCTGCAGATTGACCAGGCGGCCAAAGTCCAAGGGCAGCTGTTGCAACCGATTTTTACTCAAATCCAGTTTCACCAGATGCATCAAACTGCAGAAGTCTGACTAAAACCCAAACAAAGAAAACCCAGAGAAAGCTGGTAAGCACCTTTATGGAAGAACTTCAGTGGGAAGTATGTGGAGACAGCCTGCACCTCACATCAGGCACAAATCCTTGACTTACTACAGGACTGTGATGGAGCAAAATCGCTCTCCTCCTTTGCCTCGGAAGATGGAGGTGAGACACAACGGGACAGATAAGACAGACTGAGAAGGTTATGGGTGACAATATGACAGGAACAAACCTAAGTCTCCACTGCTGATGAAACTCCTCTGTATTCACCTGGGGATGCTCTGGAAGGAATGTACTGCAATCTTCACAGAGTTCAACCCTGTACTCTCTCCTGCCTCAGCCAAATCCACTGCCAGCACTGACCTGTCACTGAGAACTGAATCATTCGGCCACTCCAGGGCAGGGAAAGTGCCAGTTCCACAGTGCCTGGTGAGCCTGTACTGAAGCACCAGCTATCTTTCCAAACACTTTCCAGCAGACTCATCCCCCTGGAGGCTCTCTAGCACCTTACCGGCAAGGAGATGAGGTTGTTACAGGACAAATCCAAGACAGTAGCTTTCGGAAGAGCGGCCTGAAAGACAAATAAGGCACTGAATGAACATGGAGGTTCATCCGACCCCCTCTGACACCTGCTAGTTCTGCTTCGGCCTCTGCGGTTTCTCCCGCGTCAGTCTGTCCATCCCCCGCGGCTGCTCCGAGGTCACGTCATCTCTGGATCCATCTATGGGTCCAAAAAGGTTCTTATCCCGGGACAGCAGTGACTAGCGGCTGCCGGGCCCGCGGGACACAGAACCTCACTGCTTTAAATACCTGCAGGCCAGGTCACAAGTCCCCAACACATCCGGCTTCCTTACGCTGCCCCTTCCCGGGGATCGGGAGCCGGTCCCCACCCCTGCCAGGGGGCCCGCGGCCGGAGACTCACCAACTCCCGCACCGGCACCTCGTTCAGGTCGCAGAGGCTCAGGTCCAGCTCGTTCCCGTCCAGCTTGTCCTTCAGGCTGAGCCCCTTCCCGCTGCCCCGCGACATGGCTCCGTCGGCGGCTGCCCACGGGGGATGCGGTTCGGCACGGGGGGGAGGCGGCGCGGCTCGGTTCGGAGCGGCTCAGCTCACTTCAGCCCGTCCCGTCCTGTCCCGGCGTGGCACGGCCCGGCCCCGCCACCCACTTCCGCGGCCACGTCCGCGCGGGCCNACTAATAAAGCTAACTCAGCAATTGGGTTGAATCAGCTCCAAACAGGTAAAAGGTAGTTCTGTCAGGGGCAGATTGTGACCACTTATTCATGGCCACAGACCCAAGAAACCCATCAACCCAAAAGAAGAGAAAGACCAAGCCTGTGGACTAATTAGCATGGGAAGCAAAAGAATCACTAATCAATGGAAGATAGAATACTAATTGATATGAGAACTAGGTAACTTGTAGCCAATGAACATGAATGCCTTTTGTTTGTTAAAATATATAAATAGTCAAAAGTTTTGACAGTTGTCATGCTGGCTTTGTGAATTTGCCATCCAGTGCAGAAGTGTAAAAAAATCTAATACCTCGACTGTGGGTGTAGATTGGTCTCTTGCACACTGGGTGGGAGAGCCTATTTTGGGACACACTGGCACAGCTCAGGGCATCCTCACAGCTGTCCTGCCAGCCCTGGAACCCTAGTCAGGCTGGCAGTTTAGATCTGGGCTACATGAGACAGCCCTGCAGAAGGAAGAACTCCCAGCCAAGACCCATGGGCAGGAGAGGTTTGCATCCAGTCACATCACCTGTCACACCACCGCACAGAGAACCAACCAGTTTATGGCCAACAATCCCAACAGAAACCCAGGGATGTATACCTTGTTTTACAATAGCTGATACAGCTGCTTATATCTGTCCACACTCTCCCTAATTCAGGGGGTGAATTCCCTCTCAGCTGGGCTGTTACATTACCCCACAATGTCTCTTCACAGGAGGAACACTTAATGGATGTTCCTGCTTTGCTCCCAAGGCTCCAGTCCCACAGGAGCAGAGCACTCTCCTAATCCTCCGTGGAGAAAGTCAGTGAAAGATAAAGGAGCCTGGGGCAGGACCAAATTAGTGTTACCTGGTACTGGGTTTACAGCAAGGACTAACCGTGAATTTCCTGACCTCTGTGCTATTTGTGATAGTTGGGACACTGCAAAGATGTTTCCACTACTGCAGCACATCTACCCTGTGGATGCATTAGTTTGTTTTTAAGCTGCCAGTGAATTTATTCCAACATCCAGAAACCAGCGTTAGCTCAGTACTAAGGTAACTGAGGCCACAGGATTCTCTGAACAAAGACACCCCAAAACAGCACACAAGGATTTGCCTCATAGAAACTACAATAAAGTCTGCCTGAGATTGAAGTGCTCCTGTCCAGGAGATTATGGAAGTTTTTCAGAGCATGTTATTTTTGTTCTTCCAAATGTGAGCAGGAATTACAGAGCCCTCATCTGAGAAGAGCAAGGTCTACTTATCCAAGAATAATATCCTCCCATACCTCAGCTTTTCACAGCAATGTCTGTTGTTGGAGGGAAGGGCCAGAGAAGACCTGTTCCAGGGAGTGGTGGGGAAGACTCTCATTGCCAAATCTCCAAGGCAGGCAACTGATTACTGATCCATTTGTTACCCTGAGCCAGTGAGGGATTCGTGTGATGTGCTCTGTGTTCCCTTCCATGGCTGGGAGGCACCAAATACAGTCCTGCTCTGGAGAACAAAACCTAGAGAGGCTCTGAGGGGGCCTGAGAAAGACCCTCTGCATATCTGGGAAAGGTCTTTGTCCATGCAGTGCTACAGAGACTGAAATCTGTGTTTCCACAAATCCAAGAGCCATTAGCTCCTAGCAAAAACAAACAAGGGTGTAGATGGGTTACAAAACCTACCTACTTATTTGTGATTAACAGATTTTAAAATCTTGATTAGAAATGAATGATACTTTATGCAATGGTATATGAAATGTTACTGCTTCAGGGGTCTTTTGCTCCTTGGCTGCAGCCAAAACCACTACATTCTCAAACAAACCTACCCAAATGTCAAGGTCACATTAATTTCTGCATAATTCTCTGTTTTATTGTCTCTTATTGTCCTAATTTTCATTATTATTTTCATTTCTACTTTCATTACTATTTTTATTATTATTAAACTTCTAAAATTTTAACACAAGTGAATGGTGTTTTTCACACGGGGCTCGGGCACCAAGTGATCAGGTGGAGACAAGTGGAGGCAGATGATGGTGGTTGTCCTGCACGAAAGTCTATCTCTACTCATTTGAGTGGAGGGGCTTATTCGGGGTGTAACAGCGGTTGGGTCAGACTGATGGAACAGGCTGGGAAGAAGAGATATCGGAGCGGGAACGTACAGGGAAGAAATTGTGGCGTACAGCTTGGGCTGGGGACCGGCAGAGGATGAGGCAAGGGCTCCGGGGCCTGCCTCTGAGCCTCCAGCCCCTCTCGCGGAGCGGGCAGGGCGGGCGCTTTCTCCGCTTCCCTTCCCCCGGTGCCTCCTCCCGGCCGGGAAGGGTCCCGCGGCCGCGGGGAGCCGCAGGCGGGGCGGAGCGGGGCCTGGGCCGGGGCCGGGGCGGGCCATGGAGCGCAGCGCCCCCGAGCACCGAGCGGCCCGACGGGACGGGACGGGACAGAACGGGCCGGCTCGGGTCCCGCCGGGTGCTCGGCTGCTGCCGCTACTGAAGGAATGGCCACGGCCCGTCTGGCAGCACTGCCCCGGCGCGGGCTGCAGCTCCTGCGGCGGGCGGGCGAGCGGCGGGGAGTGCCGCGGGGCAGGTACGGCTGGGCTGGGAACGGGACCTGCGGGCGGCGGGCGGCGGAGGGCTGGGGCTAGCTGTAGGGGACCGGGGGCTATAGGGGATAGGAATTAAAGGAGACAGGGAGCTGTGGATGAGGAGGAATAGGGACTAGAAGTATCTGGATAGGCGGGCTGTGGATGAGAAGATGCGGGGGCTATAGGGGGCAGAGGGCTCTGGGGCTGTAGGGCAGAGAGGTTGCACAGGATGGGTACCGTGTGTGATGGGGGACAGGGCCTATAGGGCAGTTGCAGAGTGCTGTGGGTGCCCAGCTAGGCCAGTGGCTGAATGCAGGGAAGGCATATTCATCTCAGTGTGAACCCTTGGCTCCCCTAAAGCCCCTCCAAAGTGGCAGAAGGCAGGCTGTATCCCCTGGATCCGCTTTGCCCCAGCTTGGGAGTGGGCCAGGGGCAGGGATGAACCCTGCACAGCAGGCAAAGGGAAGTGGATGCATGGCAGGAGCTGAACTTTGTGCAGCAGCTCCATCCGGATTGCAGCAATGTGAAATGTATCAAATGGCTTCCCCATCCTCCTTCAGGGCTCTGACTTGTAGTCAGTGTCCCTGTCCCCCTGTGGTCCTGCAGGGTGCCTGGTGACCCAGGTCTAG
Organism: Irena cyanogastra; assembly: GCA_013397155.1. Taxonomy (NCBI): domain Eukaryota; kingdom Metazoa; phylum Chordata; class Aves; order Passeriformes; family Irenidae; genus Irena; species Irena cyanogastra. The sequence continues at coordinate 41,855 of VWZV01011499.1, forward strand.
GACACCAAGAATCTCTGGGGCTTGAGAAGTCAGGCCAGTTCTTTGCCTTGCTTTTCTTCAGTGCTGCCTCTTGGAGCAAATTCATGTGAAAAAACAGCAAGGGAAGTACCTGGCTTTGGGAAAGGCTCTGAAGGATTAGCTGATATTCAGAGTAATAATCACTGGGATGAATGACTTCCAGTGAGCAATTCCAAGAACGAGATGGGCCATTCCTTGTTTTTCACAGACAGGGTTTGGGTGGGTTTTTTCAGCTGGTTTGACGTTGGGAGTGAGGTGGTTGAAGCCATTTCATCATAGGCGTGTCAAGATTGCCTTCTCAGAATCTGTTCTTAGGAAATAGAATCAGAAGTGAAGCATGACACAGTTCACTGCAGCTCACTCCAGCCCAGAATTGAAACTGAGGGACAAGAACACAAAGCCCTTGGAGAAAGACAGCATGTGTTTAGAGAGTAAATTCTTTCTAGTAATGTTACAAAAAAAGTTTATTAAATTCTGCTCCTAGGCTTGTGTATCCTTTTGGCAAGGACAGTGCAGAGGGCAGAGAGGTACAGTGGAAAACAAAACCAGAAAGTTGCTGCAGGAGAAGTTTGAAAACCCTGGGAATTTGATCTCTCCTTAAACAAAAATAATAATGATAGTAATTTAAAAAAGTAGTAAGTATCTGGTTAACTCTTTAGTCAACAGGTTAAAGTGGAAGTGAGGACAGAGTGGAGTTAATTTTCACCACCCTTTAATTGCAATCATATTACAGAAGAGACCCCAAAGCTCTTGCTTTGGGGAGGGAAGCTCCTGGTAGATGTCCATGAGCAAAGGAACTGGCAGAATCTGTGAACCTCTCCAAGTATGAACTCTGTATTTGGGACAGTTCCCAAGCTCTGGGAAGACAGGGCCTTTCCCACAGGTGCAGAGGTGATGGCACCACAGGGCAGGTCAGTGTTCTTCACATTGCAAAAGGGACAGGAGGTTATACTCCCTTGTTTTCTCTCTCATCCCTTTTGATAATTTCTGTAGAGACTAATAAAGAGTTAAAGGTGAAAACAGAGCCGGTTATCTTATGTCAACAACTCCAGACTGTTGATTGGGGCTGTTCAGAGAAAAATGCAAACAGCTCCTAGGATTAGCTCAGAGTGCTTGCTTCAGTCTGATCATTTCTGCTTCCTGCCGTCAGGCAGAAGAGCTCTGGGATTGCTGGGATTTGGCTGCTCTCCCTGTTGCAGGAAAGAGGAGGAGGATGCATTTTTCCCAGATCTCTGATGTCTCTCTGTTGAGCTGCGTTGCTGAACTCGTGTGGAAAAGGTTTTTGTGGGAACAGCCTGTGGATGAGGCTGGCTCGTTTGCAGGCTGTCTTGCTGCTGAAACGTGCTGCTAACAAAAGGCATGTGCTCTCCAAAAGCCGTGGTTTACAGTGCTGACACCCAAGAGGAAGCAGAGTTTTATCTGCTCTCTTTTGGCTGAGTCAGGGAAATGAGAGCTGGTGTAACATCAGACCATGGGTCTTGTTTTATCTCCAGCAGCACCAGATGCTTTGTAGAAAGAGGTGAAGGGTGAATTACTTGTTTTCTGTAACAAAGATGAACAGAGATTATTTCTAAATCCTTTGGACCTTTTCTTCCCAGAGATCTCTTGATACATTCTCTCAGGTCAGATACATACTCTTGTTGCTGGCTGTAGGCAGGAGGGAAACCAACCCTGTGTGATTTCCAGCATGATGCTGCTGATAATGAACATATCTTGTGTCTGCCTCCTTCATTCCACTCCTGACCCCCAGTGCTTCCAAAAGGCTGATGTGTTTTACCTCACACCTTTCACTTCTGTCACTGTCAAAGTGATACAGAAGTGCTGAAGCACGTGTGAATGTCAGACCAGAATTCGGGGAGCTCAGACTCGATGGCAGCTGAGGATTTTGCTTTAATGCATTTGAAGAAATTATGTGAGTTAGTGCTTTGAGAGGAGTCAGTGACTCTGGGTTATGAGCATGAGATATCTTAGCCTTCTTAACCTCTAATTTCAGTGCTGCTGATGATTTCATTTGAAAATGTGAGTACTTGGGATCTCTGAGAGCAAGCTGTGTTCACAGTGTGAAATACAGCAGTATTTTCTCAGCATTTTTGAGCATGTGGCTTTGTAATGGTATCTTTTACTGCTCTTTGATGCACTTTCATCCTCATGTTTGGGGGGAGGGATGGAAGTCAAGCCATGAAACATGGAGCTTTGTGCCTTCTTGCATTCAGTGTAAAAGTCTGGTTCTGAAAAGTCAGTGAAACCCTTTGGCTCTTCAGGTCTGGAAAATATTGAGACAGTAAGCCCAGAGAGCCTGATCTGTGTAATGCTTTGCCAAGACATGGCAGTGTAAGATATTCCACTTTTCACTGGCAGTGCAGGGCTGTGCAGGTACCTCTTTGAAGGCTGGCTACAGAGAGCAGGAGACTGTTTCAGCTGGACACTTTGGATTCTGATTGAATTTTCTCAACCTGAATTTTGTGGTATTTCTTCCTCTCTCCAGTCTCTTTTTGTGATGGTCTCTTGTTTATTTTTCTCCCTGCTTGGCTCCCAGTGCCTCCTGAGAAGAAGCTGGGGGGAAGAGCTCTTGCACAACCAGGTCAGCAGGTGCTCTCTGCTGGCTCCAGCCCTACCTGGGCAGGGAACTTAGGGACAGGTTCTGCTGGCACTGGAGATGACTTGGCTTGAGGGAGATGTGAGTGTGGCTGGCCCCATTAAGCATTTTAACAAACAGCCTGAGGGTTCCTCATCCACCCTCCTGAGCTATGACAGGGGGCAGGGACTTCTCCACAAGTGGCTATGGGTGGCTGCACTGGCTTTTACTGCTCTCCCAGGAGCATTCATCCTCTTTGTGCTTTAGGAGAGTTTTTTCTGTCTTTTATTTTATGGAACCTATGTTTATAAAGGCCTTTCTTCAGAGCTTTCTTTCATCTCCTCCTTTATCTACATGCTTTGCCCAGGAGTTTTCAAGCAATAAAAGATAGTTCAGTTTAGCACTTGTCCTCCCTCCTCCTCAGGCAGCCTTACAGCCTTGATGTGAGTTGCCCCACTGCTCAGTGGGGAGGGATGTCTGAAGAGAGCCTGTGGGAGTTTGCACAATCTTCCCTGTGCCAAAAAGCAGTGGGGGAAAAAGGGTCAGGTCATTCACTTATGTCTTGGAGCAGCACTCCCTCAAAGGTAAAATCTAGTTTTTTGTTCTCTGAACACCGCCTTTCATTCCACATAGGAGGTAACTCCATGCTCAGGCTTGTTTCTTATAGGCAGGAAAACAAATCTTTTGTGGCAGTAACACCAAATCTTTGCAGAATATTGGTAGATGGGCATTTAGACTGAGCCATTTTTCCTCTTTAAGGTAGGAATTTCTCCATTATACACTGAATTATACATGGCCTCTGTGCTATGCACCCTACAAGTGTCCCTTAGCCCTGTCCCTCCTGGTTGCCTCCTGATGTTGGAATGGAGGAGCTGAAGCCATGGAGGAAGGCAGGGAGGAAATGAGGAAGGACAGAGAACATGGGGGGCTGCCTGGGGAGGAAGACAGCATGGTGGGAGGTGGCTGCCGGAGCAGAGAGAGGCTTGTAGGAGATGGAGAGAGAAACCAAGGTAGAAGCTGAAGCACTCAGGTGGTCAGGAGCTGTGGTTTGAAGGGAGATTGCTGCATTTCCACCAATTTCAGACCTCAGGGAAAGCCTTAATGATTTTTAAATGATTTTCCCTATTGCTCTGGTGACATCTTCTCATTGCTGTTTCTCTTGACTCATTGGCCTTCCTCTTGGCCTCCAGCATAATGTCCCAGTTCTGCCCCACTCAGTTTGTAGTTCTCAAACCCATCCCTGCTCTCCTCCTCCCCACCCGTCCCAAATTTGCAGTGGGAGCCATCTCCTCTCTGCTGTGGTATTGCCTCTGCACTTCTCCCCCTTATCTTGCTGGTAGCTCCTTGTTTTATTGATGCTGTTTCAGTTCCATAAACTCTTTGCATTCCAGCTGTCAGAGACAGAAGATGTACAGCTGCTTGCTGTTGTAAACACAGACCATTCCTTTGCAGATACCTCAGTTACAGCTTCTATGAACTCTTCTAAACAGTTTTCATTCTGCAGGATTGGACTCTTCTCTGCTGGTTGTTTTGGAGAATGGCCTCTTTAATTTTAATTTTAATTCTTTCTTTCTCATTTGTTTACTCTTTTCAGCCAGTTGGGAGAATTTATCTACAAACTGGTTTGGTTGTGTTACTTCAAAGTTATTTATACTTTTTAATGTTGCAGAAAGACTAAACCCAGTTGCCATCTCTCAGTGAACTGCAGAGCCTGTATTCTGTCCATGCTGACATATCTGTGTAGTTTTCAGTGCAGGTGGATGATGTATGGATGAGGCTGTGCCAGTTCTGCAGGGCTCCTTCCCCACCAGGTTTCCCATGGAGGGATGGAGGCTCTGCCTGTTCTGCCCACTGCTGTAGACATGCATGTGTGTGCCCTGGGAGTACCAGGGTTGTCCATGTGCCCCAAGCCTTTGCATAAGCTTTCCAAGTCCTCTTGGAAATCTTCCTGATCTTGACCCACTGAAGCAGCTGCCTGTGGTTCCTGCTGGTGCAGGAATGTGCATCAGGTATTCCCAATGCCATTGGCTAAAAAATGTTGGATGGTGAGTGATGCTGCCTGTCATCTGTTCCCAACAAACCTCTCCTGTGGAAAAGCTGGTTGGGTCAGCATCAGGCAACGCAGTCAGACTCACACAGCACACTCACCACAGCTGGCTCAGCAACAGAGACAAGAAGGCTCCTTTGTCAAGCTTATGTTCCAGCCAGTTTATTAGGTGGATGCTGAAGGGAAACTGAGGCAGAAGAGAGCCAACCACGTGCTCGAGACCAGCTTAAGAAGGGAGGCAGAGCTAAGGGCAGGGCAAAGGGGATTGGTCTCCAGGGGAGAGGGAGCAGCCACCAGGGGTACCCAACCAGTGAGGAAACAGGGAAAGGAGAAACCAGGGGAATTGTGAAATCTAGGAGGTGATGCAGAGATCCATGTGGAGTCTTGTCTGTACCAACAGGAGGACTAAACTCTATGGTACGTCTTTCCCCAAGGCAGTGCCCTTGGGAATTAGCTGAGATGAGGGAGTTTATGGGATGCTACAATTGGCAGGCTGGTAATCCCTCCAGATGGGAGAACTGTATTGGCAGGTTATATTGAATAGCCTCTTCTTTTCTTTGCCAGTGCCCTGCACACAAGGATGCCCTCCATGTCTCCCAAGATGACCAACAGCTACATCCAGGGACCCACAGATGTTCCCCTTCTTGACAAAACCATGGGCCAGTGCCTGGATGAGACAGTGGAGCGCTTTCCTGACCGCGAGGCCCTGGTCTTCTGCCGGGATGGGGTTCGGAAGACGTTTGCTCAGTTCAAAGAGGAGGTGAGTGCCTTGTTCACCCCTCAGCTGAGTGGATGACAGCACCAGGTGTGATGGAGAAATGGGAAACAGTTTCATTGCTCGGCTCAGGACTGAGATGAGTTGAGTGTGGACCTTCATGCTGGTGCAGAGGGAACAGCACGTTTCCAGCATGCACCAATGGGCATGTGCTGCCTTCATCCTTCTCAGAGCCGTGGGGTGAAAGGAGGGAAGTGGCACATGCAAAATGCTAATGAACATTCATACTTAAAAATTATCACACTCATCTGGTGGGTTGTGGGCTGAGTCATGGTGTTTTTCTCTACTGGAATAGACTTACCTTCTGGATTAGTCACTCTGGCTATCAGAGGTCCTGAGTGTGGGGATGATTTTTATCCAAGCATGAAGGCAATGGAGCAAAGTGAAGGACTAGGGCTCAATGTCATATGCACAGATGTGTGTGGGTGTGTCCATATACAAATATACATTTCTGTGTTTTTGGAATGGAGGGACTAACTACCCTGGAAGTTTCTAATAGATGTATGATATGATCTTTGATAGGAAAGAATTGTTTGGTGGATTTTTAGGCTTACCATGGTTTTGGTCATATCCATTCACATAAACAAGATTAGCTGTGTTTAAGAAGTAGGCTGTAATTCAGAACTAAATCAAATTGTTACTCAAATTCATATCTCCTACAAGGCATATTTTATAAATTCATTTGAGAACTTAACAAAACTATAAAACCTTTCCTGAATGTCTCGGAGTATTTATACAAACATTTGTGTATCTGAAACATGCTTACCACCCTGCAAAATAAAGTAGTTGTTAATACAGTGGCTGAATTTGAGTTAACGAATCACAGAATCCAGAATCATTAATGTTGGAAAAGGTTTCAAAGACTGAATCCAACCTTTGGCCTGTCACAGCTCTGTCAAGTAGGTCAGAGTACTGAGTGCAACATCTAGTCATTTCTTTAATGCCTCCAGAGATAGGGACTCCAACGCCTCCCTGGGAAGTCCTTTCCAGTATTTAATAACCTTTTTGGTGAAGGAATTCCTCCTGGTGTCTAGCCTGACCCTAGCCTGGTGCAGTTTGTGGCCACTCCCTCTCGTCCTGTCCCTTGTTCCCTGGGAGGAGAGCCTGGCTCCCACCTCGCTGCACTCTCTTGTCAGGGAGCTGTAGAGAGGAACAAGGTCCCCTCTGATCTTCCTTTTCTCCAGGCCAAGCCCCTCCAGCTTCCCCAGTCATTCCTCACAGGACTTATGAGGACAGGATCCCAAAACTGGTCAAAAATCACTTGATAGAATTTTCTTCACCCAAATCCTTTTTGAAGTGATACCCAGAAGGGAGGAAGATTCAACAGTGTGGATGGGCCCAGCATATGAGGAAGGCTTGGTCCTAAGTGGAATTGATGAGGAACTTGGCAATAAATAGTCTTTGGGCAAGAAGTAACTTGCAACAACATAATTGCCTGTTTTGCTTTCCTTCCGGCTTTGTTGTATTATTCCAGGTTTGTTATTTTTATGGTTTCAGTCAACCTGCTGAGCAGAGGCTGGTCTGTGCTCCAGGCTCAGGAGCTGCTGCACCCGTGGGCTGATGGACTGTTCTGGGGAGATACAGTGTGTTGCACTTCAGTTACAAAGATGATGGTTTTTCTCCAAAACGTAGTCCCTGGAGACCAAAATCCCACACTTCATCCTGTGTGTGTGATCCTCAGGCTTTTGTGTTGTATTTTTCAGGTGGACCAAGCAGCAGCTGGACTTCTGGCCCTTGGCCTGAGGAAGGGAGACCGGCTGGGCATGTGGGGACCCAATAAATACGAGTGGGTTCTTATGCAGTTTGCAACTGCCCAGGCAGGAATCATCCTGGTAAGGAGTTTGCTGTGTCTAGATTTTAGCAATCTATTGGGAAAGGAAATAGAGACAAGGAAGCAATAGGAGAATTAAGTTTGTTTGTCTCTTTTTTCTGTGCTCTTACCTGGCATGTCATCCATAGCTGCATCAAGTATTTAAGGAAGATCTGTGCAGCTCACTGCATCTTCATCCTCCACTCTGTGGGGAAGCAAGCTGCAGAGGGAGGAGCATCAAAAAAGTGCTTGCAACAGCTGTTAATAGGAGGTGTGCTTTTCTCTACAGGACCATTTTTATGTGGGATGTTGCTGCCCTTACAAGCTGGTTAGATCCCTTTGAAATGTGTGCTCCATGGAACAAAGGCTCACTTAGAAATCCAGTCCAGGCTGCATATCCCTAAAAGCCAATTTCCATTTGATAGCACGACCAAAGTACACCTTATTTAGGCAGTGCACTGTACTGGGGTCTGTACCCTGCCTTCTGCTCCATTTCCTCCATCCTGGTTCATTCCAGTGTCTGCAGGAATAGGGTGGAGGAGCACGGCTCAGGAGGAACCTGTGAGTGAACTTCACTACAGTGGCCACTCTGTGGAGGGTTGGCTAGAAGGTGTTATCACGGTTGCCCATCAAGAAACCTGACTTGCACAAGAGTTTTGATCTAGTTTAGTGGATTGGATCAGCTAGATCAGCTGGATCAGCTAGATCAGCTGGATCAACTCCTGTCAGACAGGCGGTCTGGTTTCTGTTCCTGAAGCTCTGTTTGGACCATGTGACCTCACATAAATCTCTTTTGCAATTGTTTCCTTTCACACAAACACAGAATTCAGATATATTTTCTGTGAATGTGGAATCCCTGTGGCAGTGAACTGTTAGTTCTGTGTTGGAGGAGAGGCTCTGAGTGTGGCTTAACCCTGGAGGAGCTTTTCTGTTGGAATCTGTGCTAGGGGGGAGGGTATTCAAGGCAAGAAGGTGATCAAATTCTTGTTTCTGCCTCTTCAGGTATCTGTGAATCCAGCCTACCAGGCCTCAGAGCTGGAGTTTGTGCTCAGGAAGGTTTGTATGGCATGAACTGTCTGTGGAAGGGGATTGGCAGGGACGTGGTGCAGATGAGCTGCTTGAGATCTGGGGATGTGGGCAGAGCTGGCTGGAGAGCAGGGCTGGTGTTGGATGTGTAGGGGGGATGAAGCTGCAATTTGGTGGCCACATTTCTTGTTGCTCTGTGGCTGCCACCCTGTCTGATGGAAGCTGCTGTATCCTTCTCATCCCTGTCTCTCTGCTAACAGCCAGGTGCTGCCAGTTCTACCCCAACCCAGCCACCCTTGTCAGCAATCATTTGCCAGGGAATGGGGGAAAAAATGTAGGGCTTGATATCTCCTCTTTGTCCCTCCTGCTCAGGGCAAAAATCACCATCTGGGACCTCAGCCTGGAAAGTAGAACCTCAGAAATTACCTCATTTTAACCTCAGAAAGGACCAGTGTGCTTGGTAGCTTGATTTCTCCTTCCCAGGTTTGTCTGAGGCTGGCTGGGCTTGGATTTAAGCTGGTTTAAGTCCTGGGTATTGCCACTGTTTAACATCTCTCTGCTGTCTGATCCTGCCACCTCATCTAGCCTTGAATACCTGCCTGGGTTTGGGTTTGTGACATGCAGAGCACTGATCAATTAAACTGTTCAGGCTCCCTTGCTCAAATAATGAGGAATTCAGGTTATTAAATATTTGAAAAAATAATTAAGATCAAGCAGCTAATTTTTTTCACTGTGGTTTGTTCAGCTATAAATGAAAGGCTGATACTAGAAGAGATGGAGCCACTTCTGAATGTTCCCAGCACTATCCAAGTTAGGTTTACATAGGAAGTGGATAATTTTTAGCAAATTTCTTTTGTATCAGTAGCTCTGTAATGGGTTGTTGGGCTGCAATTTGAATTCTTGCTTCATCCTTTATTTAATCCTCTCAGCTGTCCTGCTAGTCACTCCTGCTCTCTCTTCTGGGGCTTCTCTGTCGTGCTGGAATGTGCAGCTCTTCCCTTTTTCCCCAGAGAGGCTTTGGTTTTCCTTTTCATCTGCTCTGATTTTCTTCTCTGTTGTAATCTGGAACGTTGATGGGGTAAGAACAGGAATGTGCTTCAGCTCCATTGGGAATTGCTCCTGTCTTGCCATTCCAGATTTGCCTGCATTCCCAGCTTTATTAAGAACCTTTGACACTGGGATGTCTGGAGTTCCTCACCACCCTAAGGATTTGTTTGTGTTTGTTTATTTGCATAACAAAATTTCTGAAAGCTTCAGGGCTTTTCCAGTTGGATCTTGTCCATCTGTGCAGTCTGATTGGTATACATGGAAACATGTGTGGAATAACCCTTCCTTGGATTCCTGCTGCATTTCCAGGGCTTTGTAAAAGCATCAGCAAACTGATGAGTTTTCATATTTTACGTTCTTTGAAGACAGCTCTGCTGCCATTCAGGTTGAGACCAAGTGGGAGAGGCCCAACCAGAGATAAGAGACTCTTATCTTGTACACCAGCCCTGCAATCAGCCCTCCTCTCCCCACACACCATCTATTTTTCAGAGCTGGTTCAGCCAGAGTTGTACTTTAAAGGAATTAGTAGTAAATAGTTGCAGAGGCCCAAAACAACCTCAGTCCCCTGGGTTCTGGGCAGCCTGGTCCAGAAAATAGAGCAAATGTTTATCTTCCTTTCTGACAAAGCCCAGAGGTACTTAAAATTATTTATTGGAGCAGCCTTGGTCTCCTTATTTCCCAGACTCTGGGAAAATAATGAGAACAGCTGAGTAAATATGTAAAAAGTTTATTGGACACAAATGCATTTTTTAGAAGATGAAAACAGTTGCAATTTGCTGAATTTGGGTCAAATTCAGCAAATCTCCGCTGCTGAAAAAAAAATAAATTCTTGGAGTAATTAAGGTGTTTTGTTTTGGGATTATGTAAATGTAAGGGTTGAATGAAAAATGTTTTCATTTTCAAAATAGCTAGTGCTTTAAAAAGAGGTGGAAAAATCTTAGGAAAATGAACACCTCAAAATTCCACCAAAAAAAACGCCAAAACTTGGCTTGATCTTAGAGGCAGATTTTAGAAATCCTTGTTTTTCCAAATTTCTTCAAAAATCTTCATTACAGATCAACACAAATTAATTTGTTTTAACTTTATTTATTTATTCATACTTGGGGACTGGGCTTTTTGTTAGAGTTAGAGACTCATAATCTGAAAAATCAATTGTTTGCCTTGTGCTCACAACAAAGAGCATCAATCCTGGCCAAGGAGGGAACCTTAGGCTGCAGCTCTGCTTTCTTGACCAGCAAAAATCATCCTGAATCCAGCACTGGGGAGGAGCAGAGCACTGGCTGCACAGCTGGATGCAGGCTTGGGATGCTGGGTGTGCAGTGACAGCACAGCCCTGCTTCTGGAGGCTTTTAGGAATGCACAGCTGTACAGGCTCATTTGCTTTAGTCACTGGGGAACCTGCCTGTTCCTGTGTTGGTGCTGGCTGCTCTTTATCATGTCCTGACAATCAACCCAACATGACTTTTCATGAGTTTCTGTCTCCCTTCACAGGTTGGCTGTAAGGCACTGGTGTTCCCCACTCAATTTAAAACACAGAAATACTATGATATTCTCAGGCAGTCATGTCCCGAGCTAGAAAAATCCAGTCCAGGGGGAATAAAGAGCAAAAGGTGAGTTAGGAACATCTGGTGTCTTTGCACTGACCTCACAGCCATGTCCTGCCTTGTGTCCCCTCAGCTGCACAGCAGAGGCTGTGCTGAAGAAGGACTCACAGGAGGTCTCATCTGAAGGGAACAAGTTAGGCTGGCCCAGAGGTTTGCCCTGACCAGTGTGCGCCTGTCTGGGCACTTTTCTCCTCGTTCTGTTATTGTTGATGCTGTTTTTCTCTCTGCCAGGCTGCCTGATTTGTCCATTGTCATCATGTGTGACTCTAAGCTGCCTGGCACCTTCCACATGGATGAGGTGATCGAGGCTGGGGACAGCAGCCACGTGCAGCAGCTCAGGGCTGTGCAGCAGACCCTGTCCTGCAATGAGCCCATCAACATCCAGTTCACTTCGGTGGGTGCCCTGCCAGCTCCATCCCCTGGGCTGGGTTCCTCCCTGGGCACACAGGGAAAGAGGTGTGCAATGCCACACATCACATTTGCTTCCTCTTTCCCTCTGAGACTGAGCCCCAAGCTTCTGCAGAAGGATGGAAAAAGTGTTTTAGCATTTCCTCTTCTTCCATTCTTTTTGTTCAGCCCTTTGTCAAGGGCTGATGGAGATGAGACAGTGCCAGGTGAATTCTGGTCAGGCTGTTTTTTGGGATTCAGGTTCTGTTGAAGAAGTAGAAACAGTCTCCCAGGTCTGATAGGAGAAAAAGGTGCAAGATCACTGCAGAGTCTGCCAGGGGGAATCTCCCCTGAGCTCATCCTCAGGAAAGGCAGTGTTACTGCATGGTTCCATGTGTCTTCCAGGGAACAACGGGAAGCCCTAAAGGAGCCACCCTCTCCCACAGGAACATTGTGAATAATGCCAACCTGGTTGGTCTGAGGCTGGGGATCACAGACCAGGTGGGTTTGCTGGGAGCAGGGTTTGGGGATAGACCACGTGTGGAGAATGCTGGTGTGGAAGAGCAGGATGTTTTGTGCAAAATTACATTGAAGGATATTAATGCATAACATTTTGCATTTCAATGGAGTTCATTGATGTTTCATTTTAGTTTCATGTGAAGTTTTTTTTTTAGACAAAAACTATCTTTTTGTGAGGGAAAAACATGAAATTAATCACTTTTCATTTTGGTGAATACTTGTTTCAAATAATTACAATAATCTGGATGTTAGCTTTGAATTCTGTTGAATGAGGTTTTAATTAGATTTACGTGACTTTGTTTCATGTCATGTTTACAGTCTAATAACTCTTATCAGGGTATGACCTCTCTTTTTGTGGTTTCTTTTAAAAATTGTTGAAGACAAATATTTTCTTTTGAAGTTCTGAAGTACTTATTTCTAACACATCAGCTTTGATCCAGAGAATAGATGAGTTGTTTCAATCAGTCTTCAGAGCCTTTGGTGTTTAAAAAAAACCAAAGTAAAATGAATAGCATGTGCCAAGTCCTGCATATTTCATGCCTCTCACAGCACTCCCATTCATCTCTTTTGGCATATAATGCATAAGCAATACCAGACCAAGGAGTCCAGCAAAGAAGAGACATTGCAAAATTACAGGGTGAAATATTGACATAAAAAACGTTCCAAACTCGATTTTTATTAAAGGCAGGAAGTGCCAGTTGCATTTTCATCTAACAGGAACACAGCGGAATGTCAGATTTCCAGCTGGGTGGATCAGGACACATGTGTCTGCTCAGATCTTTGCTCTTCAGCAGGGAGATGGGCTGGACACACTCTGGGAGGTGTCCTCCACTCACTGTTTTCTGGTTGATCCCAGGAGAGTCGCTGTGGGCTCCCTGCCCCTCTGTACCACTGCCTGGCCTCGGTGGGAGGCTGCATGGTGATGGCTCTGCATGGCACCTCCTGCATCTTCTCATCGCCCAGCTTCGAGGGCAAGGCTGCGCTGGAGGCTGTGTCTCGAGAGAAGTGAGAGCCTGCTTTGCTAGGGAGCACTTCTTGGCCCCGTGGCTCTGCTTCTTCCCCTGCCCCACCTGCCAGGACCTTGCTTGTGCTCTTCTGTTGACGTTATAATAACCAAGGACACTGACTCCGAGCCTGGTTTTGGAGAAAATCTACTTTATTACAAAAGTTCTTCTACTTTTATACTCTACCCCGATCCAACTGGACCAGATTGATTAACTAATCAATATATTATGCCTGGTTGGCTGGTTAGCTTAACATCTTAACACAAAGAGATAGAAAAGGGGAGAGAGCAGCACCTGCAGGTGTTTAGACTAGAAGTTATCATATTTAGACTAGGAGTACAGAGTCTCACAAGCAGAATCTGAGAAAGTTGGTTTTCTCAGTCTCTGACCAATTTGTGGGGACCACATTCTTCCTTCCCACAATGCGAGAGGCAGATTTGCTGCTGCACTCAGTTGCACAGCCACTTCAGGAACCAAAGTCTGCCTTTTCAGCTGTGCTTGGGAGTGTGTCACCCTTCTCCTGAGATTAAGGGATCCTTGCTGTCACCACAGGGCCTTGGCTGGGAAGCACAGTGGTGTCTTGGTTTGCTGTGGCTGCTGTGTTTTCACATCTGAACACCTGCCCTCCTTTTCCAAGTCCAGCTCTGCTGCTGGGATAGCTGTGTTTCCATATTGTTCCTCAAGTTTAGCTTGGGAAGCAAAAGAGCTGTTGATGTGTCTGCATCATACATGTACATATGTCTCTATATTTTATGCAGATGTATGTCTGTGTGTGCTGATGAGCAGCACAGCTGCTGTGCCTGCCTCCCTGCTGCTACTCTGCAGCCCCAGATGGGATGGGATGGGA
>VWZV01011500.1:464-64409 GCA_013397155.1 Irena cyanogastra
TTTGTCTCTCTCCCAGCCCTGCTCTCCAAACTCGCCCTGCTCCCCTGCAGCCCAGCCGAGCTGCTGTGTCATTTTAATGACCCACCTCAAAGTGCAGCTGCCAGCTCAGGCATTTTGTCGAGTTCTGGTGAAAAATCACAGCTGTCTGAGAGTTTCCTGTTCCCCTCACTCGCCCTCCCCCCTTTAAGGAGGTGGGGGAAGCAGGAATGCAAAAGCTGAGAATTTAATTCCCTCCAGAACTGGGAATATTTTTCTTCCCTTTCTGTGGCAGGTGAGAGAAATCAGCAGCACCTTTGGAGAAGCCACCCCAAAAAGTGGAGACTCAAATCCCAGAGCTCTCAACCCTCTCTCATGAAAGGGAATTCTGAATTTCTAAACTCTGAATTTCAGATCCTCCAGGGGCTGGAGAGGTTTGGCTCGAGCTGTGGCTCTGGAGTTTGGGATGTGTCTTTCTGCAGAGTAAAACCAGTGGGCTCCACTGTCAGCTGGTGACTCAGGGAAGCAGAAAAAGCATGAAAGGAGACAGCAAGGGGGCTCAAGAGCTGGAATCAGACAGAGCTGGCAGTGGGAAGCCTCCTTTGTCTGCCCAAAGCCCCGTGGCAGGAGCTCAGGGATTGATTAAGGACAAAACAGGATGCTCCTGCTTGCCACTTCCAGGCCAGGCAGGCTTGGAGCTGCAAGTGCCAGGCTGGAGAGAATCCCTCCTGCTGCTGGTGGGTGAGGAATTTCCTCTTGGCTCTGAGGAATTCTGCAGCCCAGCATTAATGGAGCGGCGCCTCGCGCTGCAGGAGAAATCCCATCAAATTCCCTTCACAGCTCAGGGCCAGGAGTGCCAGAGAACAGGAATTCCTGGCTGGGATGGAGCCACCAAGGGTCAGGGCACTGCTGTCAAGGAAAGAGAGACCTTTTGCTGGAGATAAGAGGCATTAAGCACAGCAGGAGGGAGGCAGAGCCTGGGGCACTGGGCTTTGCTTGCTCAGAGCAGAGGGAGGAGGGAAAATGCTCCTGAGGCTCAAGGAAGAGAAATCTCCCCTTCCCTCCTTCCCACCACACTCCTGAATCTGCTTTTGGGACCATCTGGGATTCCCTGGCCCTGCTCCCCCCAAGGCCAGGAGGTGAGGAAGGAATGACCCCACTGTCCAGGAAGGAATGATCCCATTGCTCAGGACCCCAATGTCCAGGAAGGAATGACCCCACTGTCCAGGAAGGAATGACCCCCTTGTCCAGGAAGGAATGATCCCATTGCTCAGGACCCCTATGTCCAGGAAGGAATGACCCCGATGTCCAGGAAGAAATGATCCCACTGTCCAGGAAGGAATGACCCCAATGTCCAGGAAGGAATGACCCCATTGCTCAGGAAGGAATGACCCCAGTGTCCAGGAAGGAATGACCCCAATGTCCAGGAAGGAATGACCCCATTGCTCAGGACCCCAGTGTCCAGGAAGGAATGACCCCATTGCTGCAGGACCCCACTGTCCAGGAAGGAATGACCCCATTGCTCAGGAAGGAATGACCCCAGTGTCCAGGAAGGAATGACCCCATTGCTGCAGGACACCCCCAGCAGCCCCAGAGTCAGGATTTTGGCAGTGTGGGGGCTGCCCCGTGCCTGGTGTGCTCACCACAGCCAGGATGGGGCCGGGGGAGGTGGGGAGGGGATGGATTCCCATTCCCCAGCCCCGAGGGCTCCAGGCAGGCCCTGACTGCCCCAGCTCAGCCCTGGAACCACACGTAGGACGGGATCTCTCCATCCCTTCCCCAGCAGCACGTGGAGAAGGTGGCTCTGTTTCAAGGGACAAAGTGCAGGAGTTTCTCATTAACAGGGAATGAGCGGTGCCTGCTGGGATCCAGCTGTGCCAGCTCCCTTGGAGGAGGGAGGAACAGCACCGAGGGGGAAGAAGGAGGTGGAAAAGGAAATCAAAGCAGCACGACTGCACTCAGAGCTCTTGTTGGCCCTGCACTCCTTTCCTTGTGGCCCCTGCTGGACCCACAGTGGCCCCAGCGTGTCCTGCTCCCCAAATCTTTTGGGGGATCACAGCTGGAAGGGCCGTGACCTCAGTGTAACCCCCAGCAAAGCCTCTGTGCACATGGAACATCCACCCGGGGCTTCCCCAGCACGCAGAGCCCAGCCCAGGATGCTGGGAGTGGGGAGCAGGGCAGCACTGCCTGCCCAGGGTGTTTGGGAGCAGGGGAAAGGATGAAGGGGAGCAGCCCTGCACTGTTTACATCACCTCCAAAAAGAAGAAGCCGAACTGCAATTCCCCCGAGGCAGCTCCCAAAGAATTTACCCGACATTCCAAGAAAAAGGCCTTTTTTTTTTTTTTTTTTCCCCACCTACGGAGTTGGCTCCAAAAGCAGCCTCTGACTGCACAAGAGGAAAAAAAACCCATTTTGTTGGGGAGAGCCCACTCCTGCCAAACAGCCCGACCCACGTGGGCCAGGCTGGGAGCAGGAGTGGGACAGGCAGGGAATAAAGTGGCTCTTTATGTGTGTGGTGGCCGGGCTGGACAGGGCTGGGGGTGATGCACAGGCAGCAGAAGTGGAAAGGTCAAGTTTCCCAACAGCCCAGAGAGAGGGATCTTCCTTCTGGAGGAGCAATAAGGAGGAGGATCTGAGCAGCAAACAGCAGTAAAACCCTGGCAGCAAACCTTGGGCAGCAGCACATTCCCCAGGCACAGAAAGGAGCAGAGGTGGGGATGGCTGAGGGGAAGGAAGGGAATAATCTGAATTTGGCTACAGCAGGAGCTCTGCTTTCCTTCCACTGCCCCAGAGAAACCCAGCCCCAGGAAAACTGCTTGGGATTGTTTATGGTGGAGGGAAACCTGCTTTGCTTCCACCCCAGCACTCTTGAGCTCCCCTAGCCTGAGCCAGCATCTGCAGAGCCACCCCTGCCTTGCCCTGGGCCCTCCTGGTGCTGCTGCCCAGGGTGCCCTGCCCATCCCTGCCCACCCTCGTGCTCAGGGTGAAGGGCAGGTTGCAAAGGGGCAAAGCCCTGATCCCATTGCCATGGAGATGTTAATTCAAGCCGAGTTCAAAGGAAATTGTTCCAGCTAAAGCTAACAAGCCTGGCAGGAAAGCTCTGCTGTCAGTTGAAAGGGGCCAGCTCCTCGTAAAAGGGGGAAAGGAGGTGGGGTCAGAAAGAGGGGCCCCGCACAAAACACAGCTCCAAAGAGCCCCGGAGCTGGAGCAGAGCCTCCCCAGCAGCAGAGGATGGCAGGCAGCATTCAGGGCATCATGGCAGGACAGAGCAGGGCAGGACAGACAGCAGGACAGCAGGGCAGGACAGCAGGGCAGGACAGTGCACGGCAGGACAGTGCAGGGCAGGACAGACAGCAGGACAGCAGGACAGCAGGGCAGGACAGCCCTCCCCTGGGTCTGCAGCCATCAGAAGGCTTGCATTTGGTGTAATGATTAATCCTGGCAGGGCAGGAGCCTTGGCTGCTCTGAAAGGTCGGGTTCTCTTGTGCTCTTTGGGGACTGCTTCTTCTCTGGGAGCTGGGGAAGACATTCCCAGCCCTTCGGAAACGTTCGGGAATGGGAGCAGGGTTTGGGAGCTCCCGCAGAGTTTGGGAGATGCAGAAGGGTTTGGGAGAGGCAGAAGGGTTTGGGAGATCCCACAGAGTTTGGGAGATGCAGAAGGGTTTGGGAGAGGCAGAAGGGTTTGGGAGATCCCACAGAGTTTGGGAGATGCAGAAGGGTTTGGGAGCTGCAGAAGGGTTTGGCAGCTCCCACAGGATTTGGGAATAGGAGCAGGATTTGGGAACAGGAGCAGGATTTGGGAACAGGAGCAGAGTGGCACTGCCCTGGGCTTGTCTGGCATTTCTGGAGAGTGAAAAGGTCCATGTGGAGCAGCTGGAGAGAAGGCAGGGGTGCTCTGCCCACAGAGGAGGGATGCAGGGAAGGCAGAGCCCACGGTCTGGGGTGGGCAGGAGAGTGCAGAGCTGCAAGGTCAGGAAGCAGCTCTGAAAGAGATGATGGAGCAGCCAGCTGCCAGCCCCTTCCCCTGCCCTGCAGGAGCACTTTGAACATCTCTCCTGAGCCAGAGCAGGAGCAGACCTGCTCAGTGCAAGATTTGGGGAGGTAGGAGCAGCACAGCTTAGCGCTGGAGACGGGAACTGGGGCTGTAAATAAAAGAAAGAACAAAAACCCCAGAGTCAGGACAGGCTCTTCCAAGTGAGCTAGGAGATCTTCCCATCTGCTCCTGAGTGCCAAGAGGAGGATGGTGCTGGGGTGGAGCTGCTGCCTGCCAGCCAGGGCACTGAGAGGAGCTTCCATCTGCAGCAGGCAGCGCTGGAGAAAGCCCAGCCTGGCAGAGACTGACCCCGAGGGAGCCCTGGGCAGCCTCTGGCCACTGCTGGACTCTGAGGGGCCTGAGGCAGCACAGCTCCCATGCCATTCCCCCTTTCCCTCCTTTCCACCCCGTCCCTGGCTCCCTGCAGCCCCTTCCTGCTGTGCAGGCTCAGATGTGCTGCCAGGGCAGCGGGGGAGCGCAGACAGCGCTGACAGCCCAGCACTGCTGCAGCTCCCACATCCTCACATCCCGCTGCCTGAGCGAGGCCTGGGCCCTCTCCCACCCCTTCCTTTGCTTTCATCCTCCCCAGCTCCCAGGCTGTAGCTCCAGGCTGCAGCTGCTGCAGAAAACAGGAGATTTTTGCTACTGCACAGCGGGGAGATTTCTCACAAATCGGAGGAAAAATGTTTTCTCTGTCCTTAACTTTCTTCTCTCCTTCTTTCCCCTTCTCCTGCCACCTCTCCAGAGTCGTTCCCTTCCCTGGCTCCTCTCCCCCAGTGTCACTTCAGGGGCTCCCTCCTGCAGCAGCCCTGACTTTTGGCCTCCTCAGCGACGTGCCCGAGCAGGAGGAGAGGAAAGTAAGGAAAAGGGGAAGGGCAGGCTCGGGTTTCTCCTGGCTGCTGTGTGCAGGGAAGCAGAGCAGACCTGGATTTGCTGCGTTTGGGAGCAGCAGCAGGAACCTCTCTGGCCCTGTAATCCCAGAGCTGGGGTCACAGCTCACGTGGAAGGAGGACACAGAACCAGGGCTTGGATCTGCTGGAGCAATCTCAGGATAAATCATATCACAGCTGCCTTCCTCAAAACAGAGAGGTTTTTCCTTTCCCCGCCCAAGGCTCAATCTACAAGTTAAATTCTTTTAGGAAACAAAAACAACCAGTCAGAAAAGCAACCTAGGCGGCCACAGTTAAATTGGTTTTTCCATTTATCTGTAATCTCAGCTCTTCTCCCCTGAAAAATTTGCTCTGATTGTGAGGGTGGGGAGGCCCTGGCACAGAGCAGCTGTGGCTGCCCCATCCCTGGAAGTGTCCAAGGCCAGGTTGGAGCAAGCTGGGATAGTGGAAGATGTCCCTGGTTTTTAAGATGGTTTTTAAGGTGCCTTCCAACCCAAACCACTCCAGGATTCTGTGGCATCCTGCAGGGGAGTGAAGCAGCAGTTCTGTATAAACCTGCAGTAATTTCTCCCATCCCCTTTTTAGTTGCAGGTCCTGAATCAGGTGCTCTGACCCTGTGACATGCTGAGATGTTGAAAGCCCTGCTGGAGGAGCCGTGGTTCCCCCCACTCTTCAGAAGCAGAGGGAAGAAGGTTTCCCCCCAAATCCTCCTCCCCAGGGAGCGAGCTCTGAGCTTTGCCTCTAGCAGGAACTTGGCAATTTCCCTGTGGGACCTCTGCCTGCACTTGCCCCACACTCAGCCCTGTTCCCAGTGATGGTTCAGCCCTTCTGAGGCAATGCTGAGGCTCATCCCTGCCCCTTTCTGACTGCAAAACCACCCATTCTCCCCTCCTGCTGCCCTTTTTGAGGAACTCGGGGCTGGTTATTTTAGCACCTCTTTCAAGGTTCTCAGCCTGGCTTTTGACAGCTGATTCCTCCACACTCTGACCTCTGCTCTCCCTGCTGATCTGGCCTGTTTCTCCATCCCTTGCAGGCATGCTGATGACTCTTAGCATCCTTTTGAGGTGGTTATTCATCCAGCTGGAACTGGAAAACTCCTTTGGAAGGTGGCCTGAACTCTGCTAGGATTTTTCCTTTTCTTTTCTTCTTTTTTTTGGTTGTT
Organism: Irena cyanogastra; assembly: GCA_013397155.1. Taxonomy (NCBI): domain Eukaryota; kingdom Metazoa; phylum Chordata; class Aves; order Passeriformes; family Irenidae; genus Irena; species Irena cyanogastra. The sequence goes on from VWZV01011500.1 coordinate 6,526, forward strand.
TTTTTCTTTAGAAAAATTGCAATGGCTCCTCTGAGCTCCCGAGTGCAATATTCATTCCCGTGGATTTCTCTCCAGCAAGGAGGATTTGCCTGTTTGAAATGGAGGATCTCGTTCACAGGCTTTGTTTGCTTTTCCATGTCATTTTCATTGACTCAGCAGTTAGTCTCTGAGCACGAGGCTGCTTTCTTAGCGTGCCCTCGTTGCTGATCAAACCCCAGGACAGGGCAGTGCCTCTCCTCACTGGCTCAGTGAACACTGCTGAGGAAATTCATCTCTATCCCACGCCAGAACAGATTCCCTGATGTTAATAATGCCACTGATTTCCAGGATAAATAAGAGACTCTCTTCCTAAGAACACATTTTCTCAGGCTGTGTCAGGTGACTAATTTTGCAAAATTCCCTTTCCATGTCCCAGTTTGACCCTGGGAATGCACAGAACCCCCCCTGACAGTGCCAGGACCAGCCCAGCTTTCTTTCCCCACTGATCTTAAGCCTTATAGATTCTTTTTACAGCATGTCAGGACTTGGAGGATTCTCACTCTAAAGCTCTGTATTGCCCCTTTTACTGTACATCTCCTAGGGGAATTGTAATTATTTCAGATCTGGTCTCAGAGTGCTCCTGCACTTCATCAGAGAGGTGTAACCCATCCTCTGAGAGCAGGGCAGGCAGCAAATGGGGAGCAAATGCAGTTCCCTGGATTAGGGAGCTGCTGAAACCAGGATTCAGCCCAGAATGGACAAGGCTTTACCTTTTCTCTCGCTTCTAATCTCTCCAGCTTCAAAAAAAACCAGAGTTAAACCCCAAGATTGCAGTTAAATTTTCCTCTCAGTCACCATTCAGCAACTGCTGGATAAATGCAAAGAGCTGGTGTGGACACAGGGCAAGAGTGCAAAGCATCCTGTGCCCCAGCACCTTGTTTTAATGGGTGCCAGGGCTCGTGGAGTGATACAGAAATTATCTCCAGCACCATCACATCCCTGCAGGAAACCAAAGCAATCGATGCACAGCACCCAGGGGGATTTTCTCCCACGTTATATTCGAGTTCCTGTCTGAAACTCTTCCCTTTCTCCTGCTGCTGCTTCTCCCTGAGCTGTGGAGGTTTCCCCCAGCCTGCCCAGTGGGCAGCAGGCCAGGCTGCTGGGGGATGCTGCTTGCTTGGCTCAGCTCTGGGACACAGTTTGGGGCCAAACGTGGTGTTATTTACACGGGCAAGGGAAGAGAAAATGTATCTGTGTGAAACAGGAGCTGAGAGGGAAGGGGGAGCAGGGTGGGAGCTGGGCAGACACCCCAGCCCACAGGAGGAGTTGGCTCAGAGCTGGTGGAGGGAGCTGGGGCAGGAGGTGAGGGCTGCACCCCAGCCTGGTGCTGGAGGAGGACTTGGACAGGCTCCTGGAACCAGCTGGGAGACTAATTTAGTTTGTGTTCTTCGCCCCTTTCTCCCCATCCTCCCTCTTTCTGTCTCTCAGGGAGGGAGGAAGGCGGCCAAGGGCTCTGCTCCAGCCGGGCTGGGTCACTCAGAGGAGGAGGAAGCACCAGGGAGAGCTGGAGAGGCTTCCTCGGCCTGAGCTGAGGAAGAAGAGCACTTGAAATCCCTGCCAGGTCCTGGCTGCCTCCAGCACTACCTGGGGTGGAGTGGAGCAGCCCAGGACTGCTCTAAATCCCACAGCAGTGGCAGGGAATGAATGAAAGAAAGAAACGGGCTGAGGACATCAAGTGTTCTGTCACCTCCTCCTCTGCTCTCTGCCTGGTGCCCAGCAGCAGCTCCAGAATTCTGTGATCCCAGCACAAGCAACCCACAGAATTCACAGAATCACAGAATTCACGAATCACACAATCACAGAATTCAAGAATCACAGAAATCACAGAATTCACAGAATCACAAGTTGGAAGGGCCCTTCAAGATCATCGAGTCCAACCCAGCCCCAACACCTCCCCTAAACCCTGGCACCCAGTGCCACATCCAGGCCTGTTTTAAACACACCCAGGGATGGTGACTCCACCACCTCCCCGGGCAGCCATTCCAGAACTTTCTCACCCTTTCTGTAAAAAACTTCTTCCAAATTTTCAGCCTATATTTCCCTTGGCACAGCTTGAGACTGCGACCTCTGGTTCTGTCAGTGCTGCCTGGAGAAAACCCTTCCCCACTCAGCCCTGCCACCCCTGGTGAGAGCTGCTGTGCCACTGGAGGTGCCATCCTCTGGAACAAGACATCAGCCCGACAGCCTGGAGTGTAAAACACCCTCCCTCGGCAGCTCCTGCCGGCCTTATCTCCCTCCCTCAGCCGAATTCCAGGTGCTGAGCTGCCAGGATTTTAATGAGCAGCTCCCACAGACACCTTCCTGTGATGAAACTCGGCCGAGCAGGTGCACGGTGAGCTCCCAGGAAAAAAAAGCAGCTCTGTTTGCTCCTGGCTTGTTCAAACAGCAGCGGGTACAGAAATCCTCCCTCTCGAGCATCACTCGAGCCGGGAAGTGGCTTTGTTTGGCGAGGGAATTGTCGTGGAGAGCGCTTTGCTGCGGGATGTTTACACGGTGCTTCTGGGGGGATAACGAGCGTGCTGATAAGATAAGGCGGCAGAGCCGGGGATTTCAGGCGGGATGGGAACTGAATTTTTGGGAAATACCCTCCCGCAGCCTGCGGAGGCAGCGCCGCTCCCTGCCGGCTCCTCTCCCAGCCCGTTCAGGGAGAAGGTCTTTGCAGGACAGAAAAACAGAACTCGGAGAGCCGGGATTTCCAGCATTTCACCGCCGGGATGGGACCTGGGGTGTTTCCCCTGCTGTAAACCCAACGGATCCGTTCCCGGCACGCGGGGCATTCCGGCGGGCAGGAGGAGAGGGAAGGGAATATCCTGGCACTGCAGGATGGGCACGGGGCAGCGAGCAGCACATGGAGAACCTGGCCCAGCACAGGCTCCCCGGGGCTGGCTGCCACCCCAGTGGATTTTCCCCTTTCCCAAAGCATGGAAAAGCCAGGAGGATCACACGCAGTGTAATGCACCAGGGATGGACCCGTCCCTGCAGGTCCAGGCATCGCCTTCCCAGCAAACCCAGGGAATTGCGATAACACCCCTGCCCCGCTCAGCTCCGGGCGATCCCGAGGTGGAGAGGGGCTGACCTGCCGTGATCTGGAGGGGTTTTCCAGCCCGGAGTTTTGGGGCCCCTGACACCCGTGTGTGGGCCACGGGGGACACCTAGCGGCTGGCAGCCCGAGCGGGGTGTCCTGCCCCACAGCACCTCCCCTGCTGGCACAGCTCTGCAGCCTCTCCATCCTCATCTCCCCTCTCCACGTCCTTTTCTGCTCTCAATCTCCCATCTCCATCTCCCCTCTCCATCTCCCCTCTCCATCTCCCCTCTCCATCTCCCCTCTCCATCTCCCCTCTCCATCTCCCCTCTCCATCTCCCCTCTCCATCTCCCCTCTCCATCTCCCCTCTCCATCTCCCCTCTCCATCTCCCCTCTCCATCTCCCCTCTCCATCTCCCCTCTCCATCTCCCCTCTCCATCTCCCCTCTCCATCTCCCCTCTCCATCTCCCCTCTCCATCTCCCCTCTCCATCTCCCCTCTCCATCTCCCCTCTCCATCCTCATCTCCTCTCTCCACGTCCTTTTCTGCTCTCAATCTCCCATCTCCATCTTCCCTCTCCGTGCCCTTCCTCCATCTCCATTTCCGCTCTCCATCCTCATCTCCCCTTTCCATCTCCATTTCATTTCTCATCTCCCCCTTCACCTCATCTCCCCTCTCTCCATCCCATCATCCCCATCTCCATCTCCATTTCCCCTCTCCATCTCCATCTCTATCTCCCCTTTCCACCCTCATCTTCCCTCTCCATGTCCTTTCTCTATCTCCCCTTTCCGTGCTCTTCCTCCATCTCCCCTCTCCATCTCCATCTCTTTTCTCCATTTCCATCTCCTCTTCCATCTCCCCTTTCCCATCCTCATCTCAATCTCCATCTCTCCCCTCTCTCCATTTCCATCTCCCCTTTCTCCATCTTCCCTTTCCCATCTCCATCTCCATTTCTCCCGTCTCTCCATTTCCATCTCCCCTTTCTCCATCTCCATCTCCCCTTTCCCATCTCCATCTCCACTTCCCCTCTCCTTTCTCCAGCTCCATTTCTCCCCTCCTTTCTCTATTTCCATCTCCCCTTTCCCATCTCCATCTCCATTTCCATCTCCCCTCCATCTCCACGTCCCCTCTCCACCTGCCATGCTGACACAGCCACCCCAGATCCCGGGATATCCCCAAGGCAGGAATGATGCCTGTCCTTGTCCATGCCTGGAAGGGGAAGTGGAGGGGCTCAGCACCCGTGGCACCACCATGCAGCCATGGCCTGGCCCCAGCAGGACCTGTGGGGGATCCCTGGAATGCTCCGTGGGGTGGGAACAGGGATGCAGGCAGTCAGCAGGGAGGAATCAGCACCTCCTGTGTGCTCCAGGCTGCTGCAGGGCACAGGATGGGCAGGGTGAGGGGAGCTGGGATGGGCAGAAGGTGCTGGAGGAGCCTGGCAGAGGTGGCACAGGGATTTGGGAGCTCAGCAGGGCTGCACAACCAGCCTGGGGGGCCTGGGTGGATGCTCAGAGGGTCCTGCTCTAGAAAAAGACACACTAAAAGTGCCCATCTCCACTTGTGGGTCACTTTCCATCGCTGCATGGGCAGAATGTGAGCACTGAGGGCAGGAAAATCCGAGCTCCAAAGCCTCAGGAGGGAGATGTGAGACCCAGTGTGTCCCCAGTGTGTCCCCCTGCCAGGGCACTGCCCCAGGGAGCCCTGGAATGTGAGCCCAGGCCATTCCCTGCTCCAGGGATTGTGAGCCCAGGCCATTCCCTGCTCCAGGAGGGAGCTGCAGCTTCCTCTGCCAACCTTCCCACCTTCCTCCACCCCTTGGCTCCCCTCCCTGGGTGCCAGCCAGCCCCGGGACGCACACGAGGCCGAGCTGGGACTGGATGGAGCCTCCAGCTGGAGTGCAATTAATGAAATAAGGCTGGGCAGGAGAGCAGGCCGGGCTCCCTCCTTGCCCAAGCTCCACAAGCTGCACAAGCAGCAGCAGCAGCAGCATCCCTTCCTCCCTGGCAATGTCCCCCGTGATGTTCCCCTCTGTCACAACCGTCCCAGCGAGGAGGAGTGTGGTCCCCACAAATTGGTCAGAGACTGAGAAAACCAACTTTCTCAGATTCTGCTTGTGAGACTCTGAACTTCTAATCTAAACAGCCTGCAGGTGCTGTTCTCTCCCTTTTTCTGTCTTTGTATTAAGATGTTAAGCTAACTAACCAACCAAGTAGAATGTGTTGTTTAAGTGTCCAATCAGGTCTTTTTTTTTATTGGAACAGGGTATAGAAGAAGTAGCACTTGCAGTAAAAGTAGATTTTTCTGCAAAACCAACTTTGGAGTTGGTGTCTCTTGTTATTATAATGGCAACAAAGGAGCTGGGATCCTGCTGGAGGAGCACGGTGGGGAGGCAGCAGGGCAGGAGTTCCCAGGGCCTCTGGGCACTTGCCAAAGCTGCCACACAGCTGCACAGCAGCTCTGCAGCCTTGGTGGCCACCCTGGTGACAGTGTGGGCGATGCCAGCCCTCGGGCTGTGCCTGTGCTGCTGCTGGCAGGGCCCAGCCTGCTCCCTGTGCTTTATTCTGGGCTCTTCACCCCCCACACAGAGCTGCTGCAGTGACAGAGCTGCCACCGAGGCCAGAGAGAGCTGGCACACAGCAAATCCTGCCCTGGAGGGCTCGGGGAGGGGGTGGACAGGGATGGACAGATGGATGGACAGGCAGGGATGGGCAGGAATGGACAGACAGGAATGGACAGACAGGGATGGACAGGGATGGACAGACAGGGATGGACAGACAGGGATGGACAGACAGGGATGGACAGACAGGGATGGACAGGGATGGACAGACAGGGATGGACAGACAGGGATGGACAGACAGGGATGGGCAGGAATGGACAGACAGGGATGGACAGACAGGGATGGACAGACAGGGATGGACAGACAGGGATGGACAGACAGGGATGGACAGACAGGGGGGCAGCAGGAGGTCACTGCTGTGCCACCCACAGCCTCATTGCCTGCCCTGACTTCACTCAGGTCCTGCTGGGGTTCCTGGAGCTGGAGAATGCTCAGAGGTGTGTGGTGCTGGCTGGGAAAAGCTTTTTCTGCCACCAGAGCAGGCGGGAGGGAGGCAAAGGGGCCTCAGAGAGTTGCCAGGATGGTGGGGGCTGGTGAGGGGACTTTGGGCTGCAGGGAACTGCCCAGGATGGAGCCCCTGGGGCAGGATGAGAGGTGAGGGCCCTGCCATGCCCTGGTGGGGCTGGAAGAGACACAAACAGGAGCTGAGGGAAGGCCTGTGAGCTCAGTGCTGCTGCTGTCAGCTCAGCTCTTTCCAAGGCAAACATCTGACATTTTCCACCCAACGCCGCTTCCCTCGGATGCCAAATTTCCCTCCCGTCCCTGCAAGCCAGGGCTGGTGTCCACACGCTCCTGCTGGGTTTCAGCTCCCTTCCCAAGCCTCCACCACGGAGCAGATAAGGGAGCTGGGGAGAGCAGCTGTGTCAAGGATTACCTGAGCCCGTTTCCATCCAAATTCCAGCCACCAAAACCCCTCCCTGTGCTGCTGCCTGGAGAAAAGCAGCCTGGCTGGGCTGGCCTGCAGCCTGCTGATCCTGCTGCTTTTCCCTGGAAAAGGGGCTGGCATCACACACACACACACACACACACACACACACACACACACACACACAGACAGAGCTGTTTCCCAGGCAGCTGCCACCACCCTAAAGCCAGAGGGTGGGATTGGGCTGCAGAGGGATAATGCTGACCCAGGACTGCAAGCCCAGACAAGGCAGCTCGGTGCTGCTGCTGCTGAGTAAGAGTGCTGGATGCAAAACCCTCCCCGAGCTCTGCTCCTGACCCTCAACCTGCCTCAGCTCCCGTCATGTTATCCTGAATTTATTGCCATGAGTAAGGCAGCTTCAGGCCCCAAGTTCGTGCTCTTATCTAGATTTTTTATTTATATTTGTATTTATCTCCCAGAATCGCTCTGATTTTTTTTTTTTGTCAATCCTTTTCCCAGGGTTTTCCCTCTTCCTGCTCTCTCCCCCCTCGCCCCTTACTCGTATTTCTCCTGCTGCCCTGTTTTTTCATTCTGTATTTACAGCGGGAAGGGAGAGGGGAGTAAATCAGGAGCCACACGTGCAGGCACACACACGGGCTGGATATTTGTCTTGCTCAGTCACAGGGTGAATAAGTGTCCTTGTTCCAACACGTTTTCCCATCTCACTTCCCAGGGGCTTTTCAGAGCGAGAATTCCTCTGCACAGCCACACACCAGGGCTGAGCTCACTCTGCCTTGCTGTGCGTGGTGGCCTCGCTCCTTTTCCTGATTTCCAGGAACCCAGAGCCCACCCAAAGCCTCCCTGCGGGGCAGCTGGAGCTCCCCAGGTGCTGAGCTGGCTCCAAAGCCACTGCTGGGGGTTTCTGTGCAGGGCAGGAGCCCCGGGAGCAGGATTTGCTCTGCTGGGCTTCTCCCTCATCCCTGGGATTGCTCAGCCCTGCTGCCCTGGGTGGGTGATGCCTCCCACCCCTCTGAGCCTTCTCAGGAGTCAGATCCAGCTGGAGGCTTTGCCAAGAGCTGAAGGAACATTTGGGGACACCACGTGTGCTCTGAGCAGTGAAGACACTGGCCAAAACCCCAGAGCTGACCCCAAATCCAGGGCTTTGCCAACATCCCCAGCTCCCACCAGCACAGGGAGGGGAGGAGGCACTGCCCCTTCCTCATCCTCACCTGTCCTCTGTCCCTGCCACCGTGCCAGGCTGCCCAGTGACCCTGGGTGGCTCGGGAGGGACAGAGGCACAGTTTCTGTCCCCAGGGCAGGCCAGGCAGGGAGTGCTCCGTGCACAGCTCTCCTGCTGGACACGGCCTGCAGGGATGCTTGGCTTGGGATTGCCAAACCCAGAGGATTTCACAGGATTTCACAGGAGACTCTGCTGACATCTGGCTGCCCTTTTCCCTCGTTCCCTGCCAGGCCTTGCTCTTTCTCCTGCTGTTTGCCCACTTTCTCTCCAGGCTGGGCTCTGAGTCACAAATGCCATCGGCTCTGCTGGCTGCACTCCCTGACCTCAGCAGGGAGCTGGGCTTGGGATTTAGGGGATTGGGGAGCAGCAGAGATGCTTGGAGAGGCAGACAGGGAACCAAGGAGGGTTTTCAGGAAGATACTAAGGAGGAGCAAGTGGTGATGAAAGCAGAAGATTCTATAAACTATCAATTTCACATCAATAATCTCTCTCTCTTTGTTCCCAAAGATCCCAGAGCACTTCAAACAGGCTGGAGCAGAATCACCATCGCCCAAGTTCGAGTGGGGAGCCATCCATGAAATCCCAGCTCCAGAGTCTCTGAGCCTGAAAACTGCCTGTGGCCACAGTCCCAGGAAGCCAAAGCAGATGGCAAGAAGTCCCCAGTGGTCCTTTTCCAGTCCAGCTGAGGAGTGTCCCTTGCTGATGCAGATTTGGAGCTGGTGTTTTAGTGCTGAGCAGACACCTGAGAGGTGCAGCCAGCTCCACCCAACCTCCCCCTCTCCAGCAGGCCAATCTCCAGAGAAATGGAGGTGGGAAAGAAAACAAAAACTCAAAACCAATGACACAGAAACCGAGTTAATCATCAAAGTGTGGGGGGATCCTTCCTGCAACCAGCAGGAGCCTTGAAAGGCAGCTTTAATTAATTAATTATGAACAATGTGAACGTGGTGCAACAAGCCCTGTGAGCACGTCGAAGGCAAGCAGGATCCTCTGCACAGTTATGCAACGTGTTGGTGGCTGCAGAATGCTGGATTCTGGGGTCCAAGGCTGCTCCAAAGCCTGCCCTCTGCCCCTGTGGTGCTCCCCTAATTCCCAGCCTGTCTTTTTAATTAGTTAATTCACCCTTTTTGATGACATTGGCCTTTAACTCAGACTCCCCTCTGTCTGGCCTCTAATTTAGTGCTGAGCTGTCGTTTTGCCCTTTTCCAGACTCAGCAGAAGCCCTGGGAAGGGGTTGTCCCCCAGGCTGCACAAATCCTCTGTGCTGTCACACCCGCCACGGCGGCGGCGCCTCGCCCAGTATCGCTCTTACACAACAGGCCACTCGTGTCCTGCCTGCGACTTCTGCCAATATTGAAGATTCCCCATGGTCCTGCTCATAGCCTGCAGGCCTGCTTTAAGCCCTGGAAGGGTGTTTGGCCTGTGTGGTACCCTGGAGGAGCTCCCTGGATGCTCACAGCACCCTGAAAGCCCAAATCTTGGTGTAGGAAGCCAAATCTTGAGCAGAATTGACCAGAACTGAACCAAATTCACCCCCCAAATGACTGAATCCTGTTGGTTCAGGTTTCCTTCCCTTCATCCCCCAAATGACTGAATCCTGTTGGTTCAGCTTTCCTTCCCTTCATCCCCAATCTATGACACAGAGCTGATGGTCAAATCATCACAAACATCCGAGCTTCACTTTATGCCCTGTAAATTGATCTATCTCATCTAAATTGAGTCCATCTCACATAAACTCAGCGTGGGGAAGGGAAGGCTCCAGGGACACCTCACTGTGGCTTTCCAGTGTTAAGGACGTTTATGAAAAGTGGGGAGAGGGATTTTTTAGATGGGCAGATAACAAAAGGACAGTGGTTTTACACTAGAAGAGGGCAGGGCTGGAACAGATGTTTGGAGGAAATTCTGTACTCAGAGGGTGCTGAGGCCCTGGCACAGTGTGCCCAGAGAAGCTGTGGCTGCTCCATCCCTGCAAGTGTCCAAGGCCAGGTTGGAGCAACCTGGGATAGTGAGAAGTGTCCCTGAACACGGCAGGCGTGGAATGAGATGGGATTTAAGGTCCCTTCCACCCCAAGCCACGTAATCACAGCCCAGAGTCTCTGCAGAGCTGCCCTCTCTTCAGAGAGCCCCACTGACCCACCTGGATGTGCTGCTGCCTGCATCTGATCCCCGTGAGAGCAGCACGGAGCCCTGAACTCGTTCTGCCAGCTCTGCTGTCACCCTGGGAGCTGCTCTCCTGCCCTGCCATTGCCCAACGCTCCCCACACGGCTGCTGGGTTGGTCTCTGAGCTCTGCAGCAGCAGGAACACCCCGGCTGCGCCCCAGCGTCACATTTTCTGGGCCGGGGATTTATTTCATGTAAAGGTGGAAGAAATGAGAAAGGGCTGGAAATATGCAGGATGTGCAAGGCAGTGTGGATTAGTGGGCAGAGCACGGAGCAGGCAATTACCAGGCAGGCTCCCTGCTCCTGCTTGGCTCGGAATTGTTGTGAGAACCAGGGCCAGTGAATCATGGGCTGGTTGAGCTAATTCTCCCTGACTCCCCATGACTTCATCACCCGCTGCTGTTTGAAAACCTGCTCTGGAGCCTGTCTAAAGGAGTGCCCCGGGGTTGGCTTAACTGTTTCTGTTCTACTTAGTTGGAAGTGGACGCAATTTCTTTCACTTTTTCGTCCTGGGGAGATTGGTTTTCCAACACCAGCCATGTGCAGCGATGTTGAAGAGTGGAAATGTTTTGGTAGGAGCAATAAAACACCCAAACTTTCTGATACAGCGACAAAAAAAATGAAATTCTAAACAAGAACAGCAGCATCATGAGGTATTCATAAAAAAGAGCAAGGATTTAGAGGGGTCACAACCATGTAAAATAAAAGGATGTGAAAGATGAAAAATAAGAGAATGCAAAAGATAAAAAATAAGACAAAGCAAAAAGGCTGCACAGGGATTTCAAGGGGGAAAAAACTTTCATTTTGCTGAAAAATTTGCCAGCTCGCCAGTGCACGCCTCAGTTTCCCTAATTGCTACGTGGGGTTACCAGCCCAGACCTATTTTGCAAAGGTGTTGTCAGGTTTAATTTGCGAACCTTTGAAAAGCTCTGCCGAGTGCTGGAGATGAAAGGCCCTGCAGATGCCACCCGTGGGTGTGTGCTCTGAGTCACAGCACAGCCAGGGACCTGTGTGCTGGGCCAGCACCCGCCAGGGGACACTTGTCCTGCGCAGGGACCAGAGCAAAAATCCCGAGGGATGCTCCTGCAAAAATGAACTCATGCTGGAGACAGCAGGAGCCACCTCTGGGAGGGGCAAAGATAAGGAGATGTCCAGGCTGAGCTGTGTTTTGGCTCCTAAATCACCTGGAAAATGTGTGTGTGCACAAACTGGCACCTGGAGTATGAGGTGCCCAACACAAGGATGACACAGAAGAGTCGGAGCAGATCCAGAAGAGGCCACAAGGTTGATAAAGGGGCTGCAGGCAGGCTGAGAGCTGGGGATGTTCAGGCTGGAGAAGAGGAGGTTGTGTGGCCACCTCAGAGCAACTCCCAGGATCTGAAGGGGAAGCTGCAGAGGGACTCTGGATCAGGAACTGGAAAAGGGGAAATGGATTCAAACCGCAAGAGGGGAAATTTGGGTTGGAATTGTTCCCTGGCAGGGTGGGCAGGCCCTGGCACAGGGTGCCCAGAGAGCTGTGGCTGCCCCTGGATCCCTGGCAGTGCCCAAGGCCAGGCTGGACAGGGCTTGGAGCCACCTGGGACAATGCAAGGTGTCCCTGCCCATGGCAGGAGGTGGCACTGGGTGGGCTTCAAGGTCCCTTCCAACCCATCCCGAGATTCTGGGATTTATCTGCATTTACATCAGTAAAAGCAAGGTCTAAAAACTCAGTCCTTAACCTTGTACCTGCCTTACCCACACCAAAATCTTATCAAAGCATCAGGAGAACAAACCAAAGCCACCTTTGTCCAAGCCAGACCGCTTCCTTGGGATGTTTTTTGTTCCCCAAGGATTAACCTTGGCTGGAACAGCTCTGCTGAGTCTCCTCAGTACACGTGAGAACAGGAGCCTCCACCCTGCAGTATTTTTAATTACTTGGAGACTTACAGGACTGTTGATGTTCTAAAGAACAGCTCAGCCCAGCAAGCCAGGGGGAAAGAAATGCATTGATGTCAGTCAAAATTTTTCCTTGATGAAATTGGGTCTTAAAAAACGGCATTGCCCTTTCCTGCGCCGGGGAATGAATTCTGACTCATGAAAGGCTGTGGGCCTATTAATAAAAAATTATTAATGAAAGAAATGTCCTTTCCCAACAACTCCTATCCAGAAAAATGCAGAATGCTGAGGCATTTTTCATAAAGAGAGAGTTGCAAAGACATGCAGGCAGCGAGAGGGGCTGGATCTATGAGCCAGGAGCCCAGAAAAAGAATTTCACTTTCTTTTTCTCTCATTTTGCACAGACAAGACCTTCAGAAACTGCAGTGTAAGATTCTTTCCTTCTCCTATCAGATCCAGAATTTATGCTGTTCCTGCTTTTCCTCTGTTTCCTCCACACCTCAAATAAAGCTGGAAAACGCAGAGCTGGATTTTTACTCAAATCCCTTCCTGGTGGATGTTTAAGGAGATTTTTTTACAGGTAAAAATCACCTTCTCCAGCAGTGCCACTGAGAAAACTCAATTAAGCACAAATCTCTGGCGTGGTTAATTTGCACCCTGGGCATTCATCTCAGAGAAATCTCACTGAAATTCCAAGTGTAATCTGAAGGGCTGTGAAAGGAAGATCAGCCTCATCCTTTAGAAGTCACTGGACTCCACCAGTGCTCATAAAGAGCTTTTTTCCTCCTGAAATCGTCTGTGATTCCAACAAGTGAACATTTCCCAGGAATTCAGCTGCTGGAGAAAGACAGTTTTAAAAGCTTTTTCACTTCTTTTCTCTGGCAAGAGATATTTTGACCATCTAAGGTGCACAATGGTTCCTCTTCCAGGTGTGTCCCAGTTCTGAGGGCATTCATGGGAAGAGCTACATAGGAAACACCTGAACCTTTATCTCAGAGCACACGATGGGGGTTTTATTTCACCACTCATATTTTGGAGATGCGTGGCCTGTGGGAAAAGCAGGGCCAGCCAATTTTTACCTGTTCTGATCCGTGGCTGGGTTATTTCCAGGTCTAGATGGACAGACCTTGCCCAAACCCAAAATAAAATCAAAATAAAGATAATGGGGCTGTTTAAACCCAGTACTAACCATGAATTTCTCCTCCCTCCTGAGTGCAGCAAGCCCTGGGGGGAGCCTGCTTGAAGAATGCTTTATTCTAGGCGTTCATTTTAATTACAACCCTAATTATTTTGGTGCATGGCTATGACCCAGTTAACAAACCCACCTTGGGCATCTCGTGGTCTCCCCGACCTTGCCCATCTCTGCAAGGAGGGAAACTCAGCTGCTGGCCAAATTATTTTTGAAACAAGCGGTGGAACTGGTTGCTACATCTTAATGAAAATGATTTTTCTTTCTGTTTTTTTTTCTTTTTTTTTTTTTTCATGGAGACATTTCTATGTATATAAACAGCCCTTCCTCCCCAACCTGGTTAGACAAGAATGTTCCTGGGTGTGGACTGCCTCGTATAATTAAGTGCACAGCTGGAGCTTCTGATCCCTCAACGTCTGCTCCTTCCTTTCCTCCTTTCTTTCCCCCCTGCATCCACCTGGGCGCGATCCGGGCGCGCTGCTCCTCCTCGGGAGCTCGGGGCTGCGTCACCGGGGCAGAAAGGTGCGCTGCATTCTGCATTCCAGAGCCATTCCTCGCCGGGACGAGGACCAGGCACAGCCTGCCTGCCTTGGAGGGGCTGAGAGACGAGAGCTGGGGCAGAGAGCGAGCGCAGGAAGCACCGACCCCGCGTAGGCCATGGAAACGGGGAGCGCAGCCAGGACAAACGGCACCGCCGGCAAGGCCGAGGACGTGAAGAGCCCAACTGCCCCCAAAAAAGAAGAGGAAGCCAAGAAGGCCACGAGCCCTGGCGGAGGTGAGAAAGAAGCTATAAAAGGCACGGGCGGCGCTGCGTTGGAGACGGGGCAAATCAAGAGCTCCCTCTTCTCTGGGAGTGACTGGAAGAGGCCCATCATTCAGTTTGTGGAGTCATCCGACGAGAAGAGGTCAACCTACTTCAGCATGGACTCGGCAGACTCCAAGAAGATGCAGTTCGCCAGCGGCCAGATGGGAGACATCAGGAGACCGGCCCTGAACTTCCCGGAGAAAGGCGACCTCAGGAAGTCCCTCTTCTCCCTGGATTCCAAAAAGAGCTTCCTGCCCGCCGACGGGGAAGGGAGGAAGTCCTTGTTCTCTGCGGGGCAGATGGGGGACCTGAAGAAATCTTCCCTGCCTCTGGTGGAGACGGGGGATCTGAGGAGACCCTTCAACAAGGCCGACAGAGCGGCGGGCTCGCGGCCCCGCGTGAAGCTGGAGGATGTTCTCTGCGACTCCTGCATCGACAACAAGCAGAAGGCTGTGAAGTCCTGCCTGGTGTGCCAGGCTTCCTTCTGCGAGCTGCACCTCAAGCCCCACCTGGAGGGAGCAGCGTTCCGGGACCACCAGCTCCTGGACCCCATCAGGGACTTCGAAGCCAGAAAATGCCCCGTGCATGGCAAGACCATGGAGCTGTTCTGCCAGACAGACCAGATGTGCATCTGCTACCTCTGCATGTTCCAGGAGCACAAGAACCACAGCACGGTGACAGTGGAGATCGAGAAGGCAGGGAAGGAGGTAATTTTATTCTCCTTTTATTCTCCTTTTATTCTCCTTTTATTCTCCTTTTATTCCTCCTTTTATTCCTCCTTTTATTCCTTACATTCTCTACAGCCTGCAGATCCCCGTGTCACACCACAGCCTTTGCAATCCCTCCTCAGGTCATGGGATCCCGAGATGCAGCGATGGTGGTGGGAAGTGTTTAGTGGAGAATTGTTCTTGCCTGGGTGCTGTTTCCATGGGATTGTTGTTCTCCTGATGCTGGCTGCAGCAGCACAGCGCTGCAGTTGTGCTGCAGGCTGGATTTAGGGATGGAGAACCTGGCTGCCAGCACACCTGACTTCCAGCAGAGGCTGAATCAAAGTCCTAGATGCTAAGTTTTTAAAAATATTTTTGAGTTTTGATAGTGTTTGTGTGGAGCAGACCCACTGCTCAGGGTCAGCACCTCCAGAATACAAATTGTCAGATCAGTGGCTGCTAAAGTTACTCATGGGTGCTAATAACTTTTCAAACTGCTATCTCAGCTCCTTAGAGTGACATTAGGTTTGGGGCTTTTTTTTCTTTTCTGTTGAGCCACACCTATGGAAAGAGTCTTTTGAAGTTCAGATGGAAAAAAAAAAAACAAACTGTGCAAGCACAAAACTGATCATTTCCCCTGAAGTGCTACTACAACAGGTTCAGAGGATGGACATCCAGGGAGATTTCACTAATGAAATGCCTTTCACCTTTGTTTGCTCAAAGCCTCCTGTTGTTTGCTTTCTGGGTGGATGAGGATTTCGGGGTGGATTTCACTTTTTCCAGCAAAAAATCAGAGTCTCACCATGTTTGTTGCTGCACAGCCCTGTGGTAAAAGCAAGAAACTTTCTAAGCAGACAGGACAGGAGAGATGCCAAAAGGGAGACCTGTAAAATAATAATTACATAAAACAATGTGCCTGGAGTCACACAGTCAGAACCTGGAAGGGCACTAAGATCTCCTAAACCCCACACCAGTGCTGTGATGTGGTGACCAGGCAAACACAGGTACCTGCTGTGAGAAATCCGTGAGTTCCCTTAGTGGGAAGAACAATTTTACTCTTTCCAAGGAGCTGGGAAGATTTATCTCATCAGGCTGAAAGAGCATCTTGAGTAGAGCTTATCTCTGGCTTCTCTGGTCTTTCCTTGCCATGTCATCTCCAGCTTGCAGGTTCCTGAAACCAGACAAAGCCTTTTCCATGTCTCAGACAGCCTTTCCCAAATTCCTGCAGGGCTTGCCAGCCTGCCGTTTGTTCCATAATTGCCTGTCCTGGTGGTTTTGATGTCAGCCCTGAACGCTGCAGAGCTCTCGCATAAAGCTGTGCTGGTGTCTGCCAAGGTGTCCGATTCCTGCCTGGAACGAGGTGAACAGCTGCTTCCTGAGGAAGCAGAGCTGCTCAGATCCTTCCTCCTGTGGCTGGAGACACCTCCAGCACCTTGATTTTAAAGGCACAGCCATGGACGAGCAGAGAGCTGGGATTTAAAAGCTGTTTGATCTCTGTCTCTGAGTCCTTGTGCCACCTTTAGCTCCTGCACTGGCTCTGCTGCTAAAGGATTTAGGATTTATCAACATGAATCATGCCCATGTGCGAGTTTCTCCTGGCAGAGTCTGATCGTGTTGTAACTCGAGCGAGCATTCACTCAGACAAAAACAATTAGCAGGAAAGCTGTTGCCTACAAATGTTTGTTCTCACCCCTGATTTATTCACCAGAGGTGGAGCCTCAGCAGGAGCCACAAAGAGCAATGAATATTTCCAAGCCCCTGGTGTGTAACACCTCTCCTTATCAAATCAGCCCGGCTGGAATGTGGCCACAAACTGGGAGGGTGGCTGGTGCTGCTGCCCTTTTGGAAGGGATAAGCAGCAACCTCACACCAGGTCATCCCTGCCCCTGCCCTGTTTTCCCAGCTTGGGTAGCTTTAAAACCCCCAAATTCATTCTGCCACCGTGACCAGAATAAAGCTGTGTCCTGACAGAGCCTTTCACACGGTGCTGGATGTCCAGGATTCATCTGCAAGGATTTACTCGTCCCTGGCTGGTGTGTGACTGCAGCACTGTAGAGGGTTCCAGAACTGGTGCTGGTTTTGCTGCACTGCCAGCCTGGGAGCTCAGCGATTTGGTGGCACAAAAGTGTCACAGAATAAAAACTTGGTTTAGGTGCATCTGCCCTTCAGGGCTGCAGAATTAATGCAGATTTCAGCCTGTCTTTTCTGCAGGCTTGTAGGCAGGAGAGGGGCTGTGCTTTAGAGCTGGGAAAGCTCCTTCTGAGGAATCAGGAAACCCTGCTTGTCTCAGGGAGCAGACAGAGAAGAGGAATGCAAACAAGCCAGAACACAGACACCTATAGTTAGGGCAGTGCAGAGCCTGATATCTGTGTCTCAGACAGAGAACAGTAGCATCTTCCACTTTCCAGGAGCCTGGGGTGAGAGCCACTCACCCCCTGTTCCTGCTGAGCAGACACAGGTGGAAGGCACAGGGACTCAGACAGAGACATTTGTCCTGACTTCCCACCCAGTGCTATTTGCGTATTTCACCCAGCAAACCTTTAATGCTCTCCCCAGATCCACTTTGCATTCATTTCCTGCTGCAGGTTTGAAGGAAAAGTAACAGTTTGCACCAGAGCCAGTACAAAAAA
The DNA here is from genome assembly GCA_013397155.1 of Irena cyanogastra. Lineage (NCBI taxonomy): Eukaryota > Metazoa > Chordata > Aves > Passeriformes > Irenidae > Irena > Irena cyanogastra. The sequence continues at coordinate 23,676 of VWZV01011500.1, forward strand.
CAGCCAGGGAAAGGTCTGTGAGGCTGGGGAGTTACCACTCACATTCAAAAAGTGAGAATGCTCCACAGCAGCTTGTACAGCCCAATAAACCCTTGATTTATCAGCAGAATCAGAGCCCCCCTTGGAGCCAGCATCCTTCATGCTGAAAGGGGATCCTTCATCCCAAACCTGTTTTACAGGGCTGCTCTCCAGAGGAGACAGCTTCACCACTGCCTGCCAGTCCCAGAGCTGGAAATAACCTGGCACTGCCTTCCAGCACCAGCCTGGGTGCTCAGCATGCCGGGTCAGCTCTGCTGAAAAACACTTTGATCTGGCTTTTTTCCTGTCATTCTCTATCTTTTAAAGCAAAGTTCACTGTGGATGCAGGAAGGGGAGCTGGGTGTTCCTCCTTCCCACAGAGCAGCTTTGAAAAGGGGGGGGTTTCACAGAGCCAGAGCCAGGCTTTGAAGAAAACCATCCACAGAGATGGATCCAGAGGGATTCCCAACCCTGCATCACTTTCACTGAGCAGAGAGCAAACAAAATTAAACCTTGGAAGGGTTTGGGAGCCTTTCCCACTGCTGCAGATTTTACCTGCACCAGCTGTGGTTTCTCTGCTGACACAGCTCAAAATAGATGCTCTTTCCCCAGGGTTTCCTGCAGGAAGGACACTTTTCCCAGCTGGAAATAGGAGTAAATTTACCTGTTTGCCCTAATTCTGAATTAATCCTCTACACTGAGGACAGAACCCAGGGACAATCCACTTGTTTGCAAGCCAGGAATTCTCCCCAAGCTGTGCAGGAAGACTCAGCTTCTCCAGTGGCATTTTTTAGGATGCTGGCAGAGTCTCCAGAGCTCTCAGCCCAGCTCTGCCACCCAGCTCTGCTTAAGAGAAGCCGAGATGGCAAAATGCAGTCGTGATCCCAGCAGAAATCACATCTCAAACAACCCCGTGGGACAACGAGTGGGAACAGCACTCGTGCAGCTCCCTGATCTCCTCTGGGTGCTGCTGGCAGGGGAATTAGCAGAGCTCTGCCGGGCTGGGGACACCAGGGCTGTTCCCAGAGCGCTCAGGGCATGATGCTGCTTGTGCTGCTGCAGCTGCCTCCTTGCACAAAGCACTTGCATCATCATCATCATCATCATCACCATCATCATCATCATCATCACCATCTCCCATCTGCAGGTGCTGCCCAGCACCAGGGCTGGGTTCAGCTGCACACTCTGAACTTTCACTGCAGCCTCTTCACTGCCCTAATTAACTGAGGCTTTAATAGGGGATCCAGTCTGAGCTTGGAGGTTCTCGGCGCCTTCGTTTCTCAGCCTGCTGCGCTCAAAAATTGTCTAAATCTGGATTTCCTGGCTTTTCCCCCACTGTTCCTGTTATTTCTGCTCTGGAGAGAGCAGACTCTCTCATTAGGATCTTCTGAACCCCAAATCTTCCAATGGATTTTTTTCTGGATGGTCCATCAAGGATTTTTGATGCTGGAAAATCTGAGAAATGTGAAGACAGATCGGAGTTTTCTCTCAGGGAGTGAAGCTGAGGCACTGCCTCTCCCAACACCTGTGGCCCCCATACTGTGACTGTATATCTGTGATATACCTGGGCAGGCAAAACAACCTTCCAGACCAAAAAAAAATGTCTTAAAACCATCAGGAAATCACCTCCTGAACCCTTGATGTTGTGCTCCACCTCCAGAGCACCCTTCCTGAACCCTTCTGCCCCTGCCACCAGTTTTTCCACTATTCCAGAGTCTCCCTGCACTTCTCTTTATCATTTTTCCTATGTTTAGGGTGGTTTTTTTGTAGTATTTATTTAACTTTTTGCAGTACCCCAGTCTCACCTCCCCAGCCCTTGCTGCAGTCTGTGCTGGTGTTTCCCCTTTGCCAAATTTGGCTGAGTGTAGGATTTGCATCCTGGCTATTGGGGCCATCTCTGTAATTTCCATTTGCAAGTCATAAACCTTGCTCCAAATTGTTGTGTGCCTCTGCTCCTAAATGGCTGTTACACCCCACACCACCTTTCTGGGGGGGTTTGAACTGCTGGGAGTCAGGATCACTTTTACAAATAATAGTTCCCAAAATTCCTTAGAGACCCATCTTAATTAAAAAGGACCACAAAAGTATAATATTGTTATCACCACCTTCCAGCCATCACCTGGTATTTTTTTCCTGTCATTTTCTCTGCAAATCCCTTGAGTTTGGGAGTGTCTATGGGGCTGTGAAAATTCTGCTCTTCCCCAAAAATTCCTTCCAGTCTTTCTCTGTAGGATTTCACTCACATTCTTACAAGGATGTCCTGATTTTTGGGGATGAGGAGGGAAAGAATTGCTCTGGGGATTTTTACTTTATAAGCAATCAATGCCACCTGGATGCAGCTCTGTGGCTCAAGGAAACAACTGGAATTTAGGTGTAATTTCTCACATTGCTTAATGCAGTGGATAAACGGATCTAAAATATTTTCATCTCATTGCATCTCCCTGCTGTGCAGAGTCTTGATGCACAGGACATCTCCCACTGCACGTGGGGATGGAAACCAGCAGGAATTCCTCCAAGTCACTGTCTTGAAAATGTGAAAATTACAGGATCAAACTCCTGTCTTTGTTCTTTTGATCAGTAGCAGAGCAGATTTTCTCATCTGTGTGGCTTCCCTGGTGAAGCTGTGCCACAAAATCCTTTCCTGTGCGCCCTGAACCCCTGGAGAGGGTGAGAATCAGCTCATGGCAGCCTTCAGGCCACTACTGAGGGTGTGTGGATGATATTTAGAAAGCCAGTGCTCTCCTAACTGCTCTACTTAGTGCTCTCCTAACCCCTAAAACCAATGTGAGGATGCAGCTTTTGTGGCACTGAGACACCTCTGAGCACACTTCCCTTTTTTCCGCCCACTTTCCTTGTGTTTTATAAGGCAACAAAACCACCATCCAATCTCTGTCCCTCCACAAACAGAGATTTTCTAGATTGGAACAGCTGGGGTTGCTGGCTCTCAGAGCAGCAGTGCTGGATTCCAGCTCCAGAGGGTGTTCAGACACTTGACTGGCACCAGGACAAGAGCTCCTGTCTGGGCTGGTTCACAGCTTCTTCCCTGCTCTTCATTTTGAGTGGAGAACTGAAAACCTTTAAACTCTGATCAATAAAGACCCAGATGTTCCATTATGGATGGACAGCTGGAGTGTGAGAGTGGATTTATCCATCCATGCCTCTAATTGTTGGCCTGAATTTAAGTGGTTTGGGTGAATCCAACGATTTCCCAGAAGATCCCACATGAACAGCAGGTTCTCAGACTCTCGTAACATGACAGAGCACAGGGAATTTCTGCCAACTCTGAAATTCCTCAGCAGCTCTGGACTGGGTGTCCTGCAGCCAGATTGCCTCCAGCCATGGCTGAGACCAACCTGCAGACACATGAAATGCAGAAATGCACCAGCAAAGGCTGGGGCAGCATCTGTGGGGCAGGGATGGAGAATGGGAACGACCCAGGGAGGGATTGCTGGAGTTAACGGGGCAAGGCTTTGCCAACATCCAGGGAAAAAATGATCCAGGGAAACAGTGCATGGTCTCCACTGCCACAAATTCCTCTGCAAGTCTCAGCTCTGAGCTTCTCTGGGAAGCCACTGCACAACAAAATGCAAATGAAGCCCAGCGAAGTTGCTGATCTCAGCCAAGCAGGTTGACTACACCTCTTCCCTCCTCCTTTCGTGGCTTTTTTTTTTTCTCTTTCTCAATTTTTTTTCCAAGCATTCCCCAGCTCCATCGCTACATGAAAGCTCTCAATTCAGAGCAAATTAATCCACAATCCTGTCTAAACAGAATTCCTGCCGGAGGCATCATCCTCTTGTTGCAACACTCGTCAAACGTCATTCCGTAATTACATGAAAACTGTTATTGCTGCACAGGCACACCCTGGGCTGGGCCCTGCTCTGCACACACAGCTGAATTTTGAAACAGCTCCCTTCCCCTGAAGCTCATGACTCCCATGTGATTAAAGCAGCACCCTGACAGCCTGGGAGGTGGGTGCTGCTGCTTTGCTGAGGGAGCTGGATCTGCTGGGACGGTGCCCGCTGGCAGCACGTGGTGCCGGTCGCCGCCTGGACCTCCCCAGTGCTGCTCTCAGCACAGCAGGGCAGGCTCGGGGCTGGCTGAAGGGGCCACCCTCAGCCCCAGCTCACCAGGCTGCCTCCCCTCTCCTCTCCTTTCGCCCCACAGACCGAGCTGTCGCTGCAGAAGGAGCAGCTGCAGCTGAAGATCATCGAGGTGGAAGATGAGGTGGACAAGTGGCAGAAGGAGAGGGACCGCATCAAGGTGCGTTTGAGGTGTCCAGTTCACCTCTTCCTCCTCCTGTCAGCACCAATTCCTTCTCCCCCTCTCCCACACCCTCTCCTTCCCTCCGGCTCTTCCTCACTCCATCCCTTCCCCGGCCTCTATCTCATCCCTATCCCAACTCCAAGCCAAATCTTGGAAACAACAACTCCCACTGAAGTCATCTTGCGACATTCCCTGCAGGGAGATCAAGCCCTGATACAAAACCAAGGCACCTCCCTGCTCTGGCTCCTTTTTTCAGTCCTTTATGGCCCTTCCATCACCAGTAGCCAGGCAGATTTAGAAACAAAATCCACAAATAACCTGCAAAAGGGCTCTGGGTTGCTCAAACTGAAATAAGACAGCAGAGGCAGATGAACTTGCCCCAAGAAACATCTTATTTATGGTGGAACAGCTTATTTCCATGCTGAGAGAGGGTTCCTTTATAATTCTTGCACCGTGGTCAGGGTTGGAAGAGAGTCATGGTGTTATTTTTTTCATTTATAATCTAACTGAATAAAGCAGTGAAAGCACAAGTTGGAGACACCCCAGAAAATTTGCATTATATTAACAGGCAAAGCCACTCTTCTTCCTTTTATGTGGTGCAAGCACATTGGCTCACCAGCTCTCCTTTTCATCTGCTTTATTATTATTATTATTATTATTATTATTATTATTATTATTGGAAACCTGACCTAGAAACTTTGACTCTCAATATAGTTCCATCCCCAGTCCTTCTGAGGAATATTTCAGAGGCACCTCGAGGTCAGGCTTGTAAAAAGTGTTTCAGCACCTTTCATCCTTTGAAATGGTGGGAATTTGGTCCTCAAATTGTCCAGGAGCCAGAATCCTGATTTAGAAGGTTCCAGAGTGTTTTTAACTATCCCCTGTGAGTGCAGGAATTGAAATAGGAGATAGGCTCTTACCTTTTGGATTGCATCCATGTGATTACTGCAGGAACAGGTATTGCTTCTCTTGGCACAACTTTCCTGCAGCTGAGACTTGCACAGCTGGAGTTTCCATACTCTAAATGCTGAATCCTTGGATTTATCCCCCTTTGTGTCTCTCTGTTAGCAAAGAACTCAGTGAAATTTTAATATTTTCTTGCTCCTCTCTCCTGCTGCCTCCTCCCTCTGCCCCTTCACCATCCAGAATTACACCACCAACGAGAAAGCCACGGTGGACCAGCACTTCAAGGAGCTGATCCGTGACCTGGAGAGGCAGAGGGATGAGGTGAAGGCTGCCCTGGATCAGAGGGAGAAGATTGCCTCGGAGAACGTGAAGGAAATCGTGGATGAGCTGGAGGAGAGGGCGAAGCTGCTGCGGGAGGACAAGGAGAACAGGGAGCAGATCCACCAGATCAGCGACTCCGTGCTCTTCCTGCAGGTGACAGAGACCTCATCTCCCTTCCCTTTGTCCCCATCAGGATGGGTTTTGTCCCAAAGACAATCCCAAAGGAGTGTGAGATGTGTGAACTCTCATGGTGAGAGACAGGGAGACTGAGTGGTGATCAGAATCCAAATTTATTGTGGACTACATATGCTTATGTACCATTCTAGGGAGGCTAGTGATCTTTTACTACAATGATTGGGTTAATCATCACATAAACAAAATAAAATGTTTTAACAATGATTGGGTTAATCATCACATAAACAAACTTCTACATTTTGCAGCATCTCTTGCTTGCAGAAGTTGATTCTTCTTTTCCTGTCAGTCAGTCTTGATTCAACCTTCAGCTAGTCTTGATTCAATCCTCAAAACTCTGTTTGTTCTGGCCAAGGCATTCTAATTATCAGATCTCTTATGCCAATCAGGTCCAAAATAGCCTGTCTTGTGTGCCTCAAAATAAACCTTCCCCAGTCAGTGCACATCCATGGCAGGGATTCACCTGGACATTTGGAGCTGTCTCTGCTCTGCTGGGTGAGGAATGGACTTGGACATGCCTTCGGTTTATATGGATGGCTGCAAACCATGGACACAACATTTCCCTGCCCATCTTCCCTGCTTTCCTTTGCACTTCTGGACTCTAACATCAACCAGCTACCTCTGACTCAGCCCCCACATCTCTCTGCTCCCCGTTAACTGCCGTCCCTTCTTTTGGCAGGAATTTGGGGCTCTGATGAGGAATTATGTGCCCCCTCCATCCCTCCCAACCTACAGCGTGCTGCTGGAAGGGGAGAGCATGAGCCCATCCATGGGGCTGCTCAGGGACGACCTCCTCAACGTCTGCATGAGGCACGTGGAGAAGATCTGCAAGGCAGACCTGGGCCGCAACTTCATCGAGAGGAACCACATGGAGAACGGTAAAATAGCCCAAATATTCCCCTCCCTGCTTCCCCGGAGTGCAGGGCCAGGGGTGATGAGGATGATGAGCACTCCTGATGGAGGAGAAAGTAAGCAAAGACCTGGGGGGAAAGTGGGAGTAGCGACTCCCGTAGCTGGAATTAATTCTGGAATATGAGAGGTATTAGAACATGAATTCTGGAATGTCGGAGTTATCCCACCACTCCTGTGTGGGGATGGAATCTGCTGAACTGCCAGGGATTTAGGGTATCTCATGCAGGACACCAAACTGGCCCTGCTTCCCTGATTTTTGGTTCATTTTAGGGTTTCATGTTTAGGATTTAATGGGTTCAGCCACCTCCTGTGTGGAGTCAAGAAGAGCCACCCTTCCCTCCTGCCCTGTGCCAGGCTCCAGCAAGCCCCTGGAAGTTTAGCAGCAGGTTTTCCAGGAGAGGAAACTCCACAGATCTGCTGAGACAGCTCAGTGAAGGATGAAGGCAGTGGCACAAATGTGAATGTGGTGTGGCAAGTTTGAAATCCTATTTGCACACTCGGTTAGCACACGCAGGGTGCTGCTGTGCCATCAAACATTACAAGTGCAGGGTTCCAGCCTCTGCTTGCCTGGCTGCAACATGAAACACCCTGCAAGCACCTGTCACTGAGAAGGAAATATTTGAAAACCTAATTTTCCAAGTAGAAAGGGCTCCATGTGGGTGTTCAGCTACAACTCCAGCTGGAGTGACCCCGATCATGCTCCCTGTCCCACTTGGGACAGCTTTCCTGCCTGCCCTGACCCAGGTGTTCCCCACACTTCAGTGATGTTTAAGGTGCTCTTTAAGGTGAACAGAGAGGTCACAGCCAAGGCCACAGCAGCAAAATTAATCTTTTAAGTTTATAACCCACTTCCTCACAATTAGCTGTGGGTAAAGGACTTGTCTTGCATCAGGCTCACACCTGAGATCAGGACAGGGCACCACAACGGGGCTGTGCTGTCTGCAGCTCCCAGGCACGTTGCCCAATCCCAGGGAATGACCTCTTAGGCCAGGAATAGCAGGGATGGGAATGAGTGGTTATCTCACCTGGGTGTAATCTCTCAGTCATTGAGGAAGCCCAACACCATGGGTGATGTGAGGATAGATGGCAGCCTGCCCATCCAGGAGGATGTGGGAGTCCAAAAGGAGCAGGAATGACCTCAAGGACAGCTCATACAACACAGGCAGCTGAGCAACTCTGCTGCAAATCTGCAAAATCACCAATAATTCACTCAAATTCACAGTATTTACTGGACACCCCTCCTATGTTGATAATTACACTGTCCAGAGCCATCATTTTCCATCAGACATGAATTAAATGGACCAGATCCTTCTGGACCAACCTTTCAGGAAGGTCAGGGATCCCAAAGTGCTCAGGGTGCAAGTTTTAAAACTCTCCCTGCCTTTAAAGTAGCACCAGAAATTGAACACTACTTATCTTTCATCACTGCAACATTCCTATTTAAATTCTCAACACTCCACATGCTCCAGAATTACCGAGAGATTCGACAATAACTCAATATCAATAGAGGACAAACAGATCCAAAAATCACTTCTGTGCATTTTTCTTTCTTTGTTCACCTGAAGCTGTGCAGAATTTCCATCTGCTGGGCTGGGTTTGCCAGTTCTGAAGCATTTTCCTTGGGCATTTTCAAAACCCAACAAGGTTCTGCAGCTACTCAGTTAGCTCAGGATAAAGCCTGAGTATTCTTGATTATTTTAACTGGGGTCTCCTCCATGTTATTGATGCCAGAAGCCCTCGTTATTTGAAATCCATGGAATTCAAGTCCCCAAACCATTTCTAACTCATAAACCTGGGTGCTTCCAGGAGCTTTACCAGGAACTCAGCTTGGATCCTGCTCTAATGAAAAGTTGGGAGCAAGTGGGAAATGTTATTTATGGTGAGTCCCAGGAGCTTCAGAGCTCTTCCTTCTCCAAGCCATGGTCCGAGATGAAAGAGGGCAGCACTCTGCATCCAGTGGCTGCGAGGGAATTAAATCCATTAAGGAACTGTGGAGTTATTAACTCGGACTCCCCCTGAGTCACTGCAACAAATTCATTTGCAGCTGGCTTGATCTTGTGCTGTAAAAAAACTTCCCAGGAAGAAATATTATATTAATGGAATGAAAGCTGCTTAATAGCAGACTCCAAAGGGAATCCACGTCCTTTTAGTTGTCATAACAGGTACCTACGTGGCGAGGAGACAAATAGTCAGGGAGCTTAAATAGCACTGAAATAAGTGGGAGAAATAAAAGTTTCTTCAGTGACTTGAGAATCAAAGAATGGAGCTATTTAAACATGAAAACAGAATTTACTTCCTTGCAGAGAACAATAGGTTTATAGAGGCCTTCAAAGAATGTTTTTATGAGCAAGTGTCGTGATAAAGCCGCATTTCCTGTGAATCAGTGTCAGAAATCCAAACCCAGGCTGTGTGGGAGTAAGTTTGAGCCATGAAACCAGAACCAGCCACCCTTGTCCAAGAGTTTAGGGCTGTTTGCAACTCAGCTTTAGCAGCTCTCTCTAAAAACTGGAGAAGCCAACCCATTTAACCCTCCCAGAGGTGACTTCTGGAGCTTTACAGAGCGGCAGTTCTCCATCAGCCAGCCCTGTGCTCAGGTTGAACACACCAAAGGAGCCAAACTCAAACTTTTGGAGTCATTTTTAGCCACACGACAGGATTTTGGTAAGAAAATGCCTCAACCCTCAGGTGTCCCTATGGATTTTAGAAGATCCTGTGTCTGCTGCGAGGTTGAATGCTTCAGCTGGGCTCTGCCTATGAAGGAACCTTTCATTTTAGACTCTGGCCAGCTCCAGAACTGCTTTAGCTTCCAGGCCAAGGTCCCACAGGGGGATTAGAGGCCACCAAAGTGCATCCCTGAGCTCATGCCCTGCTCTGCTCCCCAGGGGATCACCGGTTCATGATGAACAACTACGAGTGGAACCAGCCCGACAACCTGAAGAGATTTTCCATGTTCCTGTCTCCCAAAGGTATGGATGGCATCCCACAGGTGGGCAGCTCCCTGCCAGCTCAGGAAAGGCACTTCACCGATGATCTAGCCCAAAATTTGCTCTCCCTCACATCTCAGATCCACTCCTCTGCACGTTTTCTCTCCAGCTTACAGAGCTTTGAGAAGGTTTTGCCTCAAACCAGGCAGAAAATGTTCTCAGTTTTATGGGGAGGAGCTGGAGTGACTGAACTCTATCCAAGAGTGAATATAGGGGAGTTTTAACCTGGGTTACCAGGATAAAATCAGTGTTTTTCTGCACCCAAAGCTTATCTCTCTGTGCTGTCAAGTGAAAGCTGCACTAAGCATTAAGATTTTACTTTCAGCACCAAACATAATTTTTCCTTGCAGAGAAAGGACAGAAGAAGTGAGGAATGTGTCCTAAAAAAACAACAAAAAAAGCAGGAGTCTGGAGCCCCTCTGTGAGCTCTGACAAGAGCCCTGGTGATTTGCTTATGTCTCACTTGTGTGGCCACTGCAGGAGGAATTTTTGGAGTGAACCAATGTTTCCAACACATCCAGCTCTAAAATCCCAGCTGGCATTCCTAAACTGGCATCCAGAGCAAGGAGCTGAGAGTGCTGAAAGCCCAGGCAAGGCACAAAAGAACCGGAAGGGTGGCACGAAACAAATAACCCAATTTCAGCCCTGCCCGGGTTTGCCAGGTGTTTCCAGCTGCTGCTCTGCAGGCAGAGGGTGGGCAGGGACAGGGACACGGCAGCAGTGGGCAGGGACACTCCCTGAGGGCACGTTCCTGCCCTGTGCTGGCGTTTGCTGAGGATAACCCAGAGCCCAACACTGAGCCCTTTGTCTGGGCTGCCACTTTGCCCTTCCCCTGTGCCCTCAGCCCACGGCTGGCAGCCCTGAGGACGTGGTTTGGAGCAGGGCTGGCATTCCCATTTCAGTGCCAGCAGCACTTGAGCAGGGCTCTTCAAGCCAAGTTCAGGGGCAGAGGGGTGATTTTTTAGAGCTGGCTTTGTTTTGCTGCTCCCCTGCCTCAGGGTTTGCAGGCCCTGTGCTGTCAGGGAAGTTCTGCTGAGACCACGGACCCAGCCCTGCACCCAAAACTTTCCAGCCCTCAGGGAAGTTTGAAAATCAATTCTAACATAGCACAAACTGAGCTTATCTCTACCCAAAATGTGGAGCTTTCAGGTGGAAAGAGCCCCAAAGGCATTTAAGGAGTGTGGCAGGGAGGAACACTGGGCAATGTCATCCCCCTTGTGTCTGGGATGGGGACACTGCCCAGCCTGGCACAAATTAAGGGAAAAAAGAAGGAAAAAGCCATTTTGGCAATGGCACAGCGTGGTCAGTGCTGTCATGAGTGCCTGAGCTTCCCATACCTGGAAGCAGAGGCTCCAGCATTCCAACTTCCTGAAGGTCCAGCAGGGATCTCCAGGCACTGCCAGATCCACAGGGCTTGGAGCCACCTGGCACTGTGGAGGTGTCCCTGCCCTGGGCAGGGGCTGCACTGAGGTGATTTTTAAGGTCCTTTGTGTCCAGAGCAGAGTGAGGGCTGCAATGAGATGATTTTTAAGGTCCCTTGTGTCCAGAGCAGAGTGAGGGCTGCAATGAGGTGATTTTTAAGGTCCCTTGTGTCCAGAGCAGAGTGAGGGCTGCAATGAGGTGATTTTTAAGGTCCCTTGTGTCCAGAGCAGAGTGAGGGCTGCAATAAGGTGATTTTTAAGGTCCCTTGTGTCCAGAGCAGAGTGAGGGCTGCAATGAGGTGATTTTTAAGGTCCCTTGTGTCCAGAGCAGAGTGAGGGCTGCAATGAGGTGATTTTTAAGGTCCCTTGTGTCCAGAGCAGAGTGAGGGCTGCAATGAGGTGATTTTTAAGGTCCCTTGTGTCCAGAGCAGAGTGAGGGCTGCAATGAGGTGATTTTTAAGGTCCCTTGTGTCCAGAGCAGAGTGAGGGCTGCAATGAGGTGATTTTTAAGGTCCCTTGTGTCCAGAGCAGAGTGAGGGCTGCAATGAGGTGATTTTTAAGGTCCCTTGTGTCCAGAGCAGAGTGAGGGCTGCAATGAGGTGATTTTTAAGGTCCCTTGTGTCCAGAGCAGAGTGAGGGCTGCAATGAGGTGATTTTTAAGGTCCCTTGTGTCCAGAGCAGAGTGAGGGCTGCAATGAGGTGATTTTTAAGGTCCCTTGTGTCCAGAGCAGAGTGAGGGCTGCAATGAGGTGATTTTTAAGGTCCCTTGTGTCCAGAGCAGAGTGAGGGCTGCAATGAGGTGATTTTTAAGGTCCCTTGTGTCCAGAGCAGAGTGAGGGCTGCACAGCAGTTCCCCTTTCCTGCAGTGGCCTGCTGACTGTGCAACCACTGGGGGTTGTTTATTCCACCTCCACACCCGTGTTTTCCTGGAAACACAGACAATGCTGCCTTCCCACTTACTCATTCTCTGTTTTCTGTCAACAAAGTGACTCTGGCCAAAACAAGCAAGGCCGTGATTGCACACAGAGCCTGTGCTGAATGGGGATGGAGCAGACCCCAGCAGGGCCAGGGCTCAGGAAGGATCCAGCTGCTGGCAGCACGCTGGGGGGCATTTGGGGAGCAGGATGAATCAGCAGGCAAAGCAGCAGACGTGACCCACTTGGCTTGCAGGCTGGCTAGCCAAGGATCACCCCATGAATAATGCAACGTGTCACTCTCCAGGAGCTCTCTGTGCCCTGTCACTGTGCCATCAAAGTCCAGCAGTGCAGCTGGTTGCATCTTTGTTAAAGAACCCCAAAAAACGGGAGGGAAAAGCCAGGAGCACCCTCTGCATTGTGTAACACCCTTGGAATCCTTCAGTATCTCGTAGCAGCTTTGCTACACACCCTGTTTCTGGCTAGGCTGGGTCACTGCAGATCCTGCCCCAGGCCACAGTGGAAAGTCTGTTTGCTGGGCTGAGGAATGCTCTGTGCTCATTACAGCAGCCCACACTGAGGAACTGCTTGGGTTCCAGCTGAACCTATTGGTTTTAAGCCCGGCTTAAATTCAAGACTTGCACTGCTCTTGAGTTTCATAATAAACGACTTCTAACGGAAAGAGAGGAGCTTTAGATGGGATATTGGGAAGAAATTCTTCCTGTGAGGGTGGTGAGGCCCTGGCACAGAGAAACTGTGTCTGCCCCTGGACCCCCAAGTGTCCAAGGCCAGGCTGGACAGGGCTTGGAGCAACCTGGGACAGTGGAAGGTGTCCCTGCCATGGAGGGGCTGGAATGAGATGATTTTTAAGGTCCCTTCCAACCCAAACTGGTCTATGATCCAATATTTGCTTGCAGGGATGACAGGATGAGGCAGAGGGGGGATAAAACATTTCAAACACTGCCTCAAAGACAGAGGAACAATCTGTTCAACTGCTCCATGCTCCTTTCTCCCTCTCCCACTAAGCTTTCTTCTCCTGATGTGTCAAAGAGTTTGGCCAAAGCCAGGAGGAGGTTGGAAAAATCATCTTGAAAGCCTTTGAATGAAGAGTAGAAGGGACTCAAGCACACAGAGAGAGAATTGTGTAAACAGAAACACATCTTAAAGGGAGAAGCAGCCCACAGGATGGCAGCAGAGCAGCTCCAAGAATCCATCTTCTTCTTGCTTTCCTGGGAGCCCAGTGCCTCCCCAAAGGGCTGCAGCAGCACCAGTCTGTGTCCTGGTGGGAGCCTGGGGCACACACCTGGCACAGGGCTGGGAAATGCTCCTGTCCTGGTGTCTTTGCAGCTCTGAACCCAGAGCTCTGCCTGCAGAGCTCTCATGCTGAGTAGCCAAACCTGAGCTGGCAGTTTCCTGCAGCTCTGTGGCACTGAGAGCTCTGCTCACTGCTGGAGAAGCCTATTCCCCATTCCCTCCACCCAGGGATGAAACCCAGGGTCTCCTCTGCTGCCTGGGCCCAGATTTCTGTTTTGGGGCTGCTCCCAGCTCGGTGGGGACCTTTTCCTTGAGCAATGCCAGGCCCAGGCCTCTGAGGCAGCTCGTCAGGAGCCGACTGCTGAACTGGATGCTCTTGTTTTACAGCCAATTTCAACCCACGGTCATGGGAATTTTCCTCCTTCCAAGCGACCGAGGAAACACTTGGTACGGGTAATTCCGCCTTCACTTTGAGAGGATCTAACCCCCCGTGCCACAGCTTCCTGCCTGACTAACCCCCCTCTCCTGCTGCCCCCTCGGCTGCCCTGGCACCTGAAAGCCCCAGAGCCAGCTCCTGCTGGGCTATCAGCACACAGCCCAGCCCAGGCTCTCAGTGCTCGCAGGAAAGGCATCCCTGGCTCTCCTTGTTCACAGAGAAAGGAGGTGCAGAACACAGGAGGTAGTGTGCCAAGGTCCCCAGACCCTGAACATTCAGAGCACCCTGAGGAGGTTGTGGCAGAAGCAGGAGGAGACTCCAAATACTCTCAGCCAGTCTCAGAAGCACAAGGTGCTTCTTGCTACCACACCTTTTGTGAATAAGTTGTCAAAGACACAGCCTGGCCCACGTTCGTGCCTTTTCTTCCCAGATCCCCGTCTTCCTTTTCCAACATTTTCCTCCTTTGCTTCATTCCTACAAGGTCCAGCCTTTCCCTTGTGCTGGAAGCAGCCGGGGCCACCCTGCCTGGGGAGCTCTGGTGACTCAGAGCCACACCTCAGCCTCTCCTGCTTTCCACAGGCACGGCTGTGTCCCTCTGATCTCCCTGCTCTGATTCCTCCTGGCAGCCAGGGCCTGACCCCGAGGAGGCCAGGAGAGGAAGCTTTAATGGTTTGGATAAAGCATACACTGCTGGGAGGAAGGGCAGTGCTGGAGCCATCCCTCCTGCCTCGGGAGGTGCAGGGAGCTGCTGCTCTGGCCACACCTGAGCTCTGGGGCTCTCAGGAGAAAGGCTCGTCCCTGCCTGGAGCATCACCTCACACCCACGCACAGCTGCCTGCTGTCACCTGCCTCTTGTCCCCGAGAGAAAAGGGACAGGGCTGTCCCCGCCCGTGCCCCCCGAGCCAGGGGAAGGCAGTGCCACAGCTGTGTTTGGAACAGGCCCCCTGCAGCCCCCTGGAATAACACAACCTCTTTATCTTCCAGTAGGCAATGGCACTAAGCTGCCTTTTCAGTTCTCCTCGGTGGGACAGAATCCGCCCGGTGACTTCAGCAAACAGTCTGACGGGAGCCTCTTCACTAAGACCGGTACTGGGAGCTGAGCCTTCCCTCCCTCCCGCCCCTGCCGAGGTGACAAACCCCCAGTCCTGCTCTGCCTGCCTGGAGCAGTCCCACGCCTTGGCCTGACTGCTCATCTCTCAGGCACCTGCACAGAAGCGACTCTGCTGAAGCAGGGCAGCAAGGATTGTTCAAAAATATTAAAGTTTTTTCTAGGCAACAGGTGGAGGGACTTGAAATTTTGTTTGCAATGGGTAGGGATAAATTTCAGATGATTCTCGACACCATTTGCCCCTCTAGTTTCATCACTGAAAACCAACACAAACAGCACAACCTTAAAAAAAATAAATATGCAGGAGGTGCTTGTCCTCCTTCACCAGAACCAAACCCCATTCACCATCTCATCACCCTGCTGTCACTGCCCACCAGAGGTGGAATCCCAGAGCACCAGAACCTGCCAGGCAGAGTCAGGTGTGATTAACTGGAGATGGTGGGGCAGGGCCGTGGTGTGACACTGGCTGTGACACTGCAGGGCTGCTGCAGCCCTGGGGCAGAGCAGGCCTGGGCTGCTGCAAGGGGGTGAGGGCTTATCAAGCTGCCAGAGGAGCTGCAGGAAGCCCAGGCTCAGCTCTTTGCACTAATTAAACAGCCTGCAGTGCTCTCTGCCACAGCCAGAATGCTGACTTTGGGACTCGGCCTGAATTTAATTGGTCTGATTGCATTCCACCTCTCTGCATTCCTCAGACATTTTAATTAGCCAGACCTTCCTTCCTGCCTTTTCCTGCCTGATTGGGTGCTGGAAGAGGCATCTGTCTGACGGCTGTCTGTCTGTCTGTCGTGTCCCACCCCGGGGGTGGCTGCATTTTGCATTTCCATGTTGAGCAATGCAATACTAATGAGGTGGCACTTCCAGTCCTGCTGCTGGCCAGGGGACACGGGGGGTGGCAGTGGCAGGGGCTGATCCGTAACTGGCTCTGTTTTGTGTTGTCACAGCCTACCCTTCCATAGTGAGGCACCAGTCTGCAAAGGTGACGCCACAGACGTGGAAATCCTCCTCCAAGCAGTCTGTATTGGTAAGAAAAAGAACAATTTTTTCTTGGGAGAGCTTCAGCCTGATCCAGAGGGGCTTCAGGAATAAGGATGGGTCCTTTGGGAGCGTAGAAATGAAAGCTTCAGCCCCACTGCTCCTATTCAGGATGCAGATTAACCCTCCAGCTTTCAGAGCTCTAATCGATGCTGCAAAAATGATGTTTTGGAAAGGTTTTGCTCTAAAATTTGGTGCAGACAATAGGGACTGTGCAAATCCTGTAAAATGATGCTGATAGCACTTTTCCTGCCTGCAGGGGTGTCACCCACTCCGTGTCACTCTGTGATAACCACAGTGTGTCAGTGACACCAGAGACAGCCACGTGGAAGTGCCTTGCTGCTCACGTCCTGCAGTGGGCAAAGCAGGATCAAAGATGAGGGCTCAGGCTGAGGTCAGGAATCACCACAACATCCCCGAGCCCCTGGCTGCACACTGGTCATGACCAGAGGCACAGGGCAGTGATGGTTTAGAGTTTGTAGTCTCAAATCCACAACCATAAATGCACTGCCTCAGGAGCACCGAGTTAATCTGGTTTTATTCACCAAGTTAATCTGGTTTTAGTCACACTGTGCTGCAGTAAGGCCTCGCATGATCTGGATTAAGATTGTCGAGCTTTTGCCGCCACAAATGAAACTTTTAAAATTGTTTTTGCAATTTCTGATTGCACATTTGTGAGAGATGAATTATTGTTGCGTGGAAGTGAGACATGTAAGGAGCAGAGAGCATTCCCACACTGAGGGAAACACACAACAGGTAGAAAGTCCTGCCTGAGGACTGCAGCTGGATCTGCTCCGTTTTCAAGGCTCCCCAGGAGGTGAATTCCTGTGGAAGGGATGTTCCTTGGCAGATTCTTCCAAGAAACCCAGCCTCCAGCCTTTGCAGGTGCTGCAGCAAACCAGCAAAATTCTGCCATCCCTTCTGCCTTGGGTTTGACCCTCTGAAACATCATCACCCACATCCATTGTGCTCCCAGTGATTTTTCCTTAATCCTCACAGAGGAAATCTGGGTAACTTCTTCCATTATCCCTTCCCTGTCTCCTTTCCCCTCCCATGCACACATCTGTAATGACCATTTCCTTTTTATAGCCAATATTCACCACTCAGCCCTGAACCCAACAACTGAGCTGATAAATACAAGCATTTAAAAGCACCAAAATAGAAATACATACTGCAGGCTGCAGTATCTCTGCAGGAGCTTTTATGGTCTATTGGGCCAATAATCTGCCTTTTAAAACAGCCTTAAATGTGTATTTAAGTAATATACATTCTAAAAGGTCTGTAAATATGAATTTTCACAAAGGACTGTGCTGTTTAAGGAGGAAAGGCTTTTTCACGCCCAGGGAGCTCTTTTAAATGAAGCCCCCCTCTTTCATATCTTAATTCTGTTGGAAATTAAAGCCATAAAATGAAAAGAATCTCGACAAAAGGGAACATTGAGCAGGAGGTGCTGAGCAAGGAGATGGGCTGGGGTTGCTCTGCCTGTGTTTCCTGCTGTTCTGGTATTAAATAAGGCTGCACTAAAGGGGTCTGTGGGGTTTCTCCCACCTTCTGCACAAACCCAAGACAGACTGGACGTTAAAACCCCCATTTTTTCCTGAATTCCGTGGTTATTCCTTAAGTGCTGGGAGGATATTCCCAGCCAGGCTAGAGTCTGTGCAGCCAGGGATGCCAGCAGAGAACTTGGCTGCTGTTCCTGCAGGGTGAGGCTGCACAGCGCGGCTTGGCCACGTGCTGCTGGTTGGAACGGGGCAGACCGGAGTGAAATTCCAGGAATAATTCCTGATGGGGTGAGATTCACTCAGAGGCTGCAGCAAACAGAGCTGGACAGGCAGAAAACGCCAATTCCTGGTGGTGCTGTGAAAAACACACTCACTCTCCTGTGAAAATTTGAAAATGAGTGCCAACAGCACCCGGCCACAATAACTTTGCTCTGTGTTCCTTGGCTCCTACTGTCCTTTATTAAACTTCCTAAATTTTCACAGCAAAGTGAACGTGGTTTTCACAGCTCTGCCCCATCTCTCCACTCCCATTTCTGCTCACACAAACATTGGGTGCTGCAGCTCACCAGCAGTGTGAGAATTCCAAGAATTCTGCGTGAAATGCACAAAATTTTGGGATTTGCCAGCCAGAAAAACCCCCCACACCTTGCATAACTGCGCGTGGCTGCGAGTGTGACAGCTCCCCTGAGCCGTCAGCTTAGCGAGCAATTAAAATGCACTGGCAGAGGCATAAAAATAAAGGTGACATTCCCCAAAAAAACCTCTCAGCCAGCCGTGAGTCACAGGCTGAGGGTTTCCATGGGGCAGCGAGGGCCGTGCGAGGCAAATCGAAATAAAAAATAAAATAAATTATTTACATTTGGCGTCTGCAGCTCCTCCAGGAGGGGAAGGAGGCAGTGCTGCTGGCCAGGAGGCGTTTGTTGGAATTGGAAATGTAGGGGGTTTTTAGGACATTGGGCTTGTAAGGCGAAAGCTTAAAATTAAATGTAAGATTTGATTTGAGGCGTTCGAAAAAGGTTTTAAACTTAGGTGGTAGAAGTGAGGATGGAAATTTGTAGCTTAAAGTAGAAACATGTTAAACTAAGTTAAAAAAAAAAAGGTTTTTAATAAATANATATAAATTATATCATAAAAATATAAATTTTATTATAAAAATAGAAATTAAACTTAATTTTTTACTTATATATTAAAAAAAAAATCACAAGACCAATTCAAAAATCGAGTTTTTAAGATGTGGGTGGGGAGTGGGAGGTGAGGAACAGGAGGGGATCAAACTGACGTGCCCCAAATTCTCCTTGCAGTCCCATTACCGCCCCTTCTACGTCAACAAAGGCAACGGAGCCACCTCCAACGAGGCGCCCTGAGGATGGGGAGAGCTGGCAGCCAGTCATGGCCAGGCTCCTCGCGGATTGTCACGGATGTCCCCGCTCCTGCCACCCCTCTGCCCGGCCCAGGAGGGCACGGCCTCGCCCTGAGCAAACCAGGACTTTCCTTGAGAGCTCCGCAGGCCTAACCGCCCTCTGCTGTCCCCTCCTCGTCCCCGCGCTGTCCCCAGCCCCTCCTGGGCATTGCGGATGCTTGGGTGGCACCCCCTGCTAGGCAGCTGTCCCCTTGTCCCCAGAGCTGTTAGACCCTGGAGGCCCCGAGCTGGGCGTTCCCAAAGCTCATCCTAAAGCTGGGTGTTCTTCCCAAAGCTCATCCTAAAGCTTGGGTATTCCCAAAGCTGAGTGTTCTTCCAAAAGCTCATCCCAAAGCTGGGCGTTCCCAAAGCTCATCCTAAAGCTGGGTGTTCTTCCCAAAGCTCATCCTAAAGCTGGGTGTTGTTCCCAAAGCTCATCCCAAAGCTGGGTCTTCCCAAAGCTCATCCTAAAGCTGAGTATTCTTCCCAAAGCTCATCCTAAAGCTTGGGCATTCCCAAAGCTGGGTGTTCTTCCCAAAGCTCATCCTAAAGCTTGGNATCCCGAAGTTCATCCTAAAGCTAGGTGTTTCCAAACCTCATCCTAAAGCTGGGTGTTCTTCCCGAAGCTCATCCTAGAGCTAGGTGTTCCCAAAGCTCATCCCAAAGCTGGGCATTCCCAAAGCTGGGCATTCCCAAAGCTCATCCCAAAGCTGGGCATTCCCAAAGCTCATCCTAAAGCTGGGTGTTCCCAAAGCTGGGTGTTCCTAAAGCTGGGTGTTCTTTCCAAAGCTCATCCTAAAGCTGGATGTTCTTCCCAAAGCTCATCCTAAAGCTGGGTGTTGTTCCCAAAGCTCATCCCAAAGCTGGGTGTTCCCAAAGCTCCTCCCAACCCTGGGCCTTCCCAAAGCTCATCCTAAAGCTGGGCGTTCCCAAAGCTCGAGCTTTTCCTGTGCCTCTCCACCCTGGGGACACCCAGCTCCCACTGGGGTCACATCCCCTGGTGGCATCACATGTCCCCAGGCTCCTCCATCAGCTCAGCTCTGCTCCTCACCTGCCAAAAACCCCGGCAGATTTTTCCAGAGCTGCTGCAGGAGGACAGGGAGGCTTTGCAGCCCCTTGGAGTGCCCCTCCAGGCACCTTTTCAAATTAAGAAATAAAAACCAAATCCATCCTAGTAATACAAGATTGATTAGATGCCATAGGTGCTGGGTGCTTTTCTAGTGTGTGGTGGTTTTTCTTAATTCCCCTAAACCAAAATTGATTTATATACTGTAGTTCATGTATTTTATATTTTTTTTTCCCCTGCAGTGGGCAATGAGAATTACTGCCACGGCTTTTTTTGCTCAGGATAATATTTTTGTATTTGTCCCCTGGACAGATGAATCACATCCAGGGCTGGAGAAGCATTCCATGATCTCCCTGAGGTGATTTTTCCTCTCCATGGACAAACTGAGGGGTTCAGGGGGAGAAATGGGAATAAGAGCCCTCAAAAGGTGAAAACCAAGACCTAACAGCTCCTTTTCATGGCTTGCTCTATTCAAGCAGTTTTGGAATGGCTTCTCTCCACTTTTTCCTGCTTGCAGCACCTTGCTGAGGGGAGTCCCGCCTGAAAATTCCTTCCTGGCTCATCCCTTTGCAAAGATACTCACGGCTTTTTAACCCAACAGCTCTCCCAAAACTCCTGGGGCTGAATGTTGGTCGCTCCAGAGCACTTGGAATGTCACTTTATGATGATTTTTATTCTTTTTTCTCCATGAAGACCAGAGGGGGAAGGGGCTGGTGTGGTAGGGCGGGATGTGACAAAAGCGATGTGAAAAAAAGGGATGGAATTGGTGGGAAAAGCAAAAAGCACTGAGGGGTTTGAGGATGTGTGTGAAAGGATAAAATCAGCCCCCTCCAGGTCTCACTGGTTTGCCCTTGAGCAGGTCCAGCAAACCTTCCACCACTTCCTTTTTATGCTCCTAAACATGTAAATGTTTTTCCTCCTCCTCATCCTCCTCCTCCTTCTCCTCCTCCTCCTCCTCAGCTCGGATGCTGAAATCCCCTCGTCCCTCCCTGCCCTGAGCAAGGCTGTGTGGTGCCAGCTGGAACCTGCCTGAGGCCACCACCGTCCCTTTCCTCCCGCTGTCCCCTCTGTGCCCCCACAGCCTCTCTGCTCCCTTCCCCTCCCCAAGGGCCTCCCCCAGCCCTTTCATGCCCAAATCCCCACCAGGAATGGAGCTGCTCCCTGTTTGCCTCAGCCCTGGAGATGCCAGGAGCCCGCTGGGGTGCCCCAGCCCCTTTTCCCCCGGGATGGGGCACGTCCCTGCCCTGTGGTACCTCTGCTTCCCGGGGGGTTCCAGCCAGGCTTTGGGGCGTGCAGGAACTCTCTGGATCGTGTCTTGGTCAGCAAAGCCCGGAGGGATGATGATGAAATGATGATGATGATGATTGATGATGATGATGATGATGATGATTCCTTCTCCTCAGCCAGGACAGGGCTGTGCTGGTGATGTAAACGAGGCCCCTCACGTGTGCACCACGCTGCAGAAATAAAGGAGAAAGCTCCATGTCTGACCAAAACCAGCGGGGTTTGCTCTGTCTTTGGTGTTTCTGTGCTCTCAGCGAGGTTGAGTCTCTCCAAATTATCCTTTATGTGAGCAGCAGGCTTGGAGAAGCCATTTTGGCAGCTCTCTGTTTCGCTGCTTTTGGGATATTTAAGGTGGGAGGAAATTCCCACATCCTTGAGGGTCAAAAGCTGATGGATGCATTTCTAGGACTGAAAATAGCCAGTTGGGTCAGTTCCCAAGCACTGGTGCCACCAAAGTCCTTCCCTGCAAGGGCATTTGTGAAAAACCCCTCAGCCTGTGCCAGAGTTAAACCTCCATAGTTCCCTCATTCCTGTGTTTACTGGCCAAAATAAGATTATTTTGCCCCAGCCTGGACCTGGATCTCCCCAGGAGGTTGGTTCTGGGACCCTCCACCCACTTGAGCCCTTCTGGTTCTGCTCAGCTCAAAGCTCTTGTGTCCATCACATCTTCTCCTTCCCCTGAGGGGGAGATAAAACCCCTGTGGGGTGCCAAAGATGCAGATTCAAAGCCCAGAACAAGTAGGTGTAGCACTGATAGCTGGAAAGGAGCAATTGCACTTCCCTCTGTGTGGTTATTCACAGATTTCCAGAGGATTCCTGGCATATTTCTACTCGCAGGCATTAAATACCAGCTATTTTTCCCCAGCCATCACCACCACTCATCCTGAAGAGTGAGGCTCCCACCGAGTCACTGGAGGAGCTGGTAAATCCTTTTTGTTTACCCCACAAGGGAGCTAGCAGAGGAGAGAGCTCAGCTCTTTCCCATCAATTCCACTCGTTGCCTCCATTACTGTTATTACTGTGATTAAAAAGCAATCAAAGAGAAATCTTCTTCCTGTCCCGGAACTGCTGCACAACGTCTCAGTTCCAGCACTGGAGCAGGAGAAGAGAGAGCTTCGAGCAGCCCCTGAGCTCCTGGGCTCAGTGACAGCAGAAAATGATGATGGAGCTCCTGGCAGAGCAGGGAGCAGGGCTGGAATGCAGCAATGAACATTTTTAATGCGGGGGGTTGGATTAAATGCGCTTTTTTTGGTCCCTTCCCACCCAAATTGTTCCATGATCCCCTAAGGAATAGGAGTGATGGGTTGCCCTGGCCCAGCCAGCAGCTGTGGGGGTGCAGGGGACACTGGGACACCTGAAGGGGCTGTCAGAGCAAGGCTCAGTGACACCCATGGGGTGACTTGCAGTGAGACCAGCAGCTGTGACAGCTCTTTGGGGGCCTGGATCAGGGAATCGCAGCTTGGTTTGGGCTGGAATGGACCTTGAAGGTCTGAGCCTGGTCCTGGGGCAGGAGGTGGCTCCAGGGGTGGTCCTGGGGACAGGAGGTGGCTCCAGGATTGGTCCTGGGGCAGGAGATGGCTCCGTAGACAATTCCAGGGGTGATCCTGGGGACAAGAGGTGGCTCCAGGGGTGATCCTGGGGACAGGAGGTGGCTCCAGGGGAGGTCGTGGGGGAGGAGGTGGCTCCGTGGACAGTTCCAGGATGGACCCCAGGGCCAGGAGGTTCCTCAGGGCCGGTCTGTGACTCAGTCCCGGGGACAGCAGGGTCGCGGGGGAATGTGCTGGGTCCCTGGACAGTGCCAGGGACAATCCCGGGGGATGTGCTGGGTCCCCGGACAGTGCCAGGGACAATCCCGGGGGATGTGCTGGGTTCCCGGACAGTGCCAGGGACAATCCCGGGAGATGTGCTGGGTCCCCGGACAGTGCCAGGGACAATCCCGGGGACAGGAGGTGGCAGCTCCCAGGTGGCTCCTGCCGGCAGGTGTCAGCGCTCCGCCGCGCTGCATCCCCGCCGCCACCGGCAGCAGAATTTCGGCCGCTCGCACCGCATCCATCGCCTTTTACCCTCGAAACCAATAAATCCCGACTGTGACACCCATCACAGCGAGCCTGGGCTCCATCCTGCTGCCGTGTCCATCGCCCCAGGCTCCCCAGTCGGGCCGATGCCAGGGAAAATGTCACTAACCGGGCACGGAGCCTCTGCTGGGTGTAAATTCCCTGCAATATCCAGCTGAAGATCGAGGCAGCCACTTCCAAACCATTTTTCTCTCCTAATCCATTCAGCTCACTCAACCACTTGACTTCAGTCACCAGAGCAACGCAGGCCACTGTTTTATCTTCGTACATATTAACGATAAAGTTTTAAAATGAACAATCCTTCCGAGGCATAAACAAGAATTACAAAATCTAATTGCTCGCGAACCTTTAAATTCTCGCAATATTTTATAATGCCATAAATTTGCCACTCTCTTGCACAAAGATAACACGGAGATAAAGTGTTTGAATTTGCTAATTAGCAAACATAAAACGAAGACGAGGACTTAATGAAACTATTGGGATGTTCAATCAAAGGCTATGATAGCTCCTGAATTTTCATTGCCAGGACTCACATCTTTGGGCTTTCAGCTCTTCAGGCTACAAACGTGGACAGAGCTTCTTACAGGTTAATATTTCCCTTAACCTGGAAAAAACAGCCCAGCATTTAAGCCAGCTAAAGCACGCATGGATAGTTATGGTAATTAATTTGCACATTTTAGTGCTTTTAAACTAATAATCTTACACTCTGCCTTCAGCCACGTATCTAGACCTGGAGTAGTAAAGCTTCTTATATATGAGAGCGATGAAGGATGAATATTTGGTCCTTTCTGTTTGTTATTACTGGGTCTTCAGTGTTTTGTAAATAAGAGTTTTAATGTTGTTGTGAATGTGAATTTTCAACGTTTTGCCCCTGAGAAGCCAGGCAGCATCAGGACACAGATGGACCGAGAGTAGCAGCTTCCCTGGCACTGTTGATCCTGAACCTGATGCCCTGGGACGTGTTTTGGGGAGGATTTACAGCAAATTCTGTCAAACTCTGGCTCAGGGTGTTTGTTTACCCTGATAGAACCCGATCCCAGTCAATCTTCCCATGGCTGGCACCCCAAACCTGGCTCAGTCTGGCTTTGATGAGCTCTAGGAAGAACTTGACAAGTCCTAGCTGCCCCCAAATCCTACTGAAGCTGGGCTAAAGGGGCCAACACATCCCAAGGCTTGCTTGGGTTTGCTTTTGCTGCTCATCACCCCCTGCATCAGCTCAGCACCAGCTCAGGGTGATTTTATTCAATACCTCAGGGCCAGAGTTGGTTGTAGGGTCTCTGCAGCTCAAGCACCACAGCACAGCTGGCTGGCTTTGCAGGGACACTCCCAGAAGGAGTTTTTGTGGGATCCTTGGCCCCAAACCCAGCAGGAGCTCTGGCACTCCAGACCCAGCCCTGCCTCTCCCTGCTCCAGCAGCCTCACCAGCCCCATCTCCTTTTCCCTGCCATTTAGCCCCTGTCAGGAGCAGGAAATCTCCTTAACAGGGGAACCTTTAAAGGCCACAGCCTGCCCCTGTGTGCTCTTTACGTGGAGCTGCCTACAAAGGCAAGATTTACTTCCCATTCTCTCCTCCTGCTCAGGTCCTGCAGGGGACGACAGCTCCACAGCCGTGCTCTCCTTCCTGCTTATGGATTCTGGGAGTACTTTGCCATTGCAAATCCTGGAGGATTTAATATCCACTCTGTAATCTACTGGCACCACCAGGCATTATCTAACTAAACCTTAAATTGAAAATGCTCCTCTGTTCATTCTCCCCCAGCCAGGCTGAGAAGGACGGGCTCGCCGAGCCCCATGTCATTTAGTCTCACTCTAATTAAAACCCAGCAGGCAGCTCTGACTGCTGTGACACTCAGCTGGCTGCTGCCACCAGTGTCACAGGCGTGTCAGGACCTGTGTGGAGCTGGGACAGCAGTGCCAGGCCTCCAGCCTGACTCTGCTTTACCAGAGCTGCCTCTGGCCGCTCTCCCACGCAGCATGTGCTGAATTCTGTCCTTTGTTTCGCTCTGCTCAGTCAATTTTTGTTCATAGGTGGTCACTGAGGGTGTCCAGCTCCTTGCCCCAAGCCATTACCAGACTTCAGTGATCAGCAAGGGAATTTTTCAGAGTCCTGTTGGGTTCCATAAGGAATGGGAACTGAGCAGCATCCTCAGAACCTCCCTCCACCCAGGCCTTAGGTGGCAACAGCCTGGCTGGGCTAGAAAAATCCACAGCGGGGCTGGCAGAGGGGAGCAATATTTTTGATTTCTAGTTTTATTAGGGGGAAGAAAGGGCCTCAGTCCCCAGCAAGCCTGTTGTGTGTGTCAGGTTTCCACGTGGATCTGCAGGGATCGATCCCCACTGACACCCTGCAAATGGAAAAAGGGAAAATCCTGGGAGTGAAAATGAGTCCAGAGGTGCAAGAACAGAGGCAGAGGAAGGCAGAGCAAGGCAGAGCAAGGCCAGCTGGTGGAGGAGCACATCTGGCAGGAGCAGCTGCTCCTGGAACACCCCAGATGTGGAGGAACTGCCTTTGGGGACAGTCCCATCAGTGAGCACTTGGCTTATGGCCCTAATTAATGCCACTTGTAGCACTTTTACATCACCTGAACCTCACACCTGAGGTGGCTGCCCATGAGCAGAACAGCCCAGCATCAGCATCTCCATTGGACTGATGTTCCCAGCAAATGTGAATCCCCATTTTACAAGTGAAGGGATCAGAAACACAGAGAAAGTGAGGTTTTCTTAAGGAAAAGGAGTTTGGAACAAGGCAGGAATATTTTCCAGGGATGGGGCAGCCACAGCTTCTCTGGGTAACCTGTGCCAGGGCCTCACCACCCTCACAGTAAAGATTTCTTTTTTTCTAATATCTAAAATCTCTCTCTATTCTGGCAACCTTGGCCTATGCAAAATATAGTTAATAATTCTAATATTTTATGTGTGGATGCTTCACAGAGGAGATGGAATAACACACACAATGAAAGAAGCAGAGGAAGCTAAACAGAATAATGCATTTCTGAAAAAAAAGTATGAGAAAATGACAGTTTTCCCTGCTGAAACACTTATTATTTGATATATTTAGAAGAAAAATAATTTCAGGGAGAAGTAATGACTGAATATTCCCAAATCCATTTGCTTCTGCTAAAAGAACAGCTGCACTGGAAGGAGAGGGAAATAATCAAGAACAAAAATCTCATCCTGTCATCCTCTCATGTTCAGTAGGCATGAGGGACTCCTGCCCTTCACAGCTAACACAATAACTTTGTATTTTCATCACCCAGAGAAATTACTAATCCTTGTTTGAACCTCTCCACATGCCCCAATTCCATCACTTAGGAGTTTGACTGGAATACAGAGAATTAAATAAAGGACAGACGAAACATAAGAACAAAGCTGGAGATCTGGAGATGTCCAAGGCCAGCGTGGACCTGGTTTAATGGGAAGTTTCTCATTTATCTGAGCCACGACAGCAATTCTGGGTCACCCCAAGACAAAACTCCCTCTGTTACCTCAGGATCAACTCCTCAGCCTGCAGGAAAAACCAAGATTTTTCCACCCTGAGCCAGCCAGGTAGGAGTTCAAAGCTGTGTTGTGATGCTTTTATTATTATTATTACTATTATTATTATTATTATTACAGCTGTCAGCAGCACAGGGCATCACTTTTGTCAGCTGCTGATAGATAAAAGTGGCCAGGCAGCTCAGCTGATTATTAGGAGGGTTTTTGAGGTAATATCTTCTCATTCCCTAGATCAGAGTGTGCACAGCCACGTGGCTTGGCTAATGAGGGGTAATTTGTTAAAGGAGCAATTACTTAATTAAGTAGCCCATACTTCCCCCAGTAAAAGGAGGAGGAGAGCCCACAGCTCCTGCCACTTGTGGAATTGAGGAGGAATTTCTCCTTTTCTGCCCTTTGCACGCACCTAAAAACACCGCGTGGAGAAGTCAGGGAGCAGCACAAACTACAAAAAACTGGGCAGGTTCACCCTGAAAAAACCTGTGGTGGTCACATATTTGAAATAGAAGTGAAGTTCCTGCATTTCCTGCTCTAAAGGACTTCTAAATATAATAATATAATATAATATAATATAATATAATATAATATAATATAATCCTCTTCTTGCTTTTTCTTGATTTATATCACAGTGATCCATTTTCTTAAGAGTGTTTTTGGTAGTTATCATAGACATGAGAGGAAAATCATCTAGCTATCCATCCATCAATCCATCCATCCATCCATCCTACATACAACAGCTGAGTAACATCTTCACCTCTTGGGCTACAGGAAAACACACTTCTTTCAAGGCCAGATGATCTGCACCTATGCCTAGGTAACNATAAGTATAAATAATACTGTAAATAATATGCAAAATATATATTTTATATATATTATAGAATATATGGATAATAATATATACACTATAATATATACTCTCTAATAATATATATACTCTATATATATACTCTAATGATATATATTATATATATATAAAATACTCTAAAGTATTATATGACATTAAATTTAATGAGATTAATTAAACAAGAACAACCACTGGCAAACAAATGCCAGTCAGCATAATTATGGCCAATTCATGGCTTCTGCATGGAATCCCCTTTTAATTCCACGAATATTCCCTGGAAGGAATTATGCCACAGAGAAAACACGGTCATGGGGCAAAAGTTTCCAAGCTGAAAGGATGTTTTGCCTTTTTTATTTTTAATTATTATGATTTCTTTTCACTTGCAGTTGTGCTTGAGGGCTGCAGGTCCCTGGTGGGCTGCAGAGACAGAGCTGGAGCTCCAGCAGTGGAGAAACAGTTTGGTGCGAGGGTCTGCTTCCCCTGCAAGGGGAATTTCAAGTCTGTGCTTCACAGAAGAAGGGAAAGCTGCTTTTATTTAAAGCAGATGGGCTCAGAGTTCAGGGCAGGGGGATGAAGAGAGATCGTGGGTCCGGGAGATGTTGGGATGTGAGAGTGGAGATGGGCTGGCTTGGCAGACAAGGAATTACAGAGGGCACTTTGGGCTGAGAGCTGCTCTGACCTGTCTGAAATCGGTTCTTCAGAGCCTCCCTGAGGGCCCACAGCAATTTCCTTCAGCTTTAGCTCCGGGGCCAGCCTCTCCTGCAGGCAGCTGCTTTGCCACAGGTTGTTCTGCAGATCTCAGGTGGCAACTGCATGTCAGCAAGCCAAGCTGCCTTTCCCTCTGCCACTCAGGGCATCACAAACTCTGTTTCCTGCCACAGAACACAAATTCCTGCCTGGAGCTGTGCTTTCAGCAGCTTTCAAAGCCTTGAGTGTCACATGAGCCTGGTGCAGTGTCCAGATCCCCACACAAAAGGGACATTTATCCCCGTGCCTCATCCCTTGCTCCATTTTCTGCAGGCAGCACTCATTAAACTCTCCTTGCCAGGCATTTCTAGTTCTACTTATTAAAAAAACACCCAAAAAGTGCAGCTTGTCTCACTGCTTGCTTCCTTCAGCATGGATCTATCCACATTTCACACCTCTCAGACATTACCCAGTCACTCCAGGTTGATATCCAGGTGCTCAGAGCATCTCTGACACCTTTTTTTCATTCCCCCTCACATTCCTCTTAATTGAGTGATGCTCACCTGCCCTCCTCCATTCCAGCAAATTTGAAAAGCAAAGCCACTGCTTTGATTTGCATGGCATTTCCCCCCCCTTTTCCTAAGAGACCAAAGAGATAAACCTCCCAGTCCCAGCAGCAAATCAAGAAATCCTGCAGTACAAATAAGTGGAAATATTTTTTACAATAGTCATCCTGCTATTTACATATTTGCTCCCAGGCTCCCCATCTAATTAGGCTCTGAATCCCATATTCACTTTTGCTGGCAGAGAGCTCCATTGTTTCCCTGGTTTGGGGCTGTGGCTGACTGGAAGGCTGTGGAATAATCCCATTTATGCCTTTGGTGGAGGGTGAGGCAAAAAACTGAATGCTCCAGTGAGTTTTTTACAAAAGCAGAGGATGGCCCAGGTAATTTTAATTCTGTTTATACCACAGAGCATCCATGGGTTCAAATAGAGGGCAAAGACCAACCACCTGAGTGAAATAATTTTTGATTTTGAGACTGAAGATCTCTGTTTGAAGATCTTTTGCAAAAGAGCCAGGAAATAACAATGGTACACCAGGAGAAATTCTTGGGCGCTGAAATCAAACCCCACCACTGGCAAAAATCTGGGGGTGCAAGGGGAAAACATCAGAAAAATGGCAACGACAGAGGCAGGAGGAGCTTTTCCAGGGAGAGCTGGAGTTTGCTGCTGCTCCACGAGTGGGACAGAGGCAAGGGGAGGAGGCTCAGCCCCTCCAGGAGATCTCTCCTGAATTTGTGCAGCTTTGGAGCAAACGTGGCTGGGATAAAGGATGGGCTGGCACAGGGGCCAGACCTTCCCAGGAGGAAGGAATATCCATCTCAGAATTGCTGTCAGGCTCAGTGCTGTGGCACCTCGTCAGGTAAATGAATTCAAACCCTAATTTTTCATTTGAATGACTTGGGTTTGACTAAGGGCAAAGGGGAAAGGGAGGGCAGAAGCTGCGAGAAGACAGCAGGAAAAGGAAACCACCTGAAAAGAGGAGAATTGGGAATTTTATCCTCATTTCCTCTGTTTCCCTGGTGGAAGGAGGATAACATCTCCTGGTTCAGCAGGGTGTGCAAAATCTCTCTGCCATTCTTACACGGAGAGTGTGGGATTAACTGAGCCTTTATCAGGTACTCTGCCACCTTTGGAAATTCTCTTTGTACCCACAGCGGGGTGAAGAGCCACCAGTGGGGCTGAGATTTGTGCTGCTGGCACAGAGATCCCATCCTGGCATTTTGCTGCTCCAGAAATAAACTTCAGCTTAGGATTTATCTGCTCTTGGTTAATGCCTCAGAAAAGCAGCCAAGAAAGAGCCCTGATGTGCTGTGGACCGGCCCAAGGGGAGCTGATAGCTAAAGACAGCTAAAAGCCAGAGAAATTCTGGCTCCTGAGCCTTGCCCTGTTTGTTTTGTGAAATTTGGAACTCAAATCACTTGGATTTTTGAGCTGAGAGATGCTCCAGGGATGTGCATTGGCTCAAGAGACCACAAAGCATTTCCACCTTGGAATCACCACTGGCACGTGAAGTTCGGGCTGCACTGAGCCAAACCTGGGATTTGGTGATCTCTGCCAAAAGAACTGGTCAGAAAACTCTCAGCACTGGGGAGGTTGTGGTGGGCAGAGAAATCCTCTCTGTTCCTGCTTTTCCTACCAATTTAAAGTTCACTTTCTGACCCAAAAGTCTCTCTGAATTATTCTGGCCCTGACCAGGGAGGGATGGGATGATCCTTGCTCAATCTTTGCTACCTTTTCTCTGTGCTGGGAATTCTATTCCCAATCATCCACCTTGTCCTCATAAACTGGGATCTTGCTGACCCCTAAACAAGGAAAAGAAGTTCCATAATATAGGAGTCCTTGTGCATTTTGGGATTTTGAGGGCTTCAAGGAACACAAAGCCATGAAATCCTGACCTCCTCTCTCACCGAGGGGGATTGTAGAGGAGACAGCAGCATTAATTATTGATCCCAAATGGAATTAATAAAGAAAGAACATTTACTACAGCTGATAAAATGTTCTGTGCCAGATCCTTATCCCCAGGTCAGCGGCAGGAACAAGACATCAGTGACAAACAAGATGTGAATCTTTATTTTTCAAATAAGGAAAGGAGAAAAAAGGAGAAAAAAGTCCAGGAGCTGCCAAGGACACAGAGTAAATTTCCATGGGGAAATGAAAGTTGGGATCAGGAAAGGCTCTGCAGGGTCAATCATCCCCAGATCCTGTGGGAATTTGGGATTTTGGGGTGTGCTTTGCTGAGCTTCCAGGAGGAGCTGCCTCTCCCCTTGCTGTGGAATTTGTGGCCTCCTCCACGCTGCTCCCAGGGCTCATTTGCCATCTGAGACCCATCTGCAGGTTCCTCCCTGAAGGAGTTTCATGGAGTAGGATGAGGGGAGAGGAGCTGGAAATTCAGTTTTCCACAGCACTCTCAAGGAAAAGATTCCCTTCCTCCAATCCTTCATGGGGATCCTGTGCCAGCTCCCAACTTTCTGAATCCCATCCCAGATAATTCCCAGCTGTCCTGGCTGAGCTGGCCCAGTTATTCCTGATCCCAATCCATCAAATCTCCTAAAAACTGCCCACCCTACCTGTCCTTACTTCACTTTTCCTCTGGACCTGCTCTTCCCTCCGTTCTCCAGCACAGAAACCATGGAGAGCACCACTGGAGGGCCCACAAGTTGTTTGAAGGAGTCTATCCTATATTTGCCACCCCCTGGAGTTAAAATATAATGAGCTCTATAAATAATAAATAAATCAGCAATTCTTTTTCATGTCTCTGGAAAGGCTATTCTCTAAGGCTACGCAGCTTTTAGAATTTTTAATGGCACTGCAAGGCTGGGGGAGCCAGAGAGTTTTTCTTTTTGATTTTAAAGATAAACACATGATTCATGGAAGTGAAGCTTTAAGAAAAGCCCAAAAAAGAAAAAAAATATCAAGGAAATCTGATGAAATCATCTCTTTTTTCAGTTCAGTAGAAAGACAGTGGGGAAAAGTGGACTAAGTTTTGCTTGGAACCTCCTAAGAGAAAACATTTCCTCCCACCAGACAAACAGATCAAGCTTTTTTAATGCATCTACACATGGTATTTTGAACAACTCCTCTACACTAACACAGTGCTTGAAAAGATGAGCTCAGTGTCTGACACATCCCCAGAAAGGGAGACACTAAATGGGGAAGAAGAGATTGAGCTGTGCTTATTTATTTGGGATTTTTTTTATGTTGAGACAACAGTTCAGATTGTCTTTAGGGTATTAATAACAGAAATCCCCCAAATCTGGGAGATTAATATTTTAGGAAATTCAACCCAAACATCCTTGGTGAAAACTACCACAGCTGAGTTGAGGAAGAGCAAAAAAAAATCCAATACCACCCCGCTAAGTCCTGTCTCAGCAAAGCCTTCCCTGCCTGCTTCCTTCCTAATGAGGCATTTTCCAAGCTGAGGAGAGAATTCCCTGTGGAATGGGAGCACCAGAATGAAGATGTGCTGAAATTTATCCCCAGCAGGGCTGCAGGGAAGGGGGAAAGGGGTGGGAATCAAAATAACTCCCACAGACCTTGATATTTCCACTCTATCTCTGCCCCAGAGAAAATCCCAAATCCAAAACCTGGGGGTTTGTGGTGGGAAACATCCCCAAACTCTTCAGCTACCCCTGGTTTTATTTTGCTTCTGTTTTGCCAAGAATCAGAGCAAACCCCACAGGACAATATCCATGAAATCAATGTGAATAAATGCCCACGAGAGGATGTCAGCATGGCCAAAGGGAGCCAGTGAAGAACAAAAGCAAGGGCAGGGGATTATTTTGAGATTTGTTTTGTTCTTCTGTCATTCCTTATCTGTTTCTCCCCACGAAAAATCGAAGTGGAACAGAATTCTTGGGCATTGCCAAGGAAAACCAGGTTTTAGTCGAGCCTAAATAGTAGAGAGATACCCTGGATAAAATCCCTTTTCTTGAGGCAGTGGGAAATACATCCTGAAATTATAACCCCGGGAAGGGGTGCCCAAGTTTCCTGTCAGTCAGTTTGGCTGCTTAATTACCTGTCTAATTACCTGTCTAATTATCTAATTACCTGTATCACTCTGGCAAGAGAGAAGCTGCTGGGCTGGAAGGTGTGGGCAGCAATTTTGCAGTCCCAGGAAAAGCCTTTCCACGTGGAAATCACAGAGCAGAGTCTTCACTTGCATCTCCCTGCACTGGGAGAGGCTCAAAACCAACACAGGACATGCAGAGCACCTGAGACCTCCAAACACTTCCCCACAAAACCCTAATTAAGGGATTTTATTTTAGTGCTTTCTCATACCTGGATGAGAAGTTGAATATTTCCGAGTCTATATTTGTGGGATGAGTCATTTCCTGCCAATTTGGGAAAACCTGGGGTTTGCTTTGAAGGCGGGGAGGTTTTCTTTCTGCAGAGTTCAGAGCTGGCAGGGGGGGGATTTGTCTCAAATCGAGCTGTGTCTGCGTTTTGGGTTGCCAGGCAGGTTCTCCCAGAGTGATCACAGCTCAGAGCTGAAGAAACTTTGGGGAAATTCCCATTTTTTTGGAGGTCAGCATCTCCTACTCTGCCCCAGCAGCCCCCTTGTCTCACTTTAAATCTCACTTTAAATCTCATTTTAATCTCTCATTACTGTTCTAAAAGCTCCGAGATGGTCCCCAGAGGCCAGACAAGAAAATAGGAATTGAAGGAAGGTTAAAATGCTGGTCTAGAGCTGCTAATGTCCCTCAGGAGTTCCACAAACATCCACTTGGAACGGGGCCCATCTGGATAACAGCAAGAACCGTCCAGCAGCAAACCCTGAAGGTCAGTGAACACGCCAGCCTCCTCTAGACCTCGGATTTTCTTTATTTTCACCCATTCCCTGGCCTGGAGACCCCTTCAGGTCTCTGGCAGTGGTCACAGGGCTTCAGGCAGCTGAGAGGAACCCTGGATTTGGGGATTTTATGAGCCAGTGATGGGGTGGGAGAGCTCTGGATGCTCTTGGTGCAGTCCCCTCGCCTCCCTGAATCTGAAGGGAGGAATTCAGGGCCATTTCTGAGAAGGGTTGGACCAAAACCCTGCAGAAACAGGGAGAGCTCATCAGGAGAAAGGGAGAATTTGGCTTGCACCTTAAAAAGCACCAAAAATAAAGGGCAAGGTTCAGCTGGGATTTATTTATGCTGGCTGGGCTGTGCTCCCCAGCCCCTTGCTGGCTCTGCATTCACTGTTTGTCTTTCTTCAGCCTTCCTTTCAAGGAGGGCAGGGCTGGGAAGTGAAGAAAGCCTCGGATGCCTTGGCAACCTGTTTTATTTCCCCTTTGATCCCTCCCCGGCCTGTTGCAGCATCAATACCCACTTTGATCTTAGCATTTCTTGCCTCTGCCCATTATCTGTCCTCCCCTCTGCAGGACCAGCTGATTTCCCACTAATTCCACTCCCAAATCCTCCTGAATTTTCCCTTCTCTCCTCGGCCTGCCAGGCTCACCCTCCTCAGTGCCCACAGCACTTTTTTTGCCTCACATCCTTCTGTATTCCTTCATCAATCTTGGGTATGCTCAGTCATGGGGACACACAATCCTCAGCCTCCAAAATTTGGGTTTAAACCTTGAGTTTAATCCAGAGAAGTTCTGGATCCTTAAGATTTTCTCAGCTAAAGCGTCACCTACACTCCCAGCAGCAGCAGTAGGTGTTGAAGGCTAAAAGTGTTTTGGTTTTTTTTTGGGAAGACAGGACCAGGAGGGGAAAGTTCCTGGAAGGAATCTTTTTATTTTTCCTCTGATTAAAAAAAAAAAAAAAAAGACTGGTGTCCTAAACCTGTCCTCCCTGGAAAGGTCAGGCTGCTTTCCCAAAAAGGACTTTTAGGTATTTAAAGGTGTGAGGAGAAGAGCTGGCATCTCTGTGTTCTCAGGCTGAGCTGTGGGAGGTTCTTGGCCTCACCTCCAGCTCTCTCAGAGTTGTTCTCCTCACTTAAGGACGTTCTCAATATTTAGATTAAGCTCTGTCTCAATCCCAGCTGGACAGGAGGATTTGAGGCCAGGGAACGCAGGGACATCTGTGCTCAGGGAAAGCCAGGAAAGCTCACAGCCAGAGGCTTTGCTGCTGCCTCCATCCACACCCAGGGGCAATCCTGCCTTCCCATCCCTCCTGAAAAGAGCTGTGGAAGGGGTTGTGTCAGCAAAGGAGAGAGACTGCATTCTAAACTCCTTGTTTACCTTTGTAACAACTTTTCTTTTTATATCTTGAACTCTAAAACTCCAAACTTCCCTCTTCTTAACTTAACCTGTCTCTGCTTTAAACTACAAATCCACGTTCTCTTCTAGCACCTAAGTTTGGAAGCCTTTTCCAAGGTTTCAGATAAAATCCTGTGTTTAATTCTAAGCTTTGGCTTACGGACCCAAAGTTTTGGGAATTCCCTGCATTTTGAAAATTCCTTTCTCCAAGGCAAAGTCAAGTCAAGCCAAACTAGAGAGACAACATCAAAAATTTATATTGTTCCCAACACACCTGCACCCTGTCCATGGCAGCAGCTGCCTGCTCTGGGTTCAGTGCCCCTGTGTCCAGCCAAATCCCTGCCCTAGGGATGGAAAAACAAAATGTTGCTTCTCTTTGCTGGAACCCTGGCAGAGGCTGAACCTGCTGGTTCCAGAGGGGCGGTGAGGATCCCTGCAGGATCCCCCAGGAGCCCTGTTTTCACTGCAGTTTTAATTAGAGATTAAACCAGAAGTGGTGGTGTGAAGTTGGTCCTCCAGCCAAGCTGACAGGAGCGGCTGTTTTGGTTTACTCAGTTTTGGTTTACTCGGTTTTGGTTTACTCATTCCCTCTTGGCTGCTGAGTTACTGATGTCTCTTCCAAAGACACAGGGCTGCCAAGCCCTCAGATGCTTTATTTTATCATTTGTGTGGCATTTTGGAGCTTTCTTGGAGTCCAGAGGAGCAGCCTGCAAATGTGCACCAAGCCAAATCCTTGTTCTCCTTCACGGCTCTCCCGAAAGCATCTCAGCAGAAGAAAGCAGTGAAGCAGCAGCTTTTCCTGGGGCTGCATCTGTGGCCCATCATGATAAACTACCCCTGCTCCTCGCCTCATTTCTGTCTGTGCTCGCTCTCTGTCCCCTGGCACATTTAATTTCAGCTGTCTGAGGGGAGAGACCATCCTTCTACAAAGTCCTTGTTCCTCTCAGCACCGCAGGGATTCGCTACACCTGAAGCTCCCAAACAAAAAGTGAAATAATTAACTCATTTACAGCAGCAACCCCATTATAAAACGCCATCAGCTCCAGTGGTGCTGGGCTGTAAATGGGTCCCAAATCTCTGGATTCAGATTTCTCCCCCCTTTTCTTTCTCCTTTTTTTCTTAATTCCCTGCCTCATCAGAGCTGGCAGTGCACTTTGGGGGTTACTCTACATTTCAAGGCTGCTTTAGCACTTTAACTGCTCGTGACAAAGGGAGAGGAAAGGAAAGGGGTGTGAACAACTAAGGAAGAGGTTCCTGGTGACTACGGGATACTCACATACCCCTCATGTGAATAACTGAAGAATCTGGGATTTCTTGGGTGTCGAACAAGCTGATTTCACACAGGGCTGTGAGGAGGGAGGGGAGGAGAAGGGGATCTGGGTCCTGGGGCATCACCAAGCAACTGAGGAAGAAATTCCTATTGCCTGTGGGATACTCACATGTGAATAACTGAGGAATCTGGGATTTCCTGATTTCACACTCAGCTGTAAAGAGGGAGGAGAGGAGAAGGGAGTCTGGGTCCTGGGACATCACCAAACATCTAAGGAAGAAGTTTCTATTAACTATGGGACACTCACATGTGAATAACTGAGGAATCTGGGATTTCCTGATTTCACACTCAGCTGTAAAGAGGGAGGAGAGGAGAAGGGAGTCCAGGTCCTGGAGGATCCCCAGGAACTAAGGAAGAGGTTCCTGATGACTACGGGATACTCACATATTTCTCATGTGAATAACTGAGGAATCTGACAGGATTTCCTGGGTGTGGAACAAGGCACAGCTGATTGCACACAGGGCTGTAAGGACTGAGGGGAGCAGCCAAAATTCTGCCATGAATCCCTTTTGGCTCCTGTCCTGGGTTGGCTTTATGGTGCCTGTCATCTGTTCTGTTTATGCTGGACAATAAGTTTTTCACCTTTAAGACTTGTTCAGGAAACGACTGTGATTCCAGAGGAATTCCTGGAAAACTGGAGCACATCTCAGGCACCTGTGCAAGCTTTGATTCCAGGTTTTTGGCTCAGCAGGGATTGGTTGGTGGGCAGGAGCAGGGTCCTGGGGAGGATGTGAGTTCAGGCACATTCCAGGGCTGTGGAATCACCATGGAACAGGCACAGGAGCCAATCCCAGTGAAATATTTCCCTTTTCTTCTCCCCTTCTCCAGGCTAAGAGCTCAGCTGGGTGCACAGGGAACTGATTGATGCAATCAACCAGTGTGTAATTAGTGACCAAAGTGGCTGCTGGTGGCCCCTGGCATCTAATAACCACCCATGGATCAAATCCAGAATTTCCCCACCCTGTATTTATGGTTAAGAGCCACGAATGATCCTCCAGGCTCTGTTCTGCTGCTCTCTGAGGCCTTTTGAGGGCACGCCAGGAGCTGATTGCTCTCTGCCCTGTTTGGGCCACAAAGGCCACACAAAAATGGAGCAACTGTTCCTCAAATCCACCCTCCAATTCCCACTTTTTTCATTTATCCCACTTGGCTATATTTTTTTCCTGATGTGGACAAGGGTTTCATTTGCTGGTGCCATGGGAATCAATACATAATGATAAATTCTCCATGGCTCACCAGCTGATTCCCAATCTTTTATCTGAATTACTGCATCGATCCTTGGGAAAAATGAATTGCAAATAAAAATACAAGACAATTAAATGCTGGACAATTAGCACTAAGCCTCAAGGTAAAAATGACTTAAATATAAAGGGGAGAGCTCAGTAATCTGCTTTTATTCCTTTTTTTTTTTTTTTTTTTTGAGGATATCAATCCTGATTTTTACCTTCTTCAAGTTCAGGAGCAGCAAGACCCAGCCTCAGTCTGGGGTATCAGGTGAGCCTTCCCCAACACATCCTCTACAAAAATGGTAAATATTATTTCATAAAGTCCCAGAATGGTTTGAGGTGGGAGAAACCTTAAAGTTCATCCAGTTCCAACCCTTCCACTGCTCCAACCTGGCCTTGGACATTTCCAGGGATGGAGCAGCCACAGCTTCTCTGGGCAACCTGTGCCAGTCCCACCCCACCCTTACACTGAAATATTTCTTCCCAATATCCCGCCTAAATCTAATTTCTCCAGTGCTATTTATTAGCAGAACAGGCTCCTTTTATGCTGGAAATTGTGTGTTCACATGGGGAGATAAATGCTGCTGAAAAGCCTCTGTGATCTCAACCAGAATTAAGCATGATTGGGATAAGTAACAAACAAATGTAGGCAATGAAAGAAAATGGATGAAAGCTCTCGAGATAAGAAGTGTCCAGAGGCTCTTCATGTTGGTTTGGGTTTTCTTGTAAAGAATCAAAGTAAATTGATTGCTTAAAAAAAGTGTCTTTGACACCGTTTTAAGCAGAAAACCAAATCTGAGCTTGATAATCACAAAAGTTTATACAAGAAATGATTTATGCTCATCCAATCAGGGATTTAAAACATGCCACAGACAAGAATCAAAGCTGCTCCAAATACTCTTCCCAGACACCCATAAGTGACAAGCTTTAGGCCAAGATTTATCAGGAGAAACTCTTTTTTGGAATCTGTTGTT
The DNA here is from genome assembly GCA_013397155.1 of Irena cyanogastra. Taxonomy (NCBI): domain Eukaryota; kingdom Metazoa; phylum Chordata; class Aves; order Passeriformes; family Irenidae; genus Irena; species Irena cyanogastra. Next base: position 62,064 of record VWZV01011500.1, read on the forward strand.
GCCAACACACACGTCTGAGAAAGTTGCAATCACAGAGTATTCACAGAAAGCAAAGTGTGTGAAACTGCCACTAAAAAATTCATTTCCAATCAAATGAATGAGCAGCTGAATGGGGCCTGTTTTCCATTTGAAAATGTCATTCATCCCTGAGTAAATTATGTTGTGAAATTGTGCTAATTTTGACCAGAGGGAGATAAAAGAATATTGACAATGATGAGGTGTTCTGCTTTGGCAGTTCTGGAATAATTTCACTGCTGCGGCTTTGGGAGAAGATTTAAATTGCAATTTATCATGTGAGAGGTTACAAACACCAACACTGAAGCAAACCTGTTCCCTTTTGAAAGCTGACCAAGTTTCACCTAAAAACAGTCGAGTTGTTTTTTTATCTGCTCCTGTTAAATCACTGCTTAGAAAAACCTCCTCGTGGCTGAGCTAAATGTATGCATGAACCCATCTGCTGGGTCCTTTTTTAGCTCAAAGGAGCTGACATGGGCTGGGACCTGCAAAAAGTCATCTGCAGGATGAGCAGAACCTCACCAGAGCTCTCTGCAGGGGGGAATCCATCCTGGGAGAGGTTCTCAAAGGGGTTTTGCTTCGAAAATCCAAATATTTTGGGACACATCTCCCTTCCTCCACTTTGAAGCGCTGAGACAAAATTCAAGGGATGCTTTGCGTGTTTGCCTTGCTTGTGCTGGGCTGTTCCTTCTTTCCACAGCCTTTAACCTACCAAATGTGATATTTACACTAAAAACCATGATTTTTTTCCTGACCTAAATAGCCAGTGTGGCCAAATGCTTCAGTAAAATGGGAAGACTGACTTGGCTCAGTCTTTAGCATTCAATAACTGTGGTTTGAGAATCCCACACTCCCATTTTTCCCTCTTTTCCCCCTTATTTCTGAGCTTCTCCTGCCCTGAGGATGCACAGCCCTTCAAAGGTACAGAGGGAGGTTTTGACAGAGGTCCCTGAAAGAAAAAACCCTTGAAAAGTGACAAAAATGCTGAGCTAAATGCTGAAAAGGGCAGAGCTGGGGCAGGAGCAGCTCAGAACAAATTCCCCCAGCAGAGATTGGGACTGGTCCCTCCCAGGTCTCTGAATTCATCCCCTGGGGGAGGGAGAAGGGAAAAGTCCCTGCCTGGTGACATTTCCTGTCTCTGATGCCATCTGTGGCCACCCAGAGTTCGTGTGGCCTGTCTGGGAAGTGTCACATTGCCAGGAAATATTCCCAGGGGGGTTTGCCAGGCCATAAACTCCAAAAGGAAAAGCTCTGCTGGCCTGAACATCCAGATGCAAAGGTGGAGGTGTGCAGAAATGTGTCCTGGATGTCCCTCCCTTTGTGACAACACCTTCAAGTCTGCAGAGACAAGGGAACAGGATCATTTTTAGGGAAGGGAGTAGAAAATCTCTGCTCTGCAGCACAGTGGGATTGGGAGAACAAGGAAACAACAAAAAATGGAGCTGAATTTTGCACAAGTAAGGCAAAACTGGCATTTATTGAGGCAACGGTGTGCTGGGAAGGCGTTGAGTGCCTGAATGTCGGTGAGGGGACCCGGGAGAGGGATTGGGATGGTTGGGATGAGTGGCAGCAGCCGCTCCAAGGCACAGCAAAGGGACAGGAGGAAAGAGCCACACAAAGGTGTGAATTCAGCCCACACAGCCCCGCTAGTCCTGCTCATCTCCTCCCAAAATAGGCTCTAAACGCTGTGAATCACCCAATTCCCAATTTAATTCACAAAGTTATTCAGGGGAGGGAGAACAACAGAGGAACGTCTGTGCTGGTGAGATACACCAGGCCCCAGATATTGAACATGGGTTTAGAGCAAATTAAACTTTCTTCCCTTTCCTCATCGACAAGGATCTCCAAACAACAGAGTGGCAGGAAATAAAAGCACTTAGCAACACCTCAGTGGTTGTTTTTTCCCAGCCAGCTGCTCGAGCAGGGTTTTGATCTGCCCAGAGGTTACAGCTGACTGGTTGTGCTAATGTCATCTCCAAAAAAAACCATCAAAGCAGCTCTTCTGGAAAACACAAACATCCATTTATCCCCCTCCCGGTGTGGAATGGCCTGGCTTGGAAAGGACTTTAGAGATTTCCTTGTTCCTTGTTGAAGTGACACCTTCCACCATCCCAGCTTGCTCCAAGCTGGCCCTGGACACTCCCAGGGATGGGGCCAATCCACTCTGGGGCCTCCCCACCCTCACAGGGAAGGATTCCTCCTCAACATCCCACCTAAAAACCTCCAGTTTGGATGGTGGGGAACAGAGGATGGGTGAGAAAAGGCTGGCTGCAGCTTTTGCATTCTCCAGGGTTCCAATCCCCTCCTGGCAGCTGCTCAGGACTGAGACTA
>VWZV01011503.1:0-189528 GCA_013397155.1 Irena cyanogastra
GGCTGTGGTCGGGAGGCTCCGCGGACTGGGCGCAGGGACGCCGGGGGACGTCGAACACTCCGACTTCCAGCTGGCGGCCGAGCCGGGCCGGAGTGTGTCAGTGGCGGAAACAGACGGACGGTGAGCAGAGCGCCCGTGCCCGGCGTGCGAGCAACAGGTCCCGCCGCGGAGCCGCGAGTCTCGGCTGGCCGGAGCCTCCTCCGCGGCCGCGGCGCCCGCGCAGGCCCAGGTGTCCGGCCAGCCCGAGGCCGGGCGGGACGAGGGGGCATAGCCGGGTTCGGCGGCTCTCGGGGCTTGGCGCCGGTGCCCGCACCCCGCTGGCGGTGGCCCGGGCTGTACCCTGGCCGTGAGTCCTGGCCGGGCGGGGCGGCCCCGGCCGCGGCGACTACAGGTGCCCGCGGCGCTGCCGGGAGCGCGGGGGCCTCTTGAGACCGGCCTCTGCGGCTTCCCTCCCGCCCTTTCTTGGGGTGCCTCCCGGGAGCTTAGGCCCAGGAGTTGTAGGAAAACCTCCTGCACTTGACTGTGTGCTTTCTCTGCGTACTTGCAGTGGGTTGTGTACGTGTTTAAACAAGGGGGGGAAAACTTTAGGCCCCCCTCCCGTGCACTTTTAATGCTCTGGCAGCTCTTGTGTTTGGAAATGATTCCTCTGTGAAGTTTTTGCTTTGTGTTGGTCTATGAAGCTTTGCGGGGCTAAGTTAAAGCAGGTTGAGCAAGAGCGACTTCCAGTGTGTTTTACGGTCAGCAGCAGTAGGTGCACATTGGAGCGGCTCCGTTTTCCGAAAGCTGTAGTGGTAATGCTCTTGCGGTGCTGCCGCTTTCCTAGCGGAGGCATCGAGACTGTGTGATGAAGAGAGACACTACAGCCAGGCAACAGAGAACCGGTGACTGTGAGCTTGGTGAGACAGACTGCGTGAGAAAATTAAATTAACTTGTATTTGACCTTACTGAAGAATATTTGTATATAAACAAAGGCTGTCTAAAATAATAATATTGTTAGATGTCTCACATGGGACAGATCCATGAAAAATAACTTCATGAGGAATATTAGAAGGGGTCAATGTCAATAAGTGTTATGATGGTATTTTCTTTTAAAAATAAAACCTCTATTGTAATTATTTAGGCATACACTATATCCATAGCTCACTTAACGGAGCAAAATACTTTCATTCTAGATACATGATGATATATAGCTGACTACAGTCAGACTTCTAACAAGTGATTGATGGTGATCCTCTGTGTGTATGCTGTTTCTGTTTCCTATACCTTAAAGGGATCTCTCTGTCCTTTTTGAGGATTGAGGTGTTTTTCATGGATTTGTGAAAAAATAAGGTATCTTGGTATTGTCTTTAGGTATCTGAGTCTGCAAACTTTTGGTTTTGATCTGTTGTCCAAATTTTCCCAGTACTTACTTTTTTCTTATGATCATATTAGAGCTGTTACTACACATCTGAGTGCCAAACACTTTAGAGCCTGGCTGGATGATACACATATAAACTCTTTTCCAACATGCTATGTTTAAAAAAAAAATCCAGTATTTTACACATTAAAAGCTTAAGTAATGGTTAGTATTGTAGACACCTTTAACAAGGCATCAAAAATGTAACAGCGTTTTGAAGCAGTGTTGTAGGATGTTACATGTAATTATCATTATTGTTAATGAAGTAATAGAGATTTAAATGTTAGTTCATGATCACTGAACTATTTTTTAGTTTTTTCAGAGTTTACATTCTTCCAGTGTGTGTCATATTACCTTGCAATGTGTGGAATTACAGTGGATGGTGATGTTTTTCTATATAGGATTAGCCGATGTTAGAGACTGTAATTTTACTTAGTTTTTATTAAATTTCTTCTCAAAAGTTCTGAACTTAGAAATGTGCATCAAAATGTTTCTTCAGTAGACTGATTTATGTGGCTTAGAAGTCTGCAGGAGTTACTTACGATGTTTAAGGGGTGACAGGCACCTTTCAGTACCACAGCGGTACATGATAAAGAACCCTAGAAAATGCAGTGCAGAGGTTGGGATTCATAATAAAATAATTACGTTAGTTGTAATAAAATTATTATATTTTCCTAATACTTCATTTGGTGCTTTAATTAAAATCTCCTGCTATACTTAAAAGTTGCAGGCTTTTAAAACAACCTACAGCATTTTTAGATGCAAATTCTATTATGATGTCTCTTCAAAGATTGGATCTTAACATCAGAAGTTTTAACTATCTGTTTCAGCTACTGTTTTGTTCCCCAGTTTGTACTTTGAAGTGCATTCCTTTTACAATGTTAGCCTTTTAGAATGCTGAAGGCTAAAATTTCAAACAGTGTGCTACTTCCTAGATAGCAGGATTTGTATTTGTAGTCATGTGCCATGTTTAAAATTTTTAAACGCTTAGCAACTGACATTTTTAAAGTACTTTTTCAATCACTGCTGCAGAAATGCTCGACATATACGGTATTTGGAAGACTAATTACTGCCTTGATCATGCATTTGAAAACCTCAAGACTTTTCGTAAATATTAATTAAATACTGTCCTATTGTTTTCCTTTTATTAATCGGCAAAGAGAGGCATTTGTATGTTTGAAAAGGTTTGCAATATGTCCGTGATAGAAAACTCGGTGGAAACCATTTAAGTGGTGGTTTAAAATCAGGTCTGCTGGTAGAATTGCTTTTCTAGTGTAGTTATCTACCTTGGAGCTTTCTTCAATACAGCAGTTCTGACAACAGGGTCATTTTATGTACACATCCTCTTTCCTTCACTCCAGTACAGCTAGACAAAATGTCTTAAGTGTAATTCAAGCTAAAGTATGAAGCAGAAGAAAGAGGAAATTATAACTAATTAAGTTTATATCTCAGACTAAAAAGTAAGTAAGTAATTTTAATTTTAAAGTAAGCTTTTGGGGTTTGTTCTTTTTTTTTAATGGGAGGTGATCAGCTATGTATGTGTGTTGGTAAAGACTTACGTTATAATACTGAGGTGTCTGATTGCACACTAACGCACAGCTGTGTGGGAAGAAAAAGATGCTGTAACTCTCAAAGCTTGCAGCAGTAAATTGGAAAGCAAACACAGATACCATCAGTAATGTACACTTCTAAAAGGAATGCCCCAATTGTGTGAAGAAAGACCTAATCTTGCACACTTCTCTTTTGGCAGAAAAAAGGATGTAATGTTGCTTTTCTTTAAAGATGTGGAAATAGTTTGAGTACCTACGCAGCATATTGAGATTTGGATTCAAATCATTCTACTCTTTTGAGGAGCTGCCAGTTCTGAAAAGGAACGCCTTAACTGCCAGACCAGTGGGTGTTTCGGTTTGGTTCTTGAGGAGTAATAGTCACTTAGGAAGGGAATGAAAATGTAGCCCAGGGACTGGCTTGATCAAGTACATAATAATGATATGGATTCAGGTCTCCTTTCCTTCTTACAGACAAAGTGTTGAAAGAGTAAAGGAAAGGGATTTTTCTTGGGAGTGTTTTTTTTTCCCCTAGCATGGCGTGACATTTTGAAGACTTAAATCTCTGATCTTTATGTTTATTCTTATCTGACTCGGTCAGTTCCCACTCAGGTTGAATATTATATATTTGAACAGTACCTGTAACATGTCCTTTTCATTTTTAGAGCAGGTCTTGGTTGTTTATCTGTGGGTTGTGGAGTCTAGTAGGTAGCATGGCATTTAGGTTCCCTTGTGGATCTAGTTCTGCATTCTTCTAAGACACCAAATAATTAGATATAGACATGTAATTGTTTCAACATACCTGTGATTATTATCTGTTACAATAGGTCTAGTCAGTGCCTTGCATTTCCTTAAATGATTTGCCTCTTGTATTGTGTTGGCCATGATTGTTTTTTAAAGAAAAAATAATGAATAAGGAATAGTTAATAGGTTTTGTTTGAACATTTTTAATACTTGATTTTGCCTCTAGTGTTGTATTTTTAAAATTTCAATTCCATGGTTAGAATTTACTTGACTGTTGATACATGTAGCAATACAGCTCATGATCTTTAGTGTCTGAATTTGCTATAATTTTATCAGCATAGACAGTAAACTCCTCATGTGCTGCAGAGGTCTAACAAAATAATAGATGTTAAATAGAAATTCTGGGAAAATATAGCATTTCTTAAGAAACAGACGATAGAAACCAAACCATAATTTTCATTCTTGTATCAGGACGCGTCTTCTGGGGAAACTATTTTAGGTTATGTGTGGTTATTTGGCCATAACAGATAATTCAGAAGACTCTCAAATGTGAGAGTTTTTCTGGGGAAAAGCAGTTTAAAGCCAGGAATGATTTCTTGCAAGGATGTATTAGAAGTGATAGGACAGTTAAGTGGTCCCTTAAAAAAGGTATTAGGAGCACTCAAGCATGGTCATAGTCAGTATGTTAGCATCTAAATCAACCTGTGTACATGCATCAACTGAATAGTCAATGTGAACTGTCTTGTGTGAAGTTGTTCAGTGGTTTCTTCAAGCTCTCTAGAAAGCTGAGTTCAGTAAAATCATAAACTTTTGATAACTGGGAAGTGCCAGTGCAACCTCAGCATCTGCTCTTTGACCTGGTGATGGTGCTGGGAGGTGGCTGATATGCATTTCAAGTCTGTTTCCAAGGGTAACTGTATATTTTTAAAGTCAGGAAGGAGAGGCTGGAAAATTATTCGTTTAGGTACCAGTGGTGTTGAGTGGAGTTCAGAGTACAAATGTGTGAGCTCAAAGGAGGACAATGTGTGCTAGTACCTGAAGGAGTCAATTCTCATTTTAACAGCTGATTGTGAAGAATATGTGAGCTGTTAGCTGTGTGATGTCATAGGAGTGACTTGTGTTTATTGAAATGTATATTAAAGAGGAATGAAACTTTAAAGAGTTTATCTGAAGGTAGATAAAATATAACTGGTGTGATGTCATGGTAAAAACACTATTGAGAGAAATTACTTATCTTTTGAGGTTTTCTGGAACCAAATTTTGATCTTGATTTGGGTGGCAGAGAGATCACTAGGGTCAGCTCTCACCTAAATATTCAAGTGTAAACCCAAGTGTTTTCTTAACTGGGATGATCTTTGCAATTAAGGCGGTATGTTTTGGTAATCCCTTTGCTGTTAATCACTTATTTAGAAACTGGTTTTTGGTGTGGCATACGAAAGAACTGGGGAGGGAAGCAAGTTTGTCTGCGTGGTGTTTGTGGTAGTGAGTTAAATTCTTTAGTGTCACAGATACCATGGCAACTTTTTCTTTTGAATGTGATGCCTTTGTGTATAAAGCTAAGGCCTCACCTTAATATCAGATCATGCAGTGTTCCTGCAATATTGTGGTTGAGAGCTTGTGATCACCCTTTTTTGCCTTGTTTTATCAAATTGCCATTTACTTGTCAGCTACTGTTAATTAAACTTAAAAGAGATTAATTATAGGTTAATTCAGTGTACCTTGGCTAAGATAGTTAAAGTTGCTTTTGTAGAAAAACTGTTATAGATAACTGCATTGTGCATTGTAGAAAACTGCAAGTCTTGTATTGGCTAAGAGAGCATGTTGCTAATTCCTCTGGTATGTCTTACTTTCTAAATGTTCTCTCATCTCTGAAAGCAAAGCTCAAGGCCTTTGGGTTTCAAGATTTGAAACAGGTGAGGGTTTGGATTGCATAGGTTTGTATCATATTGATTGTACTTCTTACGAATGTATATCATTGTTTTCAGAGAACAGATCTCTTCTTCCCAATGTCTGAAAGGCTGTGTGACGTCAGCAGAGAAACTTAGTCCTCTCTTACTGGGACAGTGTAGGATTAGTGGACATCACGTGCTTTTGCAGAATCTGTTCCTGTAGGATCAAGTAGTGATGGAATTGCTTAGTGCCACGATGCAATGACATTTACATTTTGTTTGAATGGTATTAAAAGTCCTCAAATGCAGGAGAGAAGGAAATTGGTTTAAAATAGAACTGGGTATATGTATTTAAAGGCGGTGATTGTTCTTGTAAAAGAGTTAAAATCAACATAAAACAAGCTCTTAACATTTAATTTTGTTTCAGTAATCAAGATATGTTCTAAATTAGTAACCTAATTACTTACAGGCAGGAATTAGCACAGTGTCTTAGTGTAAAGTGAGGTAAAAGCTGATCAGCTCAACATTGTTCTCTTGGGCTGACTTACTAAAATGACTTGCTAGCCTCACAGTATTAGTTTTGTTTTTGACAAGTGGAATGGTCTGTTTCACATACTTATTTTTTTAAGAGTATAAACAGCACTAAAAATCCATTTGAGCCTAAGTTCTTGTTAGATCTGTAGACTCTTTCAATGTAATTATCAATTTAATTTTCTGTTCAGAGAATACTAATTTAGTGTGTGTTGTGACCTTTTCTCAAGATTTTAACTACTGTCATCAGCCACTTCCAGGTGAAGCATTGCTTCGAGCTGGTTTAATGAAGGCCAGCTAGAACTCTGAAGAGGCTTCAGTGGAAAGAGAGTGGCAGTTTGAGGATTCTGCAGTCAGGTAGATTCTTTTCTGCTTTTCAGCCTACTTAGATTTCTTCTTTCTTCATTATCTCATCAAGCAAGATGTAAATACTAAGGACTGAAAGTGTATCCCGAGAAAAGCTGGGAACGGAAAAAGTAAATGGCACTTGTACTTCCTCCCAAAAGAAAAAATACTGAGGATGAAATTAAGATAATGGGCAAAAAGCTATTCAGCTAAATTCTAGTTATTTTCTGCATATTTTATAGGTCATTCATTTCTTTAGGCTTTTGTTAATTTTGAGGTAAAGAGAAGTCAAAATGAAGTGCGATGGAGAGCTATTTTTTCTTGACTGAAAAAAGAGAACCCAGCATTTAATAATACATTTTGAAGCAGCAGTGAAGAGTTGGTTTTGGCTTACAGCTTATGAAGTAAGGTTAAAGTTTTTAGGTTAAATGTTATTTTTTTGTGTCTGTTTTATTGAGACTAGTACACTTATTGCTATTAGGGATTAGGATCAGTTTATGAATCAGAATTATGATATATAGTTTTTCCATGGGTCTTTCCTGATTTAATGTGGACTTACATTTCTGACCAGGCTTTTTTGGCTCCTTGTTCATCTTCTTGCATTCTTTCTTCCTCTAGACTTTCAAACATGAGTCTCTCCATCTGTTCTCTCTGAATAGGGAAGATGGGCAAAACTGGGAAGAAAGCAGAGATTCTGTGTATTGGATCACGCTACTTCTCTTTCTTTTGGGAGGAAGGACAAGTGATATTTACTTTATCAATTCCTACCTTTCCTTGGGATGCACTTACTGAAATGTGTCCTGTAAAAGTGTGGGTAGGTTAACGTAGGTTATATCAGCTAGATACTGTGCTGCCCTGGGCTACAAGATTGTAAAGAGCTCTTTTGTTTGAAGCTTGGTTTGGTTCCAAAAAGGGGGACTGAAGAGCTGGAATAACTCAACAATGTTAACAAAACAATACTACAGCAATATAATAATGTCATAACTGTGGACTTCTTTCTACTGAAATGTCATTGATGAGTCTGTGTTGATGGGTCAGTTTTGATCAGTGGTAGGGCCCTCTATTATAAATTCATCTGTATGATGCTGAACTTGGAATCTGTATGATGTACTTGTTTGAGAAAGCAGCCTTAAAAGTTTAAATACCTCAGTTAAAGGTGAGATGAGATGACCTGCAGAAATTAAGTTAGATCTGCTTGTTATGTACCAACCTCTTTTTGAAGCCTTCTGTAGCAGGAATAATATTAAATATTTGCATGTATGTTTTTTAAAATTTAACAACTTGAGTTGCACACTTGAATTTATATATACTTTATCCTCTAAGCCAGTTTTTGACCTCTCTTGGTGAGAACTTCATATGGTTTCTCCTTATGTCAATATTTTTGAAGCCTTTTCTATACAAATATTTAATGAATGCAGCTGCATACCTAAATGGTTGGGTAGTAAATGTGGGCTGGTTTGTGTTCCCTCTTAAGAGCATACTCTTGTCTTAGAAAGATATTTAATGCTGTTCATTTGATACTATATGTGTTAGTGCTCCCCTAAAATTTACGTAGTTGGGATTTCATGTGATAATTGAAATTCCATACAAATCTTTAGTTCTTGATTTCTTGAAGCTAATTTGAAATTGAATATTCAGCCTTTAAAGTACTTAACGTTATTAATCAGTGCCTGTTAAACTTAATTGCAAATTGTTTAACAGTTGACATTGTGGTTCTGATACTTTCTGTGTTTTTTATTCTTGGATGGATTTGTGATGATTGGCACAGCTGATTCCTTCTACTTTAGAAGAGATTTAGATAGCAGCTACAGCTCTGGGAAATCTTAGATTTTATGATGTCAGTTTATTACCTTTTCCTGCTCAACTCCTCTACTCTAGTTCTTTGCAGAATTAACAAGTGCTTGTTCCTTGGTCATTATGGTTCATGGTGTGCTATCTGAACCAAACCACCATGCCAGTCTTAGCAATGAAGTGGCTGAGGTGGCAGCACATGTTCCCTCCTGACAATTCTACTTTTGGGATCAGTGACTTCTCATGGGAGCAGCCTACAGCTGAGGATAGTAACTTAATCTGCTACAACAAGATTTGCTAGAGCTTGTCTATCAGCATCTTTAGTTTAAGCTTGCTGTTCTTTTAGTTTCATATGAAGTCTTATTTTTTTCTTTATTTGGAAAAAAGCCACAAGGAGAAATAATAATTGACCTTACTTTAAGATCACTTCACAACGAATTCCATGTTAAGTTTGTGACTTCTACTTTGAGAAATCCATAAGTGGCATATTATTGCTGACCATTACACTATTTCAGGTATCATGGATTCATGTTATTTTAGTATATTCATACAGGTATATTTCTGAACATTTTTGTTTAGCAGGTAAACCACACAGAAATGCGCTGCATCTGTTTAATATACAGGACCACAGGGTGTACAGAGCTGAAAGCCATATAGAGACAGCAGTAAAAAGTGTAAGACCTGTTACTTTTAAGATTGAAATGTTGTTCATGGGAGCTGTGTGAATGGGTGCTCTGAAGTTTAGAGGAATAGGAAAGCGTTAAAACTATGTTTATGGGTTTAGCTTGCTAAAACTTAAAGTTCTGTAATAAATACTCCTTGTTTGTATTCAGAATTCCAGAACTGGTCTTGAAAGAGCATAGGTGCATACTTAGAATGATTTGAGTTAGTGGAGCATGAAGGTATTCATAAATCTCACTGACCTCAAATAATAGATTCTGGTTTCAGTACCTAATTTGTAACATTATTTTTTTTCTCTAACTCAGCATGTTTTTAATCTGTGGACGATAAATATATGGAAATAATACTGTTTCTTTTCATAAATTTAGAATTCATCAAGAACAAAAAGGTTATGAATGCTGATTCTGTTGAAAGTTCTCTAGATAAATCTGACTAAAGAGTTTTTTAATATAAAATGTGAGCTGGCTTCAGGTAGAAAGTACATCTCCAACAAGTTTCTTCCAATGAATTGGTCAATTGGAAAAAGACATGTGAACCTTTTGGTTCAAGTTTCAAAATGCCTGGAAGTGATGGACCACCTGTGGAATACCTAAAACTTACCCAACCATGGGATACCTAAACCTTTCTATTTTTGCTTTATTATTTCTGCTTTGCAAAAATAAATTTTGTTATGTCAAGCATTGTAGCATTGGTAGTGGTGGAACAAAATTCTCTGCCTGCATTGCTGAGATGATATGCAGTCTCTTGGGCCCAAAGAACTACAACTACACTCAAATACCTTAAATTAAATGGGATATTATTAACAGAATGTCTCTGCTAAACAGATATGTTCTAAGGATAGAATCATTGATTTGATTTTAAAAGTTTTAAGTTCCTGCAGCTTTGAAGCAAAATTCACAGACTTGGAAAAAATTGAATTCATTATTGTAAATATTGGGTTTCCTGTCTAACTAGTCTGTTGTTTCTACTGATAATCATGGCTGCCGCATTGATTGTTTTGAAATCTTCAAATGGATCTATAGCCTATCCTAAACTGCATTGTAGTAAGTGTGAAAATGACAGTTTGAAGTGACAAAACAGAAATAATGAATAACAGGTAATGTACATCCCAAAATTAGTTTCTTTCCTTAGTAGCTGAAGGTGAAAAGTAACAGTAAAGTGTAGAAATTTCATCAAGGCTCTCTGAAAATCAGATATACCTGCTCTGATTTGCCTCACATACACTGTTGGTTGATTTAGCACTGGGGATTAAACCCAGAGACCAGAATTGCTAGTTGATTGTTCCAAGTATAGAATTACAGAACATACTGATTTGGAAGGAACCTACCAGGATCATAGAGTCCAGCTCCTGGCCCTGCACAGGACACTCCAAGAGTCACACCCTGTGCCTGAGAGCGTTGTCCAAATGCTTCTTGAACTCTGTCAGGCTTGGTACTGTGACCACTGCCCTGGGGAGCCTGTTCCAGTGCCCAAACACCCTCTGGGTGAAGAACCTTTTCCTAATATTCGACCTAAACCTCCCCTGACACAGCTTCATGCCATTCCCTTGACTTCTTCACTGGTGACTCTTAGAGAAGAGATTGGTACCTGCCCTTCTGAGTAATTGCCGTGTGAACAGTGCTGCAGCCCTTATTCAGGACATCAGGTTTTTTCCTATGTTATTTGAAAAAGTGGCTATTATTCTATATGCTCTGGTTCCAGACAGAATGGTAAAGTCACCACAGTGTTCCTGGCTTGTTCAGAAAAAGTATCTGGGTGTTTTTGGTCTGTTGGGTTCTCCCACTTCTGAAAAATTCTCGGTATTAAATGCTTCCTTAGGGCAAGGACCTGTGTTCTCACTGTGCAAAACTATAAAGGGTATTCTTACAACCTTGTTTTTGTTTCCTAGTATCACACAGAGTGCATGTAACAAGTGCTCAGAAGGGTGCTGAAAAAGAAAGTAGTATACAAACCTGTTGATGAAAAACCTCTTTCTGTGAGGTGTTGGGACAATATGAGAGGAGCTGCTTTCACATAAGGGGCTGATGCTGTTCACAGTGTATCTGCTGGGTTAGAGGTTGTACTAACCTATTGGATTTTTTAGAAAACTAATACTGCGTCACATTTCTGCTAACCTGTCATGAGGAACTCTTAAGTCACAAAGATTTGCTTTTGTACATTTGACAAATGGTACGGAACTGTGTATGTACTATTACTTCTGGCACTTTCTTACTATGACAAAGTATTTCCCAAACTGATTTTACTTGCCTTGTATATGGCATTCCAAATCTCAGTTAAAATTCTTTGCTAAAAGTATTTTCAGTCTACCAGACTTTGCCTGAAAGTGGCTTCATATTCAGTGGCTTCATAATTAGACTCTTTGATGTCTGTAGAAACAACAGTCGCACATTCTAGTGAATAAAGAAGGAATTCAAGGTTGGTGCCCAGACAAAACCTGTCACCTGGCCAGGACCATGCAGGGGCATACTGCCTGATGCACTGGAATGCCAGGGAGGGAGCAATCTGTTTTTTGAGAGCCCTGTTCTCTTTACTTGTGTTTAAAATACAAGTGCCTGAGATAATAAGTTGTCAAGAACTTGGAGTGCCTAGTTAGCACAGCAGAGACAGAAATTAAATTTATCATGGTTTATTAATTTTAGGCCACTGCTGTTTGTCCTGGATCCAAGAATTTCACCATGTCACCATGTTTTTAGTCCTCTAAACTTGTATCTGCAGACTTTGCTGTTATGCAAAGTTTCCCAGTCTCTTACTGCTTAATGGGATTATTGATAAAATATTTCTATTGAAAATTTAATTTTTTTTTCCAGTATACTTAGTGGTCCTTTGAAAATTGTGCTAGAAGGCTGTTTTTAATTGACCTGTGGTCATGGCAGTTCTCCTCATAATACTGTCAGCTCTGTGGTGAAAAAAATTTACTGAGGTACTGACATCCCTCCACTTGACGGGGGGTCAAGGGGGATAAAGGGAGCCAGCAACATTGCCCTCATAATACTCTTTAGCTGCTATAGCTGTGTGATAGCTTGACTAAAATTATATTCTTGTATTTGCATGTCTTTTCCAGTTCATGCAACTATTTGGTTCATTTTGTTCACTGCCATTAATAAAATAATTACTTCTGTAAACAGACCACTTTTTTTTGCTTTTAACTTTTGTCAAATAGCCTTTTAATTTAAAATGTGTGATTTAACTCCTGTAGACTGTTCCTTATCTGTATATCTCTGTGTATTTCTTTTGTTTCATGTGTAAGTCATGTCATGTCTCTCTAATTTACACTACTAGTCTTTAGATCCTACCGATTATTTTAAGATGAGCAAAACCTATTCTGGGTGCATGGTCTACTCTACAAGCGTTTGAGACAATTTACCTTTGAAAAATCTGTAACTCATCAAAAATTGCAGTCATTTTGGGGATGAAGAGAGACCACTGTTTTATATGCAGATGATCTCAGAGCTTTTTGCTGCTGAGAATGGTAGGTATCTTCCTCTTAGGCTTGTTTTCTGCCACGTTACTGTAATAAGCTGGCTCTTGGAGAGCTCTAGTACCAAAGCCAGTGTGAAAATAAGTGGTAAAGTGCATTGTGATATAAGGTAGAGGATGTCTCCATGTTGCAGAATCATATCTTAAATTCAAGTGGGAAAACTGGTAGGAGAAAATAGAGGATGTAATTTGATTGCTCTGAAACATGAATGTACCTACTTGATGAGGGATGGGTGGTGTGTATTGCTGCACCTTGAAGTTTTTCAGCTGTGCTGCTCCAGTGGATTGTGGGAAGACTTCACTGCTGTGAAGTCTTGAAAAAAATATGTTTAGAAATCTGTAGTCTTCTGTTTTAACTGGTCAGAGCTCTTCAAATTGCTGGGCAAGAGAAGGACCAAATATTTGCGAACTTTACGGTGACAAATGTACATACTTGTAGCAACTAGAGTACTTGCAGCCTGTCAGATGCCATGGTTAGGGTCAGGATAAACCTGCCTGTCTTCTTAGGATGACTGCAATGATGGCCTAAGATTGTTCTGTTGTTATGGATCTGATGCTTCACAGTGGTATTTGGTGTTCTGTCTTCTAATTTTGCTGCTTTTTCCTGTTGCTTACAAGGTGTAAGTACCAGACCACGTGGTTATAATTTCCTACATACATAACCCTTTCAGTTTACTTTTCATCGCATTTCATATACCAGAATCAGAGAAAATAGCCTTGTTTTCTTTCTACTCCTCTGTGATAGAGAGAAAATATAGTTTATGTCTTCCAGTAGACCATAACTTTCACTCTTTACTGTTACTGTTTGGCTGACCTCTTTGATCTGAAAAACTTTATGTAAAGACAGTGGTAGCTTCCCAAGCAGCATATAGAAATGCTGATATTGGCCCTGAGCCCCATATCCAGTTAGTGTTCTTGCTGTCTGTTCTGTCTTCTTAGCCTTGCCCTTTTACCCTGGATTCTGCTTTTTTACAAGCAGGCAATTTAGAGTACTTTGATTTTGCTGTTGTTTTGATTATTGCTAGAATGTATAGTTACTCTGGTTTCTCCAATAATGGGCTTCTCCTTATATCATTTAGTTCTAGACTATTCCCTTCTTTTCCTCCCAGTTTTTGTCCTCTGCATTTTCATTCCTTTCTCTGACTTTCTCAGGAAAAAACGGGATGGGTCCTCCTTAGCATTCACATTGGATGCAGCTTCTGGTAGTAGTCTGGAGCAGCAGTTGAAGCCAAGACATCTGGTTTTGCAATAGGACAAGGTTAACAATTTTGTGTCAAAAGTGCTGAGAATATTTCCAGCTGTCCTGACTGTTATTGATGGTGAATGCCATAATTTATGGCATATTTTAGTAGTTTTTCTCAGGCTGACTTCATAATTGTAACTGTTTTGCAGAATGTTTAAGTATTAATAGTGTCAAGTGCAGCCTTGTACATGGACAGTCTTGTACATGGACTGGTGTTAGGTTGCTGATTTGTCTCCACCTCTAGAGGAAGACACCTGTCTATGTGCTTTCAGTGTGAGGGCAGCATCCAGGATTCTCATTTTGCTGAAGGGTTTACAAAGTAATACTTTCACGTAAAAGTTGATATTTTTACGATTATGTAAACATGATTTTAAGAAAGAATTACCTTATGGCCAGAATGTTACAGTTCTTTTTATTCAAAGTGTTAGTATAGTAAAACAATCAAAGACTAATTTACAGAAGACTTCATTCTTTAACCCAGAGAATGACTGCCAAATGTATTGCTGACACTCTCAGATAAGCTTAATAAGGGAAATTTGGCTCTAGAGTTTTGATTTAGTAGTAGTTTGTGTTCAGTTGGATGGCATTGGTGTTCTTATGAAGCTTCAACTTTCTAGTAAGTGTGTTCCAAAGAAGTCTATGCTCTGGTAGTTCGGGGATGCTTAGTGAAGACACGGTTACTTCAGGTGGCTATGAATGAGAGAGTGTATAGTTTATGTCTTTGGGATTACTTTGGGACACTGAGTTCTTACTTTCTGATTCAGAAGTGCCTGATGGCCAGGCTATAAGTATTGGGATAATAAAATGTTGTGATGCTTTCTTTAGAGAGATTTATCAGGTATGTTGGTGTAGTGCGTATATGTGTGTGCATCACTGGTATGTATAACTTGTACAAACTTAATCTTTAGGTATTTGTTTAAGGGGTTGGGTGTATGATAGATTCTTCCAGGTATTCCTCAATAACTTTTTGAATGTATTCTTAATGTTTACTGCCCTTTTGTACAATATGTATAATTTACTGAGTGGTGAAATGCAAAGATATCCTTCATTCATCAGTCGAAAGCATTCTTACCTCTCTTCCCATTTTTCCTGTTAGAAAGTATCTCAGTTGCTGAGATCTGACATTAGCACCAGGAGGAAATCTTTCCTTAAGAGAAGTTTCGTTGTCTTGCACCCATTTTTTATTTTGATGTAACTTAATTTTTGTGCACACTCACTTCAGTTAAAAGTGATGTCCTCATAACTTACCCGCTCTTCTACCTTTCTGTTGAGAAACTTGTTTCAGGTGACAAAGTAAAAATTCATGAAAGATCAAGTGAACACAAATCAGTGAATTTTGAACTTGCACATAAAACTAGGGAGACTGACTGGCTGTTGTATTGTGATTTCCATTTTCTCTTGCTGTTACCATTTACTACAGTGGGTCATAGCAGGTAATACGAGTTTGTGTAACCAGTTTTAGTTGTCAGACACTTTTGAGCATTCTAACAATGTGACAAAATATATGTTTAGTTCAGGTTTTTGGGGGGGTTAGTTTGTTGTGGTTTTTTTAGAAATTAATTGTGTATATGTTATTATAAGCAAGTGTAAAGTACAGGTTAACATACATTTCACTGGCAGAGAATATTAAAGATGACTGAGAATTTTTTTTTTATGTATGGAAACAGAAGTTCATTATTCAGCTTTCAGCTCATGAGCTGGGTGGGGGAAAATGGCTTTAAAGATGCTACCAAAGAAAGAAAGCATTTTAAACAAAGTTTATAACACTACTGTTTGAAGAGTCATCGTCAGTTTGATTAGTATAAGAGTTGAGAAGAAATACTTCCTCAAGTTCAAATGATGTTGTTGGAAGTTGATTATACTAAAAGATTAATTCCATGATCTTAGGCAAAGAAAGATTTCTGCTGATTCCACTTTCCTAAGTGTTGAATTTTTGTTCCTTAACGCGATTTGAGAGTTCCAAAGAGGGCCTTAGGTCGCTTAGCTTGCCAATGTTTTTCCCTGGCTTCCATAGGCATCATGTTTAATATCTTAGTTCAACAGCTCAAGTGATGACACAGTTTTCTGGGTGGGATTATTGCACCATTACATACAAAAAAGGTTTGCCTTTATGTAGAAAGGAGTCTTACATTCCTGTGAATTTACCACAAATTTCTAATATTTTCTTAATAAAAAGAACAGGTGCTTTAACAAAGTTTCAGAAACTTTTCATGCTCTTTCTTTGATTTAGGAAAAGAGTTGAATTGTGAAATAGCTCTGCAGTCACAGTTAGGTACTTGAATTCACTTTGCAGAAGTGAGTTTGTTCCTGTCAGGATTTTACTTTGATTTGTCTAACAGATTGCTGACGTTAAGCCCAAGAGTCCACTTAGGTTTAATAGAAAAGAAAGAGACTGTTTTTGTAAGGTACAGAAGGTCTCTAATGTTATGTCTATATAGCCTTGTGAAGTTTTCTTATGCATTTTTATTATGAAGTCTAGTAATGTAGGTTATTTACAGAGCATTTGATTTTCACATCCTATAGTGAAATTTTGGTCATACTTCACATAAAATATTTTTCTGCACATTTTTAGCATGGCCTGTGTTTTAAGTTATTGCATGGTGTAGGTTTGTACAGCAGGGTTCCCTTATAAGTGTGACCCAGGAATCGGCATGAGTTCTTTGGTCATGCTTGGCATTGCTCCTGCAAGTTTAAAAGATCATTGTGATAAATACTGGGAAAGGTGTTTTGTAATTTTTGTCCATTCCCAAGTGATTATTCATATATGAATTCTATTGTATGCCTGAGGTAGTACTTTTGTTTGTATTAGTGTTTGACCAGTAGGTGTACTGTTTAATCAGTGAGTGGTCTGTTTAGTGCCTTCTGCTGCAGAAAATTAAGATCTATCTGTGTTATTGCTGTCGTTTATAAAAAGAGGGGGGAAAAAAGCTCTTGCTTCTGAGTTGTGGATTTTACTATTTGCACAAAGGTAATGGAGAATACTAGTTGAGCATCTTCAAGTAATGAATGTGCAGAGATGTTCAGATACTGAACTCACCATGTTAAACACTAGAGTGATTAATTTATCATTTTTATTTGGGAGGAAATATGCTCAAAAATAAATGTAAATTTTGTGGTACTTTACACCCACAGTGTTTGAGTATGGTTTTTAAGAGAAACCAATACTTCCCTTTTAACTGCCCTGTTTACATCATCAGCAAGATATGCAAATGGTTGGAGATGTGTGGTTGCTTTTCTGTGGTGGGTTTTTTTTGGTTGCTTTTTTTTGCGTTTTTTTTGTTTTGTTTTGTTTTTTTGGGGTTTTTTGGTGGTGGTAGTGTTGGGGGGGTTTTGTGAGTTTTTGGGGGGGTTTTTGTTTTTTCTTTTTTTGTAGATTTTGTTTGGATTGTTAAGAATGAAAAGAATCAGTAGGTGTTGATGAGATTTTTTGTGGGAGATGAGGAGAACTTGCAGAATATGGTTCCATATGATGCAGTCCCATTTGGACTTGTCTCCTTGCTGCCAGAGCTAGGAGTTTGTACTTGTCTTTGTTCTTACTTCTTTGCCTTCCTGGTCTCAACATTTGCTCCTGACCCTCGTGCCAGTCTTGTCACCTTTCAGATTATTGTGCTCTGTTTTGGCATGCCAATTTGACCAAAACTAACCAACCAAAAGCATTTTGTCACATTCTGCAGCCTTGATGAATTAAAATCATTTGGTGACAGATTTGACAAGCTTCAAAACTGTCAGGGAAGGTAATGGCTCTGCAACCCAAAAGTGGAGAGCATAAGGGAGCAGTCGAGAGCAAGAGTAATGAGACTGCAGGTCTTTGGCAGGAGCAGACTAGCACAGTTTTATAGTCTAAGGAATCATACTGAGTCTCTTTTTTGGTTCTTGTCATAAATTCATTAACTACTGATTGTGTTTGGAAGGCTGCAAAAGTAGGGCACTCTTGAAAGCCAAGTCAGCTTTGTTCTG
Source organism: Irena cyanogastra (assembly GCA_013397155.1). NCBI lineage: Eukaryota > Metazoa > Chordata > Aves > Passeriformes > Irenidae > Irena > Irena cyanogastra. The sequence goes on from VWZV01011503.1 coordinate 17,602, forward strand.
TTCTCACCATTGGCAGACTTAGTTATGCACAAACATATGAATTATGTGAGTTCCCTGAAAAAATTACTGAAATGTTTGCAAATATTAAGTAATGTGACTGACACAGGGTAAAGAAACTACAGCACTGCAAATTCTCAACAGTTTTTTCAGCCTGCAGAATGTTGAGTTTTGACTTGCCATTTGTATTCTCAGGACTGAGAAGCATCCCAGCAGATTTCGTGGACATAAATTTGGTTGAGCATAATCCTCTGCAAACTTCAACTGTCACCCATTGGTTCTTTAGAGGGTGCATTTGCCATGGTTATCCATTGCACTTGTCCTGGCTGAGGAGAGTTTCTTCCTTCCAGAGTAGCAAGGGCTTCTGTCATTTATGTCTAGCAGGGAATCTCATTGTAGTAGTAGTAGTACTGAAATGGCTAAAAAAATTTATACACACTGACATGGCTTGTATGCCTTGCTTACAGTTCTCTCCAGAAAAATCAACTACAGATTATGCTGATTAGACAAAGAAAACCTTACACCCATAAAGAGAAAATACTTCTGAAGGAAAATTTTAAAATTAACGCAGCAGTTTTTTAGGGATTTGCTCAGTAAAACAGTTACCGCCATCTCCAATGAATTTAGGAATGAAAATGTTGTGACATCAGAGACCTGAGTAGCTAAAATAGTTTGTGCATTGAGTTTTTTTCCTATAAATAGTTAGAGAAGACCTCAAATGAAATGTGGCTGTTCTGAGTTTGTGGTATGTGATTGTGAGTCCTGTGAAGTGGAGAGATCAATTGTATAGTTTTGTGATTGATGTCCAGTTTTTCAGAATGTCAATTTTTAGAAGTCTCAACCTGTTTTTGTGGTCAGAGAAAGATGTGAGAAGATCCTTATCCCCTTCACCCCCGCATAAGTAACATAGTGACACAGCTTATCAGGTTATATCATTGGGGATAATTTTTAAAAAGTGTTTAAAGTCATCCCTGACATACATTCAGTTAATCTTGCAAAATTGAGTTGAAAAGAGAGCCTGAGGAGGATGGCCACATGAAAAAAGCTAGCACATATATCTTTGTTACATAATGTTGTAAGGTTTTGCTTTTTTGAAGTTGCAAAGCCTATAGCTCAATCATATAAAATTAGAAGACAGTTTTGGTCCCACTATAATCTCTAAAGACTGTTGAATTAGATAGCTAACATTTTGAGATTTTTGGGTGAAAGGCTTTGATGAATAGCTGTATTTCCATTTTCTTTAGGTGATGTTTCTAAATGGAATTTAGCAGATGTTGGAGTATTAAAATAAGTAAAGAAGTAGTCTTTCTTTAGAGTATTGTAAATGTGACTTAAGAATAACTTGCTGTGAAGTACTAAACCAGTGCCAGTTTGTGTGAATATAAACATCAAATGAGATGTAAATTGTGGAACATTGTGCCTTCAATTTAATTTGGGATTAATTAATTTAGCTTTGGTTCAGTCACCTCTTTGAGGTGACCATGTCATATACATTCTAGTACCCATGAACGTTAGCTATTAATACTATATTTTCCATAGTGAAGCGGTAGCAAGCATTGACATGAAAAATAGCGTGCTAAAAAATATGTGGGTTAAAATGAGACCAGGATGCAAGAGCCTGAGCCAGTAAGGACATAGTTTCAAGAGGGTTGGAGGAATCTTATTATAGAACTAAAATAGCAGCAGTGTTTTTTATTTCACAGGGAATATAACCACGTTTTAAAGTGAGGACAGGCATATTTACTTTTAAGACAATGAAAGCTGAAGTCTTAGTTGTGAATGGGTGATAAGAAATGACTGTCTTGTTATCATGCTTCTGGCTGTCCTGTGAGATCTGTTAACAATCCCTGGAATTCTAGGAATTTCTTTACTCTTTGTTTGTTATGCTTGAAGGTTTCTAAGCATTTAAAAAACTACTAAATTAAGGTAACCCCTTTTTTCTCATGCTATTCTGTGGTACTTTCATTGCAGCTTGTAGGCATCTGTTATCCACTCATATCTATATGTAGAATCAGAGGGTTTTTTCACAGGGATTATTGGTGCTAAAGATTTGATTAGAATTGAGTATTCAAATGTATGCATAGTTGTGGCCTGTTAATCTAAGCCATGATGGGATGCTGGGATGGTGTGTCTGTGCTGTTTTGGGGTGATGTGGGTGTCAGACCATTTAGCAAGCTGTAGTAGTGCTGGATATTTCTGTGAGCTCTCTTTTGAAACAGCTTTGGGAGTTTTTTTTCAGGTTTTCACTAATTGCTGCGGAGACTGCCCTCTGCTGTGCTTGTCACCACAGTTTATGACTTGTCAGCACAACCGTGTTGAGGCTCTATCGAGGATACAAAATATAAACAGAACCTAGAATGTAAATACTATGTTACAGAATTGTAAAATATGCTTAACTGACCTCTACAAGTCTTTCAACTTTTTTGTCTAGCTGTGACTTCTAGCAATAAGCTTCTTGATACCAACTCTAGTTTCTGTTGTCGTTCCCTCTCACCCCAGCTGAAACTTTATTTTCCTCCCTGTCCATTTTTCATTTGATCTAAAAAGCAGAAATTAATGATGTGTAAGTGGTAGTGTATGTTTAAAACAAAGGGAATTGAGATATATAATATGTTTATTCTTAGTGTTTTCAGCAATTGTGTAAAATGTCAGTTGAGTTAGGAAGCACTTTGTTTGTGTAACTGAAAAGAAGAAATGTTGATAAATGCAGTGGAAAGATTTGTTACAACTAGGGAAAGTTTCATGTGGAGTGATTCTGTGCTATCATGTGAGTGGCTTGACCTGTGCTATCAATTTTAGCTGATTAAAGGAGCTCACTGTTGCTATACTAACCAAGAAAGGTTGTGGCTGATAGAACATGCATCCATTTGTTTTTCACTGTGAGACGGGCAAAAATTTAAATAAGCCTTAATTGTTCTTCCCTCTTCATGCAACTGTTGCAAAGGTATCTTGCATATATTTTACTGCAAAGGTGCTGTTGCTGAAAGGTCTGAGTGAGGTGGCTGATGATGGACATGATGCACGTCTCTTACTGGTGCCTGTTTTTCATGGAAAGCACTTTGTCCATATATGTTTTGTAGGGAGTAGCCTTGTGTCTTTTGAAGTCGATAGTGTAAGCCCATTCTCCAGCCGTGACTTTTTTGTTTGGTGACATGCATTAACAGATGAACAAGCGTAATAAAATCTGATATCTTAAATAGGCCACAGTTCTTAGATGTGATATAAAAATGTGCTTATAATGTCCCAGTTTTGCAGGCTGAGCAATTTGTCTATACCATTTATAAAACTGGAATCTAACCTGAGCATCTGAATTTTCAGTTTCATCAATTTCTCTGTCCTTTAATGCTGCAAATTAACATTGCTATTGTTCTGGTACAACTGTAACTTAGAAACTGCTAGCAATAAAAATAATGATCCATTTGAGGGTTTAGCCTATTTTGCTGTTGATCCACATATCTTGCACGTTGAAATGAGCATGGAATGCTAAAACCTCTTGGCGTGTCTGAGAGCCCTTTGAAATGCACATGTTGTACTGACTTACTGTGCTTGACAGGTCTTATAATGAACTCTGTTTTGAAATTAGTAAAACAAGAGTCAGGTGGATATTAAAGGAAGAGTTTGCTTCCAATACTAGAGTCTATGCTAGAATATCTAGTTAGAGAAAAGAATAGTTTAAATAATAATATTAGACTGAAAAAACAAACCATGCCAGAAGTCATTTTCTTGAACATGTTGCAAACCTAGTGTAAAGTTATTTTTATTACAGGGTTTTTTTTAATAAGTTAAAGACAAGAGGTATCAAGTTGTCATAAATTTTGTGACATTTACTTATTTTTGCAAATATCAGTCTGTTCCAGGCTATATCAGTTGTTTCAGGTACTATTAAAAGTCATAGGAAATATCTGTGAAGTGTTTTCTGTCAAACTCTAATCTTTAACTCTCATCAAGTAGTAGTAGTTAATTTTATGCTGTGCAACATGATCTGTGTTGTGTTTTCCCTTATGTAATTGCCTCCAAGTCTCCTAATCTTGGAGATTCACTGAAATCCTGTTGAAGAAAAAATGGTGCATAGGAGATGATGTAAGAAAAACTGGGAATTATTTTTTATTTTCTGACACGGAGCTTCCATCTATAGAATTATTGAAGTATTTTACTTTGTTATTTTGCTGTTTTTATGGCTTAGGTTTTGCTTGCCTAGAATCTGAAGTACTGAGTAAAAATATCAGAAGACACAATATTATGTGAGCTATTAATATACATGGCAGAGATCTGTAGCATAGTTCTATGCTCATATTTTATTAGTAGTTCAGACATCGTGAAACATCTTCTGTGTGATTTTAATCTAATTTCTAATCCACTTCAGCAACCTAGAATTCATCTTCCAGTTGTTTTTAATTAATATTTTAATATACCATGACATGGGTATAACAGACATGGGTCTGTTGTAATATATGGCTTAAAGCTGATGATAAATCCTTGCTAATGTTTAATATCTATTTCTTGTGTTTATATTAAAATTGCACAGTAGTAGATTGGGCTTTTATACTCTAATCTTTGCCAAAACTAATAAAATTTCACTGGAGGTAAGGATTGAACTTCCTTGCAGTCATTCAGAATTTGCAGCTTTAATGAATTTTAAAAAGGGAACTATCAGGTCTAATCATACTTCTAGCACTGAAAGAATTTTAAACACCGCTGAAATGTAACACAAAACCTCAGTCTCCAGAAAATGTCATTTTTGCTCTTTGGAAGTTGCTGAAGCAAAACAAATTTAATTTTACTGTACAGAATTTAGTTGTTAAAGCAATTACAATTGCTATGCACACCAGCCACAGTCCCCAGGACGCAAGTGAAAACTTAAACCACCTTACAGCACTTCTGTTCCAGTCTCTGACAGTATATATTTTATTCTAGTATCTGCTTTGCACACCAAGATGATTGCGTTTATGTATGTTTATTCTTTTACAGAGCTTTTGGGGTCTGTGCTTTGTTTAATATATTCAGGATGTTTAAAAAGATGATAGAAGCCTGACATTGTTAGCTGTGAGGAATGAAGAATGGCGGCTTGTAAAATACAGTATTTTTGAGAATAGTAAGTATAGTTACCAAGATGGTACTTGTGCTTTTTCTTTAATTTTGCTGTTATGAACTTGCTTCAGAAATATGGTTTGTTTGCTGTTCGTAATTATATCCCAGTCAGAGTTTTATATGATGTCTGATGGTGACCAGAATGAAGTGCTATTTTTTAATAGCTGTACTAACATTATCAGTTTTTAGAAATCTTCCTCTGGAGGCCAAAAATAAAAGTAATCTGTGAAGAAGAGACTTTCACATACACTCTTCAGGACTGTGTTGGTAAGGCTTGTGACACGAGGTTGGATTGAGAGAGTCATAAATCTACTTTATTTTGGAAAGCTCTACGTGTCATGTGGAAACACTAAGATTCCCCAGTTAGATATCAGCAGTTCAAAGCAAGATGGTCAAAGCCATGATTTAACCCTATTAAATTTGAGCAATCGCACTGTGTAACAGACACTTGTGCATACATAGGAAGTATAGGAACTGCTACTATCAAGTTCTGAAGTGGAAAGGAATTCTCTTAATTAAAAATGTTATTATGTAGATTGTACGTATGAAGTAGTAAAAATTATTGTTATAGAGTAAGTCTGCAAATTTTCCTCCATAGAAATAAATATTAGTTTGGCAAAATAAGCTTCTCTTGGACTGAAAATCTGTTTTAGTGGATAATCCATGATTGGCAGAGAACAGACTTGGTGTGACAACCTTCCCTTATTGTTGCTGTCAGAGAATTTTTAAAATTGCAAAAGAAGCCTTCAGAAAGAAAAACCAAGAGAACAGTTTCTGAAATTACTCACCTTATAACTTTTGATGCCATACATATTGGTTAAAATAAAATTTTCTGTTCCTGTTCCTAGTAACTCCCTTAAGCTGCATTATATTTTTAATCTCAGCTATGCCACACCTTAATTTGAGAACCAAATTAAGGGTTTTATCAGTGTAATGTTGTACATTTTGCATCTTTAGGACCATTGTGGAGAGGGACTTGAGAGCTGATTTCTTTTTTTTTTTTCCTTACATCTTTGTTTCATTTATTGCAGTTGGGCAATAGCATTTTTCCAGAATAGTTGGAGATGAGGATTTGTGATGTCTGATGCAGAGCTGAGACAGCAGGAAGAAGGAGGGGGGCTTAGGTTTGGAAGGGGTCACCCGTTATCAGAAGTTCTTTGATTAAAGGAAGTTGTTCAGCATTCCAGACCTGCAGCATGCCTATGCTTTTATGGATTACCAGCTAGTTGTATCTGGGGGTCAGGTTTTTGTGTATTTGGTTTGATGTTTCCATAAGGTCAAATATTCAGTTGCCTGATAACATGATATTTTGCTGTACTGGTTTTAAAAGCTTAGCTTTAACTTTCTGGGACACCAGAAATACTTTTTATTTAAAATTCCAAAATTCTTGAGTTATCATTGTGGTTTTCTGACTGTTGCTGTTAAAGAGTGACTGCAAGAGAGCTCTGATTTCTCTAGCTTTTGTTTCTTTTGTACTTGATTGACTCAGATCTTGAATACTGAAAGTAGGCAGCTATTATCACAGGTGACTTAAGTGTCTTGGTACCCTGTTCAAAGAATTTATATGCCCTTTGTGTCTTGCACACAGTTTGTACTGAAAATGTGAGCAGTGTTATTAAGGTTGCCTGTTACTCCAGACTATATTTTTGTTTCTCTTGTATTCAGTTCACATTACTAAACTAAAGAGATTTTAAATCTTTTCACTCTGTATACAGATAGGAGTTTTTGGTGGGCCATTTTTGTAGCCGGCACTTGAAATTTGATGGAGGATATGTAGCTAATCTCACTGTAAATATTCTTGACCAGTTTTTAAGCATTGGCCATCAACTCAATCTTCTGATAATTCTTTCTGATTAAGATTCACTAGAGAGTGTGACATCGTTTAGCTTATACGATTGAGTGTAAAATTGTGTTTTACTTCTTGCAGGTCCTCACACCCTGTTTTTGACTTTTTTAGTGATGATTAAATGGATATTATTCATCCCCTCAGCGCCTTATTCATTGTTTCAGCACCTGTCGGTTGTACCCTACAGACTGAGGAATGTGAGTTTTCTTTCAGCTTGTCAGAGTAGAAAAGAGATGAATGTAGCTTTTAAAAGGCTCAGTGTTCAGACAAGCTATGGCCAATACAATTTGAATTTAAAAGAATTTGAATTATCTTCCATCCACAGTTAAAATAGTGGTCTTTGCAATTTTATTGTTCCTAGTGAGGCCTCCTTTTTGGGGATTTCTGTACAGAGGAGTTGCCTTTTTGGAAGGGGAAATGTAGCTTTCTGAGGATCGTTTTGCTGAATTTTTATCCAACCTTTCTCTGAATTCCCAGAACTTTTTTTTAAAGTGGTGCTTTATATAACCCTGTCCAAATGCTAATTTTATGTGGTATTATTCTTTGAAAAGCTGTTCTAAGTTGGGCACTAACTGAAGGATTTACAGGCACTGAGTAGTTGTGGGGTACTTGAAGTGCTAGCCCCAGTACCATGCAGGTTTTGATTGGCTTTTTTTGCCTTGTTTTTTTTTTTCTGAATCTGTGAATGCTGAGCATTGGATGATGAGTGTATCAGTGGAATGCAATTAAGTGTCTTATAAGGGCAAATAAATAATTTTTACTATCACAGAAATGCTTTGATTTAATTTTCTTCTTGAGAAGATTTTAGTAATAACTCTTTTAGTAGCAGGGGCTAGAGAGGAAACAAGGGAAGGAAATAATTTTCTTGTTGCAGTATGCTGTGTGCTACTCCTCATGAAAATGAAAAAAGCTCTACGTATTTAGAATTGCAAGCTGGCAAAAACTTGTGTAGGAGTTTATATTGCTGCTCCTTCCAAACAGAACTATAGATATTTAATTTTCAGCTTAATTACAACATAAACATCCTTTCCTTCCTCCTCGCAACACAAACATTTGGAAGAAGAATGTAGCAATTTTGGGTTTTGGTTTTTTGGGGTTTTTTTGTGTCTTGATACTTCCACTGTGTAATAAAACTTAGAGATATTTCCTATTATTTCCTTTCAGTAAATTGTTAAAAAAGTGATAAAATGTAAATTGAAAAATTAAGTGTGTTGGTAACGTGGTATGCAACTGTTTGTTAATTTTATGACCTTTCAATTGGACAGATTGCAGATAATGATCACTGACAGAAAGGCAGTGTGGTATAAAACATGCTGTTTGATGTATTGTATTTAAGAGATGAGTGGGTATATTTATCAGGACACCTAAGCTCTTTAGCCTGAATCATCAGGAATAAGAAACCAGATTAAGGTGTATGTAGTGTAGTGGAATGTCATACCTGACTGTGGAAATAAATTATTATTCTCTGTCAAATCTGTATGTCTGTACTCCCATACAAGGATTTTAACTGTTGTGTTTAATCCTTCCTGCTTTAATGCATACCTATAGGACGTATTAAGAGTAGCTGCTAACCAGAATTGTCCAAACCCTTATTCTAGGACTTTATCTATACTTATAATTGTGTAAATGCAGCTCCTGTCTGCTTTAGATAGAGTTCATCCAAAAGATACTATGTCAGACCTGTTTTCTCTGAATCCAGAAAGCAATGATTACATAAAATGCTTAAATTTATAAACAATAAATCCAAATATCTTTACTTGTGTTCAGCATACTCAACTTCTTATGAACATGTTGTTTATAATGAGTTTTTCATATTTAGTGTTTGTAGGATTGTAAGCATGGTTTGTGTTGGAATTTTTAAGAATGAAAGTACAAACTAAAAGTTGAAAGAGAACTTTCTGAAAACTGCTTATTTGCAATTGTGTTAAGTACAGAATCACCACGGTTTTCAATGGGGAATTTAAGAGATTTTAACATTAGTTTGAACAGTGCTCCTTTTCTGATATTGGCACTTGAAGTCTACCAAAATATGTGAAACAGATTTGCGAGGATTCTGTAGTTCTTAGTAGGGGAAGAACCACTATGTTAATCCAGACGCAAAGTTCCATTGTTCAGATGCCTCGGGACCTTTGGTGTTTTCTTATTGGACCAATTAGTCACTAATTTCTTTTCTTTTGAATATCTATCATTAGATTTTCCTCCTGGATGCCTCTTCAAGTGTCTTGTGATGGAAGGGAAATATTTTTGAATTTATAATGGATTTTACACAATATCGTAACACAAGCTGGCCTAATAGCAGCATTTTGGTTTGAAGAACATAAGCATAATTACAAATAATCATGACAACGTCTCATATGAATGGACATATCACAGAAGACTCTGACAATGAAGCAAAAAACGTGGATCTTGTGTCTCCTGAGGAACCTCAGAAGCACAGAGAAATGGCTGTTGATTGCCCTGGGGACTTGGGCTCCAGGATGATGCCCATGCGGCGCAGTGCTCAACTGGACCGTATCCGTCAGCAACAGGAGGACATAAGGCGCAGACGAGAAGGAGAGGGAAGGAAACAAGAACTGGACCTTACTGCTTCCATGAGGCTAAAGAAACTAGCACAAATTCCTCCTAAAACTGGAATAGATAATCCAATATTTGACACAGAAGAAGGGATTGTTTTGGAGAGTCCTCATTACACTGTGAAAACACTAGGTAGGTAAAATGCAGTGAGTGGGCTATCAGAGTAAAGATTTATTTTTTATTAATGCTCTTTTAGGCCTTTTAGGAAACCTAATTTAGCTAATTTTTCATAAACAGATTTAAAGTCTTCTGGTCCTTTAGATTTGTGGTGGTTTGGGGTATTTTTATTTAGCCAAATATTAGGCTATGTACCTCAGCAAGTGGCTTTTCAAAACTGATCCATTTGGGGAACAGTTAAATACCTTGTGGATAATAATTAATTCAGTCAATGTCTCTATCTTCTTAAGGCTGGGGAAAACCATGTAAGTAATACCCAATTTTATGGTGTTTGATGAACTGTAGACCAGTATAAGGAATGAATAAACACAGATTGTCATTTAAAATAAAAAAGTTGTTAATACTTTAGGGAGAAACATGCTAGTGTTTTTTTCCCATTCTGTCTTGCATTATCAATTGCCACCTGATATAAATGTCATGCCAATACATCTCTTGAAGTATTGGTGTTGATAATGAAAATGTGCATAGGCATTGATGAAAATGCAATGTTAGTAATTTTTGAAGAAATGGATGCTGAAATTTTTTGTTTCATAGTTGTCATTGTTTTAACTATGGTTGTTTAGAGAAAGTTTCTAACCTTTCTTCCTCAAACATAAGTACTTTAAATAAAATGTGGTGCGTCACTGGAGTGAAAAAGACCCACTGGGAATCTGTAGGAGTCCAGTTCAGATTTCAAAATCCATACCTGTTCAGAGATCCAGATTGCTTTAAAAAGGCAGGCTTTTATTCTGGGCTGTGCTAAAATTTCTTGATTTTTTTTTTTCTTCTGTTGGCTGGTAGCTGAGAATACAGAGTGAAAAATAGCTATGAAGTTGCTGATTTCTTCTTTTTTACTTCATCTCTAGTACTTGTGTGCCTGGCAGCAGTTCTGCTAAATACATGACTCTGCTCCGTAACCTCTGTTAATCCTTATTGTACAAATCCCTCTTTAGGAAAATTTAGCTTGAAAGGGTCATCAGGAAGTCATCCTGTTCAACCTCCTGTGGAGAGCAGGGTCAGTTACAAACAAGGCAGGTGTACCTTTTTAGAGCAAGGCTTGTCAGCTGAGAGATCTCTTTGTAAGAAGCAGATTCTGTAGTTACCTTTATGGAGTGTTAGGTATTTGATTGTAAAACTCTCTCCTTAGAGGGAACACAAAGCAGAAGATACAAAAATGAATGTCAAACAGTAAAAATGTCTTAAATTGGGAGTTGCTTAGCCACAGTGGCCAAAAGCTGTGAAGACTGCTGAAGGAATTGGAAATTGAAACTAGAGAAGGGAGGAAAGTGTAACTTGGAGTTTGAAAGCTGGAGTTGGGTTTCCTGCTGGAGGTGTTGAGATGGATGGAGGATTGGTGCAAAGCAATGAGCAAAGCAGTTGCCCATGGAAGCTGGTAGGGATGAGAAATGAGTAACATACATCAGTCTGACATACTTGAGAACCAGCTTGGAGCTGGTGTAGACTGAAGCTGTTTGAACAGGAGAAATAACAGTAAAGAAATTACCGTGGTGATGATGAAGGGCAGGTTTTAAAATCTCTCAGTGGGGAATTCAGAAGGGTACTGGCTGTGGGAGAAGCTGAGAGATTGTGAAAGTATTTGTGAAAAGATAGAAGGGGGAAATTAGTTTTGGCTCAGCAAGAATAGAAGATGAGAAATTGGTATTGAATGGAAGCTAGGATTCTTTGAACACTAGGTGTAAGAAGAGAAATGCCAAACATCAGGAACAAGAAGATTATAGAGGGGTGTGTGTGTGTGGAAATAGGTAAATTAGGAAATAATACATGGTATGAGGTGCATCTTGAAGAAAAATTACTGGGTGACTTTGTCCACTTCTGTAATCGACTTTTGGGTCTTGTCATTTGGATTGGTAAAATTAAGATTTGGGAAGAGAGGATTTATAGTTCAGCATTCTGTGAGCCAGCAGTGCCCTTGTGGCCAAGAAGGCCAGTGAGATCCTGCCTTAGGAAGACCATTGGCAGCAGGTTGAGGGAGGGGATCCTGCCCCTCTACTCAGCCCTGGTGAGCCTCACCTGGGGTGCTGTGTCCAGTTCTGGGCTCCTCAGAACAAGAGAGACAGGGAGCTCCTGGAATAGGTCCAGTGAAGGGCAGCAAGACAGCATCTCTTATGAGAAAAGGCTGAGGGAGCTGGGCCTGTTCAGCCTCAAGAAGAGATGTCTGAGAGGGGGCCTCATCAATGTCTATCAGTAGCTGAAGGGAGGGTGTCAAAAGATGGATCCAGGCTCTTCTTGATGGTGCCAAGCAAGAGGACAAGAGGCAATGGGCAAAAACTGATGTGCAGGAAGTTCCACCTGAGCATGAGGAAAAGCTTCTTTCCTGTGTGGGTGATGGGTGATCAAGCATTAAAACAGATTGTCCAGAGAGGCTGTGGAGCCTCTCTCCCTGGAGATACTCGAGAACTGTTTGGATGCAATCTTGTGCATTGTGTTTTAGGATGACCCTGCTTGAGCAGAGAGATTGGTCCAGATGACCCGCTGTGGTCCTTTCCAACCTTACCCACAATGTGATTTGGTGGTTAAGAGTAGTGTTTTTGATGATACACAACTGTGGTGTTGAATTGTTGCAAACATAGGAAAAAATAGTTCTAAATAAAATACTGTGGTTTTTTAACCTATATAGTCCCTAAAGAATCTGTATTCAGTCACTAGTGTTGTCAAAAACAGAGTTAAAATTTGTATCAGTTTGAAAAGACGGGTGTCTGTTAAGGAAAGCAGGAGCCTCCCCTGAAGTGGGAAATGTAAACCCCCTCCCTCATAATTGTTATTATTTTGAAAATTAAGGGGCTCTCANTTTAAATTCATTGAAGTGCTTCTGCAGTAACTTGAACTTTTACAAAATTTTCTTCTACTCTTAAGCGTGTCCTTTTTCCAGTTTCTGGGTTAATCTTTTCTAACATTTGTAACACAGCCTCTGGCTCTTCCCTCTTTCCCCTTTTACTGTCCAGGTTAAAGGGCTTAGCCACATTCACGCATGTCTGAGATTAGTTAGGAAAACCCCAAATACACCTGGAAGGTCTTAGTCAATTACAGAGATGTTCAACTATCCTTCTTGGGTATTTTTTAAAGTACTGATTCTAATTTTACTTTTGTGTGTGTGTGTGTTAATCCATAGACCTTCTCCTGAAGATACATCTTTAAGTAAGAATATTGACCTATGTGTCTGTATTTTTAGTTTGGAAAATGTTTTGTGAGTGTCAGTGTCTAATTTGGCAGATCCTTGCCAAGTCTTTAATGTTTTTATCATCATAAAAGAAAGCAGTCTAGATTAAAAAGTTGGAATTTATATATAAAAATAAAACTGGAGACTTAACCAAAAGAATGTTAAAGGGCATGTTGGTTATCAAAACAGTATATGATTTAGACAGCTGTTTAAATGGAAATAATAGTCTCTGCACCTGTAATTACTGGTTTTTTCACAGCAATGTGTTTCCATAAAATGGAGATATTTTTGGCTTTCTACAGTTCATTCAGCTAATTTAGTTAAATGAGTAACTGACATTCATGGAAGTAAGCCTTTCCGAAGTAAGCCCTTTCTGGCTACAGTGATGATTATTTTTTCAAGCTGCCTAATTTTTGGTTTTATGCCTTGGCCAAAACTTATTTATAAATATGTTATAAATAAAATTTCTGAAATACTGTTTTATCCAAAACTACTTTTTTTAGTTATGTGATTCAAGTTATATCTGAAGCATTAATGTGCTGGTACCAGCACATACATTACTCTACAGAAAAGTTTGGGAATGAAGACTTTGGTGTTGATGTATAATGAAGCCTATCTTCTTAAGTTTGCTCTTCTTAACTTTTTGTTTAAGGTGATAAAAAACATCTATTTGCTTTTCTTCATTTTCTAATCTAACATGTTAAGCTGTGACTGCACATCCTCCCCTGCAGTTGCATACTTTTGCCCTGGCAGTCTTTTGATTAATGTGTATATCTCACAGTGCTCAGTCACATTCCAGCCATTTCATACTCTGATGGAAAAAGGCTGCAACACTTCCTGTAAAAGACAACTTGACAAAACACAGTATTTGATTGCTAATTGATCTGCAATTAAAAAATGGACTTGTTCTGCAAAAGAACCTGGACTTTTCTGTGAGTAAATGCAGATGTTGGTCTTACTGATTTTTTTTTCCTTCAAGACAACCCTTTTAATAGGAAATATCTGGAGTCTTTTGTTACCTGGTGTTTTTTTTGTATTATTGTTACTTTAAAAAGACTAAAGCCAATAAGAAAAAGAAAACCAAACCCTGCACTGAAATCTCATCTGTGATTTAGACTTCAGAAGCAGGAACCTAGAGAGAATTAGGCAGATTTGTGTATTGTTTTATATGTGTGGTTTTTTATTAAACAAGTGACCAGGAAATTGAGTGCTACCTTTTGAGGAGTATTTCATTTCACTCCTTTGAAGCATTATTTCTGTTTTATGATTGTGTTGAGGTGGGTATTTATTTGCTGTTTCATGGTGGGGGGAATCACTTGGTATAAAGCTTTGGTATCCAGCAAATGAAGTGTCAGCGTAGCAGGGAATTATACAGGGAAGAGAGTACCATGGTAGTTCATAAGAAAGGGCAACGCAGAAGGAACTAGCAAAGGCTAAAAAGAGAATATGTAAAGACATCTAGGAACAAGATGTCTTTGTTATAGAGTAAGATGCCTGTCTTTCTATATGAATTCATATCTTTCATGCAACATGTATTAGAGTTGTGTGTGTATATATATGTGTATGTATTTGAATTTTCAGATATGTAAGAGAGAGTTCAGAAATAGTGGAGTAAAATAATTAGGAAGAGATAAAACATGCAAGATTCTTCTCTAATAATGCACTGCTTTTTGAATCATATAACCATAACAAATAGCAGAACTTTGAGTTGGTATGTTTTTTAACCGAGCAGGTGTCAGGAGCTATACAATAACATCTGTTTCAGACATGTTTTTTTTTTATTATGCTTGAAAATAGTGTACTTCCTCAGACTTGGGAGATTGAGTTGAAGAGATACTTCAGTATTGTGCATTCTCCATTAGATGAGATTTTTGCCAGTTGACAATGTCCTATTTAGCAAATATTCTCTCTTGAAGAGTGTTCTTTAGCCTTCTCTCCAAATGGCATTTCTCCCAGTGTGATAAGCAGTATATTGTGTATACAGTTTCCTGGTGAGACGTTGGCTACCATAATTAGCGTTGTGAGCTAAACTCGATATCAGCAGTGGAATATCCTGCACATCCAGTATCCAAGCTTCCTGTGCAGCTTTTGTCCTACTGTCCTTTGTTTCCTTGGTGGTTACAGGAAGAAGTCCTTGACCTTTGGTGGGTACGATGTTTTTAGCATGTGTGAAATGGTTTTGGAGGGGTTTTTATTGCTATTTTTTTATTGTCCTGCAGACAGTAAAGTACAAGAGTAGTAGCCCTGGCTTGTTTCCTTTTATAATACAGAAGACTTAACTTGTAAACTCAGACTTTACAGCTTGTATATAGGTATGGTTTGTCCAAAATTAAAACAATTAAACTTGTTAGAAATGCAAATTTTATTAGGCTTTATGGTTTTCATATGGCCATTTATCAACCATTTTTTATGTTGTGCTCAAAAATTTTGAGGTCTAGGCTTGTGTTTAGTGTACTGATGAATTTGTGGTTAAAATATATAAGAGAAACTTCTTGACAAAAGTATCCATGTTGGAGATCAGTGTCTACTGTGATTTTTTGTGTTAAAAATGCAACTTAGCTGATGTCCTGATAATGTTCCTGATTTTAATAACTCATAATGAATAAATGAAAGTTATTAAAACATTGACATTATTCTCAAAGCTGGTATTTTGGTATCAGTATCAAATGACAGTTTTAAAATTTGGGATTTTCTTTATTGTTCATTTTTTTTAATACCAGGGTTCAAAAGTTTTAGCTTACTTAAATTTATTAAAACATAAGATGGCTGACAAGCTTCTTGTGGCTGAACAGATTTTTTTCAGATAATGTGTGAAAACATGTATGTTATTTAAGGCTCAAAACATGCATTGTTTTTTTGTATGCTTCAGAATTTCTTACCTGGGTTTGATTCATGTTCCTTTTTTTAGGTGGTTTCTGAAGTACTTAATTTTCAGAAGTGACCTATTTAGCAGAAATTTGGTTTGGCTTAAAATAATATAAAAGTCTTCAAAAAGCACTTGTAAAGCATCAGATCAGTTCTTGAAACTCAAGAATGTAGTACATGTATAGTATTCTGCAAACATATAGAAACTGGTTATTAAAATGCTAAAATATTTTACTGCCCAAGCAGAACTTCTATTTGTGTAGGTAAAAGATGTGGGCTTTCTTTTGCTGTAGATGACTTTCAAAACTCATAGATGATATTTTTTCATGCTTTTTATTTTAATGTGCTAATACTGAGCATAATTTTGTGTTTATAAATTGAGTGTAGTTTACTTAAAGAACATTCATTCTATAAGTAAGCAATATATAGTTGAGATACATAGATTTCTGTAAGTACACATAGAAAGGTGAACCAAGATATCAGTGAATATTCAGTGCATCAAGATGAGCTTAGCAATAAAGTCTTACTGCCCTTACTGACTTGAGGTCTTTCTTTTTCTTTTTTCTTTTTTTTTTTACTCTCTTAATTCAGTTACATTATGCTACAAAAAAGTTGGAATAATGGATAACTAATAGACATGAATATATCACTGCTCGTTTAAAAACCGAACAGTAAAAAAATTTCTGTATAACTCTAAATATAAATATTACTTAGTTATCATTCTTGGTAACTCATATCTTTTTTGTATTTTGTTATTTCTTACCTAGAAGTGGAAGAACTGTTAAATTCTCTTAAGCATATCCAGCACGTTTTGGTAGACCCTCAGAGTCAAGAGGATATCTCACTCATTTTACAGCTTGTTCAAAATAGCGATTTTCAGAATGCATTTAAGATCCACAACGCTGTTACAGTCCACATGAACAAAGCCAGCCCTCCATATCCTCTCAGCTCCAATGCACAAGAACTAGCACAAGAGGTATGTACAGTATGCATCCCTGTGACATACATGAAACCTATAATCATAGCTGCTGTTGAAATGCATACTTGTCAAACTTGTCTGAGTGACTGCGTGTTGAATATGAAAGGGGTTATAATAGTCACTGATTGGAAATCTGGAAAAACCAGATACAGCAAACAGTAACCAGAAAACTATTTTGGGGGTAGAAACTCCCTCTTTAGCATGGATAGATATATAACAGACAAGGTACTGTGTTTAAACATAGGAAAAGGGAGTGGTTGTGATAATCTAACTCCCTTTCTGTTGATATTCTTTATTTCAAGCGTTCAGGAACTGAGTTACAGTTCTCTCTTATTGTGACTCTCCTCTAAGTTGAGCCATGGTTCTTGGATTGGGAGTCATCTCTAGAAATACAAGCATACTGGAAACAAGCCTTCTGCTTTAAAGTGAGCAACAGATCCTTAATACTTAATTTCAATGCTTTAATTACTGCTGTTGTTGAACTTCTTTTGGTCTGAGGGATCACGGCTCTTTTGTAAGATCTGATACATTTTTTAGAAATTGTTAAAATTTTCTAAAGGGTCACTCAGTAACTTTTGTCACAATTTTCAATGGTCTGGTGCAAGTACACATAGTAGTGAAGAGTGGCTACATCTTAAACCCATATATATTTTGTTAGCTTTGACCTAGGTAGCTTGAATACCAACATCAGTCCAAGCCTAGCACTGTAGTGTTCAGCAAAGCCAGATGCAGGGGCTAGGTAAAGGCTCCAGCATTTAGCACCCAGCAAACCAAACTGACTCAGGTACATGGGTTGGGGTATTTCAGTATGGCAGCAGGTGGTGGGTGGTGGCGGGGTTTTTGGGTTGGTTGGTTTGTTTGGTTTAGAATCTGGTTTTCTTTCTCCCTGAAGCATATTTTTTTCAACAGCTTTTCCCACTCTCTTTTACTAGACTTCAATCTTGTAAGCCCAGCAGCATTGTAGCAAGTTTTAAGTTCTTTTGCAGAAGAAATTACTGACACTTGAGGAACATAATTTAAATACAATCTAAAGGTGCAGGTGCTGATTAAACTTCAGTTTAGGATTTTCTTGTTTAGGTTTGTCAGTAAGACTGTGCCAAAGACAGGTGGAAGTACTTTAGAATATCTTGTGAATCTGTGAAAACTTCTAATCAACTTGCTGTAATCATATGTTTGCAATACATGCGAGCTTCCCTCTGACTTGCTTATTCATCAGTCTGTACCTTATTTCAGAAGCCTCACTGGGCTTGTTGACTGTGTCTGTGAGTCTGAAAGAGCCTTTTCAGTTACCTTCTGTTTGTAAGCTGCTCCCCCAAACATCCACTTTACATAGGCCTAGTTTAGGATTTCATTCAGATACAAGCCAGAATTTTTGAACGTCCTTTCATAATACAGGGTGTTACAGATATAACCCTTAAGAAAGCTCGTTCTTTCCCTTCATGAATGTGATGACCTCCTATTTGCTACTTAATAGAAGTTTCCAAGAAGAAAATATGCCTAGGAAAAGACTAGGTCTATTTCCAAACTTTTGTGTTTCTCCCTGTTTCTCACTACCCTTACCTTTCCAACATATTCTTTTATTTTTTTTCAGGTAATTTGGTAAATCCTAGAATCAGAAGGTTGTGCAAAGCCAGTTTTGTCTCTCTTACCAGTCATGAAGAAGGTTAAGCAAAAGGAAAATATTTCATTTATCCAAAATTTTTAAACCAACAGAATCTGGTCATTATCCTCAAGACTATTACATAAAATACAAATCACTGCACTCATTTTGACTCTTCATGTCCCATCCCTGTGTTGTCCAGCCTTGAAATTCCTGAAAACTCAATATATTGCAAACGTCTATTCCCATTTTCAGATGTAATCTAGTTTCTCAGTGACTCAGCTTCTTGTGTATTTAAGTGACTTGTATTTTGCAATATGTTAAATAACATCCTGAAATGATAGAGCCAGAAATTCAGGACAAATATTTCTGTGTCTGACAGAAGCGTCTCGAGAGGACACCTTGAAGCCTCCAGTCACATCACTTTGTACTTCCTTGTCTTGCCTGCTTAGAAGATCTTATGCTTGGTTGTCAGATCTTTTATTCATTTTTGAAAGGTTTCTGTATTAGTAATGTAGCAGTATGGGAGGAAATTATTTCTGCTTTAGAAAAGTTGTTGGTGGTTTTGTTTTGGTTTTTTGGGTTTGTTGTTGGTGTGGGTTATGTTTTAATCCTGACAATGTGTTTATCTTGCGTCTCTCTTTTTTTTTTTTTTTGTACTCTCATTTTTGGTTGTCGTTTGGTTTTTCTACCTCCAAGCATAGCCATGAGAAACTCCCCCAGAAAGCAGCTCATTTACTTACTTCAGGGTGTTTTCGAAAAGACACTTGCAAAAGC
This sequence comes from Irena cyanogastra, assembly GCA_013397155.1. Taxonomy (NCBI): domain Eukaryota; kingdom Metazoa; phylum Chordata; class Aves; order Passeriformes; family Irenidae; genus Irena; species Irena cyanogastra. Next base: position 36,662 of record VWZV01011503.1, read on the forward strand.
CTGCATTCAAGATACTGATAACATGTTGATGATAAAAACCAGAAGATATTACAAGAAAGAAAAACAGCAGATATGTGCATAACATTAATTTTAAATAGCAGATAGTGCTAGTGTGTGTATTTTAGTGCACAGGTCGTGAGCAACAGTGTATAACTCTGAAACTGTTGGGAGTGTGTGCTCCAGTTTAAAGCTACGGACATGTTTTGTTTGAGGCTTTACACTGTGGAAGAGAACATCTCTTAAAGGGAAAAGGTGTTTTACAACACAATTGTACAATGCAACATGAAAGAGTCTCCTTTTAAAAAAAGTAATAATTAATATTATTTTGGGTTTTTTAATTTTCTAGTCCTCTTTGGAAAATTCTTAAAATTGGTAGTATACATGTACAGTTAATTTTCCCACCAATTCTGATAACCAGCCACTAACAACTCAAGATTTTTCTTTTCTTTTTAAGAAACTTCAATTGAATTAAAAAGGTGAAATGAAGCACTTGATCTTAAGGAATTTATTTGAGAAAGCTTATCTTCATGTAATAGGGTGTACTCCAAGTCTCAAATAAAAATAGTCGATAAACATCAAGTGTAATTACATTGATTTTAAATCCATTTAAACTTGACCAAGATGGAGACAAGGATTATGGGAACATGGTCTGAATCTTTACCTTGTAAGAATGTTTGATGCAGCATTCAAGACAGTTTATAACTTGGCCTATAACAGCACATACCAAATACCTTAAAGACGTTCCTGCTATTAAATATAGTTAATAGGCTCAATTTAGACTACAGTCAATAGACTATGATCCTAAATGTTTTGGACTTGCTGCTGTTTGCTTCTGCCAAATCAGACAAAATATTAGATCAGTACTTTTGAGGAGGTGCACTGGACATTCGTAACTTCTGGTGTAAGTGCACTGGGATGTGTATGTATGTTCCATGTGACAGTCCTGCTCACCTGCCAGTAAACAAGAAGTCAATTTTGCAGGTGCAGTTAATTTCTGAATGCTTAATATCACTGCAGCACATGCCTCCATCATACATGCCTACAGATAGTGGTGTGTGTAATGAAACCGGATGGATAACTTAGGGGGTGGGGGGGAAGGTTCTTCATCTAAAGGTAACATGATTAGCAATAAAAACTAGTCTGAAGAGTTAAGAAAATACAGTTATTGCCACATAGTCTGTGTGAATCATCTATGCTATATGTAGTGTGTCACTTCTGGAATGACAGACTTCTTCAAATTTCTTAGTGTGATAAAGCTGGGATTTATTACCATGAGTTACAAAGGACTCTGACAAGCAGCACTACTGCTGTAATAAGTGGTGCATAGGGCAGCCTGAAGATTTCCTAGAGCTTCATTAAATAAACAGATGAGAGACGTATGTTTTTCTTAAGGGGAGGGGGGAATATATTAAAGTTTTTAATAATCAAATTGTTCAAAGCAGAAATTCAACTTGAATAAAGGATGTTTACTGCACACAGAGTAAGTGGTTGAACCAGGTTACTTTCTTCTTTACTGTCAAATTCCCAGCCTCTGACTTTGCATTCAGAAGATTGTGTTCCTTGCAAGACTTCCAAGTTGCTTTCTGAGTAGATTTTCCTATTAAAAGGTCATAAAGATTTGATAAATAAAGCTTTAAGCCTTCTTGTGGTTTATTCAAGGTCCTTTGAAAGTTAGAGACCTTAAATAAACCTTTATGACAAAGTCTTTTGTATAGAAAAATATTTTCTTTCAAAACAGAGGAAAACTTGTCAGTGAGATATGTCTTGCAGTGTTCTGTTTGCTGTGTGGCATCCTAGAATTAATTTTAAGCCAGGTGTAATAGCTTCCTTTCTAATTTAGACATATGACTGAAGTCAGGACTTTGCGAAGCTGAACTCTTTCTGTTCTCTATGATTTTAAAGAAACCAGTTTAAAAAATATATAAATCTGGCTTCTTCTTTGACCATTTTAAGCTATACCACATTTGCTCACCATGAGGCATGTTCTAGGGATGTCAGAAGGAAGGCTTTTGGAGGTTGTGCCATATTTATTGCAAAGCACAGGAACATGTTCTGTGTGACAGTTCTCTTCGCAATGTGAGGATCTTGCTCCCTGGGTACAGTTCATTTAGGGGCTTCTCCTAAAATTTAAAAGTATCTTGACTTGAAAGTTTTCAGTGCTGTTGTCTGGTAGCATCCAAGATAGCTGTTAGCATTTCTGTAGATAATGACTCCTAATATAGAGGCTTTTCCGACCTTTAGATACTGTTAGATCATACAAAAAGCTGAATTATTTTTTCTTTGAAATTTTTGGTTTCTTGATTCTCTGATGTCGCATTACCTCATCTGTAAGAGTCAAAAGCTCTTGAACAAAATGTTTTCTATTTCTCTGAAAGCTGCTGCTCTGATTTGTATAATCTACTCTTTATGTCTTTGGATTCATTTGTGCCATTGCACTTGTGTGCCTTTGGTCAGATTAGGCCAGAGGATAATGACTTTGGAAAGTATCTTCAGCCTCACGTTTACATAAGAGAACTTCCCTGCTCTTGGCTCTCTGTATGAACATACCAGTATTTGCAAGAGATGATGGCAGGGCTCGTTTGGTAACTGTATGAGAAGGAAAACTTATTTTGGCAACTGAAGCTGCATGAGCAAAAATTATCCTTGTGTTAGTGTGGATTATTTTGGAACCAGCTAAAGAAATCAGGTTTCCAGGGAGGGACCTTTTGTGCACTTCCTGAGACAGGAGCTCCAGGATGTCATTGCAAAACCTGTCATGGAATCGTTTGCCTTGCTGTTTTGCATGATAAGAATATGATAATCTGCTTTTAAGGAAGAGGAAGGCTAGTCACATTAGTAAGAAATTACTCCAATATAAAAGCCCAGCATAGTCTTGTAATACACTTCGTTGTGACTGATTTCAGTGACATGAAATCACTAACTTTTACTGTCTAGAGTTGAATTATTTTGTGTGCATCTTTATGATACCCGAGCTCACTGCCAATCTGGTATTGACAAACCTGTGTGACGTACTGAATACCAACTTAGATTTGGTAGATTATTACTGAGGCAAGATGTGCTGGGTTAGTCACGTGGTTTCGTTGTATGTTTTCCTAATGTGTACCAGATTAATCAGCAGTAGCACAGCTACTATCCAACTACATGGATATACTTTACTTTCATTAAAATGACTAATTGCAAGTAGGGGGTTTTGCTTGAGTAGGAGAGGGAGGATTGAGGAATGACTGGCTAGATTTAGAGTTTTGCTGCTTGATTTATTTTTAGGTACAGAGTGTTTTGAAACCCAGCCACCATAAGGATGGACAGGAGCTTAATGCTTTGCTGAATGCCCCTCACATGCAGGTAAAACAAAATGAAACTTCTAATCTAATGGATCTATTTCTTGATGCTGTTTTCAGTGTAACTTATTTTTTGCTTTGGGCTTACTGGGCAAGGATGAATTTTATTCTTCAACCCTCATTTTTGTAGGATAAAGAATTTGCAATTTCCAGAAACGAATGGAACTTTTTAATGAACTGTAGTGCATGATTGTATTCAGCCCTTGCTACAGTCTATATGTATTACAGGGTGATTTGTACATAAACAATGTAGCAGTAGTTCAGTGGGAACAGGGCAACACGTGAGCTGCTTTGCTTATCTGTTTTTACCTTTGGCAGTTGTTTCATGCTTACCTTGGGGTGCATAAAGGAAATTTTGTCCTGGGGTGGTGATGTAAAAGTAGTTTTCACTGCAAAACTCATTCTGAGTCTGTAGACACATACATAGTAAATCAATGTCTGTTTTTTTAGTACCGATAAGATAGAAGTACAGTCACAGTTGTGTTCAAAATTGCTTTTGTATTATTTTCTAGTCTGAAAGTTTTGAAAAAAGTAGGTGCTACATAGCTGTGATAAGTGATTTTTTTTTTATTGCTTGAGTCAGTTTGCAATGTTCTATAACCTGCAGAGACTGTTGAAATTGCATAATTTCATCTACTGTTTTGTATGCATATCAAGTGTGATATTTTCTGTAACTGAGCTGATTTTGTTGAACACCAGGCACTTCTACTGGCTCATGATAAGGTTGCAGAACAAGAAATGCAACCAGAGCCTGTGACAGATGAAAAGATTTATGAGAATGTTGGCATGTATGGAGGGGAGACGGTTAAAATAGTTCGTATTGAGAAAGCTCGGGATATTCCGTTGGTAAGTACTGGTGCTTACTCAGTTATATGTAGAGGAAGTAAGCCTTTTTGTCCTCTAGATTGCTATGAAATGTTTGGAATCCGAATGCGAAGGTAGTGTTTCACTTGTAAACACTCTCCCTCCCTCCAAAATGAGAAACAGTCATAGACAGTAAAATTGTGTTTGACTTGAATTGGGCAGTAGCCATACTATCATGTAAAATCTGTACAACTTCTGTCAACTTGGGTTTTGGCAGATCTTCTTGGCAAGAGTCACTATTCCAAACTTGCTGCATGGGAACTTAAACCTTGTGCCAACCAGCTGTAGGTTTTTTTTGGTTGGCTGGTTTCTGGTTTTGGGGTTTGTTTAGCAGTTGCGTGCTATTTGCATCTTTCAAATAAAAGTTTCCTTAGGACTATGTTTATAAAAAATAATGAATCTTACGGTGTGGAGCAATTAAATTCTTCAGTCTTTAGTGTAGGTTGAAGGAGTTAAGCAGTGGCTTTTTTGAACTGGAGCATTGTGTGTATGCATCCAAGCTGTTACTTGCATTCTCTTTCAGCATAGTTTTTTCCACGGGCTTGGAATATATACAATAGATGGCTTTGAGTTTTCTATATGTAATAAATTCTGAATGTGTTACTGCTACACAGGGTGCTACTGTTCGCAATGAAATGGATTCTGTTATCATCAGTCGAATAGTCAGAGGAGGTGCTGCAGAGAAGAGTGGGCTGTTACACGAAGGGGATGAAGTTCTGGAGATCAATGGCATTGAAATCCGTGGAAAAGATGTTAATGAAGTTTTTGACTTGCTGGTGAGTTGGAACACTTCTTGTTTTCTTTGCAATAAATACTCATTTTGTAAGTCTTAAGCCTGCTGACTCTGCTTGTCATTTTACTCATATTTAGCCTCAAAAGTATTTTCATTCTGGTAGTTGGTGTTCATATGTGGAGGTCCATTTCAAGTTTTCTTTCTGATGCATAGGTTGATACTGACAAGTATAATTGCAGTTATCTGCAAAAATGAAGTCTACGAATGTGGAAGGGTCAAGCTCTTATCTTTACACTTGCTTCTAATGTTTTCTAAGAAAAACTTTGTTTAGCTCTGAAAAGCTATAATTTTTCATTTTTGTCTCTGATTCAGTCCACAAGTAATAAATGTAGGTAATTTTCTTCGGAACAGCTTATATGGTCTGGGTTTAAACTGAAACACTGTTGATAATGCAGCAGTGTTTTATCTGCTGCTGAGCAGTGCATACACAGTGTCAAGGCCTTCTCTGTTTCCCATTCTGTCTGCTGCCTGTAACTGGCTGTGGTGAGCAAGAGGTTGGGAGGGGACATGGCTGGCACAGCTGACCCAAATTGACGATAGTGATATGAATGGCCATGTAATGTCAGGCTGAGCAGTAAAATCTGGGTGGTGAGCGATTGCTTTTGCATCACTTGTTGGATTGGGGTTTTTCCACCTCACTTATTAGACTCTTTTTACCTTGACCCGTGAAATTTCTTTCTTGCATTTGGTCTTGCAGTTCTCTCCCTCAACCTCCTGGGAGAGAGGAGTGTGTTAGGAGCTGGTCGGTGCTTAAGTTGCTGGCCAGACTTAACCCACCACAAATTGTATCACACGGGACCTTTATGTGACTAGACTTACTACTCTTTCGTGCCTGGTAAAAGCCGTTTTATCTAGCAGTTTACTTGCATAGATGTTTTCTTGTCTATTACACCATTCATGACAAAATTATACTTTAGTTTAAAAGCAGCTAGACAAGAAATCCATGAGGAATTAGTAAATAAGAGGTACTCACTTTCAGAAGGGCCTTGTGAGAAAAATGTCAAAAGCTGGCAATTACCACCAGTATTTTCAGTTGCCCGATTGCATTTCTTTCATGCTTTTCCCTGGTACCTGCTTTGGATCAGTGTCCAAGACACCGGGAACCCAATTCTGAATCTTTGGTCCAATTGCAGCAGGCAAGACCATTATGTCAAAGTGGGAACAGATAGAAATGGGGTTTTTTAGAGGTTAATTTATAACTTTGGCACAAAACATTGGAAAGGAAACTCTGTTTCATCATCAATTAGGATTTATTTAGTAGGGAGTTTGGGGAAAAAAAAAGAGGTGAAACATATTTAGTAAATCTTCAAATTACTTATGGTTTATGCTCTAGAGACAAATCAGAATCAAGACAAAGATTTACATTCAGCTGTAGGTTGTGTATTGTAGGAAGAATAGACAGCAATATCCGTAGATAAAGTTGTCTTATGGTACAGTGAGACACTGATTTTTAATAGACAATTTCCATCTTCAGTTGGACTTTTTTCTAATTTGCTGTTAAAATTTTTCTTCTATTTCATACAGTGAGATCAAGTGGAAGGAAGTAGAGGCAGAAAAGTGTGAGGTTTGGGGGTTTTTGTTTAACTGTTTTTAAATCAATTAGAAAGATGCTTACAATTCTCTGAGAAGCCTTGAATGTCAATGATTTTTTTGGATCAGATCTGAGATTTTCCATGTTTTGTGATTGTCTCCGCTGCCATCTGTATTTTTTTAAAGCTGTGTTTAGCAAGTCTGCCAGTTTAATTCTCTGCAGAGAGCTTATTCTGCTCCTGAGTAGCTCCTTCAGCCTAGGATTAAAAATTAAAAGGTATAAAAGCCACGAGACATTAGCATAAGAGAAAATAAATTTGCGGAAAATTAAAAACAAAATAAACACAATCTTGTGGATTTTTTTGAATATATTTTTAATGCAACTAATTTAAAATAATATTTTAAACCTTTATATGTTGTCATTTTTATTTTGTAATCTGGAAATGAAGTTCTAAAATGCTTCAAGACCCCCAAAACACTTGAAACACAGGAGAAAGAAATTACTTCCCTCCTTAGTTTTGCCTCACTACTTGCTACTGAAGTGAAAATAAACTACACCTGACTTATAGACTAGGCTGTTCACATGATCACTGTGAGTTTATATAGATTCCTTGTGGACTGAAAATAATGGATTTTCCTTTCTTGCAGCCTCATCATGTTATGTTCAAGTTACATTTGCTTTATTTAAGCCTTAGTTCTGAATTTTCTAAGATACATGCATTTTCCTGTTTTATACAGGATAAATTGTTGTGTTAAGGTTCATAGAATGGTGTATATGACATGAAACACCTGTAGACCTTGTCACAGGATGTCGCTTGCACTTTATCAAGATATTTTTTATGGGTGCAAACACATTCTGCAAATGGAAGTGTGTAAACAAAGAAGATAAAGACATGACATTTATTATGTTCTACTTTCTTATTAAAGATGACTACACTACAGTGTTGGTACTGAACACTTCACATAGGCAAGATTTGAGTATGTTAGCAAAATCTTTTAACAGTGTTTTGTATTCTTTAGTAATGTTAGCGGCATAAAATCGTAGTAGACAAGTTTAGATTTGAAAGCACTGTTCCATTTAAACAATTCTATAAAAATTACATTTTTAAAATACATTTTTTGATTCTGGTGTAGACCCACTTGTTGGTGTTTTTGAACAGAACAAGAACAATTGTTCTCTTTGAACAGAACAATTATCCATTTCTCTTATGTCTCTGCTTGACAGAACGGCAGCTGCTCTATTTCAAATAGAAATAGTTTCTATTCAAGAAAGCTAGACTTTTAAAATCTGAGTATCAACACTTAGCTTTCTAGTCTTACTGAATCACTGCATCTGTATCTGTACGATATATTTTAAACCAACTAGGGGGTAGATGATGCGCTGTTAGGAACAGCTTCTAATGGGAATTTTTAAAGCATTTTCTAAAATGCATTGTTTATTAAAATTCTTAACCTTAAGCCATATTTTGATACTGTATATGAAGTGTCTATTTTTTCTCTCAGGCTGACATGCATGGTACTCTGACCTTCGTATTGATTCCCAGTCAGCAGAGCAAGCCACCTCCTGCAAAGGAGACAGTTGTAAGTAGCTCTACAAGTGTTCTTGTGCTTAGTGAAACCTACTTTGTTTTACCAGTAGTGTGTAAAAAGGTCTTTTGCAGGTCCTTTGCATTGTGGAACAAACCCAAAACGTAGCCATTTAAATTGATTTTACTAGTTATCAGACTAACACCTGAATTAACTGTTGAAAATTATTAATGATGTTAAACCGAAACTCTTACTACGATTTTAACTCAGTTTCTGAAAGAAATTGTAGAAGGAGAACTTCTGAGCTTCTTATTTTGAATTTCTGTATTTTGTGTATGTGTAAATATATGTGTATATATATGTATGTATGTATGTATTAAAGAAACTTGGATTGTCGAAACTTGAAAATATGCTTTGGGAGGAAAAGATAGCTTTAACAGTTTCAAGAAAGAATGCCCAGACATTAATGATGGGTGACAAAATACTTTACAAGTGAAACTTCACATAACCCAGCAAATGGGTTACAGTCTGTGTATTTATTAGGTACATTAAGCAATCAGAATACCTCTGATAATTTTTGAATGCAGAGAACTTAAATCAGTAGCTGGAGGGGAATTGTCTCCTACAATGTGAGGAAATTGCGTGTTAAATTCAAGCCTTTCTGTCCAGCCTAGCACAACTGTGTCTTTTCCATTGCTAACTTAAAGATTCCATTCCAGTACCTCCTGTATGCCCCAGATAAAGTTTCCATTTTATAGAAGCTTGGAGTTTTTATATATCTTAACTCTCATGCAATCACAGGAAGATAGTGTTTAATTCTTCAGAAGTCACTGGGGTGTTTTTCTTTTTTTTAACATTCCATCTCCTACAGGTACACGTGAAAGCGCATTTTGACTATGATCCCTCCGACGACCCTTACGTCCCCTGCCGAGAGTTAGGTCTGTCTTTTCAAAAAGGAGACATACTCCATGTGATCAGTCAAGAAGATCCAAACTGGTGGCAGGCTTACAGAGATGGAGATGAAGATAATCAGCCATTGGCAGGCCTTATCCCTGGTAAATAAAGCTCTAGAAAAAGCCTGACAGTCAGTCAAGTTAGTTATTATAGCCCCACAGGGGCAATACTCAGGTTTTCAAAGACTTGTGTACTCTTAAATATCTGTTGCCTTAAATATATATGTGTCTTTGAACCATTTGCAACAGAGTCCACTATTGGGCATTGCCATGTCTGGAGTTAAAAGCAGAGTGAAGCTCCTGCTTTTACTGCCCCTTCTGGGAGCTGCTCTCCTCTTCCTTTATTCTTCCACCATGGGGACTCAGCAGATTCAGAGTTCCCTCTGCAGCAGAGATGTGGGACTGCAGCCCATTTGTTCTCTGGAGATGGGCACAGCTCTGAGATTTCCTACCTTTTTCAAATAAACTGCTTGATACAGTACCTATTTGTGGTCACTTTTCAGCATGTTTTCACTTAACAGAGGGCTTCAGTTATTTGTGACAGACTTGCTTTCTCACTTTTGGGGGCCTTTGGGTAACAGAGTTTTCAGACACTGAAGTCTGTTCATAATTTTTGCATTGTAATATGTATTGCAGCCTAGTTCAGTAAAGACCTGCTGCTCTGTTAAACAGCAGAGGTGGACAGGTGAACAAAAGACTTTTCAAATTTCATAGAATATCACACTGTAACTTTATGATGCTTGAATAAATTGAGAGAAACACTGATTTAAATACAGGCTAATCTATTTTAAATTGAAGTTCAAAATATTTAATATAAATAGAATGCATATGGCATACAAAAATAATTAGAAAATTCCATCATCATAGTGGGGAAATGTAGTCTTTCCTGTACTTTCACTTTTCCAGGCAAAACTGTCTAGTATACTACAAATGCTCTACAGGTTTCTCTTGATGAATATATTTCTGAAGTAATAAATCAGTTTTGCAGCAATTTTCATTTCTCTTCTCAAATTTCTTTTGTATGTTACATTCTATGAGAACCTTCAGAGATGTAAAATATTAAGAAAGGGTCAAATGAGTAAATCATTATGAAAAAGATGGAAATGTTTCTAAATGTTAATGACTCTTATGCTTTTTTTAAAATCAAGGAAAAAGTTTTCAGCAACAAAGAGAAGCAATGAAGCAAACCATAGAAGAAGACAAAGAACCTGAAAAATCAGGTGGGATATATGCTTCCCAAATAAAAAAAAAAAAATCTCTCGTAACAGTGTTAATTAGTGTTACACGGAACCTTGTCATGGTGGAGTTGCAGAAAAATCCCCTGGTGTGGTTTTTCTTTGGTAATAGTAGTGTGATGATTCTTTGAAATTCTTCATGTAAATGGAAGTCCTAATTTAACGCTTTGTTGTATAAATCACATGGGTTTTTCACAACTATGTATGCTGTAATTAGTATGATGTAGAGAATTTGGAAAGCCCCTTTTTTCATAAAGAACCGTATCTGCCGTGACTTGTTTGAAGTCCTTGACATTTGCTTAATACACCAAAGCATTGTAATCAACAAAAGGATATTATGCCTACTCAAAACTGCAGAATAAATTCTCCACTTTAAAGATCCAAAATATGGGCAGAATAGCAAGATTTTTGTTGTATGGGTGTTTGATTGTCATAATTTTTATTTTGGTTAGGAAAACTCTGGTGCGCGAAGAAAAACAAAAAGAAACGGAAAAAGGTTTTATACAATGCAAATAAAAATGATGGTAAGGAACAACTTTTGCACAGTGTATGTAATTATAAACAACTATAAAAGATTGTGAAGACAATGCTGAAATTCAGGAGATGATAGAAATGCTAGCAGTAAGTTCTGTGTAAGAGCAATCCTGTCTTGTAGCATTTAGTGAAAGATTTAAAAAAGTGAAAGGATTTGTAGTGTCTTTAATAAAGATCAGATGATAAGGAAAAAAAAGCAGATAGCTTTTTAGGCATAGAAGCACTCATCAATTTACAATGATGAACCAATTTATTGCAGCTTTGTTATATCTCACTCTGTTTAATTAAATTTCATAAATAGAAACTTTCTTGGTGGATTTTATGGGCTACTTGTACTATGTTCTTACAAAGGTACTTTGGGATTGGGATGATGGTTGCTGCCATTGGGTATAAAGTGTTACTCTTATACTAGAAACATGGCTTTTGGCCAAAAAAAGTTGTTTCCTGGGTTTATGCTACTAGTTATATGAAGAGTAGTAAGTGGAAGTAAGTTTTTTTCCCAAGAAAGGGGAAAAAATTCTCATCTTACTGAGCACAGGATGATCTTTGGGCTTCTGTTGCTTTGGTGACTCAGAGTTAGATCCTGGGCAGAGAGTCAGGAACTGTCTGAAATCTGATACTGCATGACAAGCAATACATGAAGCTGGCAGCAGAGTACATTGTGACTGTTTTATTGTTCTCTCTCAAGATTATGACAATGAGGAAATTTTGACCTACGAGGAAATGTCACTGTACCATCAGCCAGCAAATAGGAAACGTCCCATTGTTCTGATTGGCCCCCAGAACTGCGGCCAGAATGAGCTGCGGCAGAGACTGATGAATAATGAAGTGGATCGCTTCGCCTCTGCTGTGCCCCGTGAGTGTGACCGCAGATAAGGTTCCTTATTCTAAGCCTTGGCTGCAGACAAATCCTGTTGTGCTGGAAATAGTAATTAGGAGCTTGGGGGTTTGGGGCAGGATATATTGAGCTCTTGGAAAAAGATAAGTTAATTCAAATCCAGTGTTACAAACACAGTGTTCCAGATGCATTATAAAATATGCATTTATATCAGTATGACTAAAACGAGTGAGATACAGAAGTTTAAAAAGAAACCAGTATAATTGGGAAAAAAATTTTTAATGAAATGTCCTGTGTAAATTTAAATTTAGGTGAAGGTGGCTTTAGTGCCTTCCCAAATCACTTATATTTAAGTGAATATTATATATTTAATGTCTAAAGTACCCTAGATTATGTTTACAAGCAACTTTGCAATATATATTTGTTGAAAAACAACTAATAGCTGTTTTCACATTCAGAACACAAGTGCATAGTTAAAACTGTTCTTTTTGGAGTTTACTATTTTTTCCCTCTAGATAATGTAAAAGAGACTTCTAAATTAGGTTTGATAACTTAATCTGACCAGGGACATTTGTTGTAAAAAATAAAATACACAGATTTCATGGATATTTCCTGTGTTGGGTTGGGGAGGGTATGGCGGTTGTGTTTGCATGATTAGCAATATGTCTGCTAAGAGAAAAACTTTTCTTTTCTTCAGTTCTATACGTGTATCACCGTCTCAATTTCTTTTTTGTAGATACTACTCGGAGTAGGCGAGAGACTGAAGCAGCTGGCAGGGATTATCATTTTGTCTCCCGACAGGCATTTGAGAGTGACATAGCTGCAGGGAAGTTCATTGAATATGGAGAGTATGAGAAGAACCTGTATGGTACGAGCATAGACTCTGTGCGGCAAGTCATCAACTCGGGCAAGATATGCCTTTTAAATCTTCATACGCAGGTATGGTGCTTTCCTGTCATGTTTTAATTGTAGAAGCTACTGTGAATGTCTGTAGAGCCCTTTCTGGTTTGTAAAATGAGTGTGTTTTCAAGATTCATATTCATGTTTATGTCAGGATGCTCAGTTCACTCTATTCAGCTCCTTGTTTGCAAATATGCACATCTTTATCTGTGCTGCAGGTGATAGGAGCCTTAGTTTTCACCAGCTTTAAGTATCTGGAAACCATCTAAAATTAAAAATGAATTAAAATAAGATTGGTGTCTGTCTATCCTCCAATTACTCTGTGATCTCTGGGGTTTTTGAAGGTAGAGGGGACATGGTGATTATACTTGGAAATTGCATTTCCAAAATGTTTGTGCAGTTTCCAAATACAGTTCAGAAATGAAGTACATCACATCAACAGTATTGAAAAAACATTTATCTGTGACCTTTTGGTTATGAAGAGAAAAACTATGCTTGCATACCTCAATTTGAAAATTTAGCCAAACATGGTAAAAGACTGAGTGCTGTAATGCAGCCTGTTTTCTGATACATATGGTATGTATGAGGTCTGCTGCTGTAGTAGATGCTGTAAAAGAAACCCTAAAACTCAGCCACATCAGTAAAATCTGGTAGTATTGAAGCTATAATTAGTTATCAATTAGTCATCACCAGTTGGGACCATGTGATACTTCACTAGCGTAATTCATGGGTATTGCAAAACATGTCATGAGATGAAAATTCATAACTCTTTAAAAAAAATTTCTCTAATTATGGGTCTATAAAAATTTATCTCACAGACAGGTTGTTAAACAAAATGCTGCACATACAGTGATAGTGCATCTCATGTCTTGTATTTTAATCTTCAAAACAGAAAAGGTTAAACTGTAGTTTTTCAAGTAAACTGTAATATTTAAAGACTCTTCTCTCTGTTCAAAGCTGATACCTTTCCTTAGAACTTAGACAGTTCAATGTAGCTAACCTTTTTACTGCTTTTGGATACCAAAAGATCTGTTCCTTCAGTTCAGTTATGAAGAATAATCTTGAACAAAAGTGACTATTTCAGTTTAATGCAGCTGAAAAATGTTGTAATATAAATTTTGTAGGAAATGGTGTCTGAACTCTGAATGCTGTTACAGTTAATTCTATTGCTGTTAATATATTGTACAGTTGTTGTGTTTGAAGAGTATATTATCAATTATTGTATGTGACTCGTGCATCAATAAATGCCCTTTCCTGGGTGGAACTGTTAAGTATTTAATCCTGTTTTTGCAGTCCCTGAAAACACTACGTAACTCTGACTTGAAGCCATATATTATATTTGTTGCACCGCCTTCACAAGAACGACTACGTGCTTTATTGGCCAAAGAAGGGAAAAATCCTAAGGTAAGGTGTCTTACACTTCTGAAACCATGCTGGGTATGATGAACAAATGCAGGTACTCTTTCCTTGGGATGGGACATGGTAATGGTCCCTGCAGCTACCACTGCAGTGAAGGGTAGTTGTGCTCCAGGTTGGTAGGCAGACCATGCTAAGGGAAGGGTTCATTCAGGATGCTTTTGCATAAAGGGATGTGAGAGGTATTAGGCAAGGAAATGCAGTGCTAATTCAGTATCCATGAGGCACAGTGTCTTCATTGAGGTCCCTGCATTTGGGTACAAAAACATGACACTTTATTTCAAAGCTGTGGAAAACTCAGTTTTGTCCTCAAGTAAACCTGGGAATAATTCTATGGAGCAAAGGAAAACTGGTTTTCATTTCAGAACATACCTGCCTTTGGAAAAGCATTTACTTGAAAATCCAGAACTCTTCAGATAAAATTATTTTAATGCTTGATCTTGTGGGATCACTCTTCATTTTTAACCAGTCATGTCCAAGATCTGAGCTTATGAGATTATTTAGTTAGTCAGAAGTTAGTTCTGCAGAATGGACTTGAAAGCCATAGATTAAACCAGGACATCTGACAGCTCGGAAAAGTTCCTTATCAGGCTAGGATATACAAAGTGCTTATTGCTCAGGCAATGGAATAGGTTCATCATCTGTTTTTTAACTGAAACCTAACCTGTAGTGATTGGTGGGCACCCTTTGCCACCACAATATCTTCAAAGTACTAATTGAGCATAATGCAGTCCATACTAAGGAAAACCAGTCTTCCCAACGTAACTCCCAGTTATTCCTGACACAGCCGTTGGTCAGGAATCATAACTCACTGTGTTCTATTGCTGTGTTGTTTTGCTCTCCTTGTTTGATATGCAGGTGATTTATTACTTGTGTGCAAGATTTAAAAGTCCATTAAAGTCCAAGTGTTGAAACAGAGGAAATTTCCTTTTTTTCCATTCCTTCCCCTGCCCTTGAGTCCAATACAATCATAGTCTTTAAATGGGTGTTTCCTCCTTCATGTTTATGCCATGAAGGAAAGTTCATTTTATATAAATAATGCATCTTATGTATGTTCTGGATTTTTATTGCAGCAGTCAAGGAATCCATTTGCAATAAAAAGGAATACATTTCTTGGTGTTACACTGTGCCTGTTTTCTTTCTGATTAATTGTATTGGAGTTGTATTTATTTCAGTTGAGTACATGCTACCAAGTTAAACCCCTGCCCTGATAAAGAAAAGGGTATTTCTTACATGTATGCCCTAGTGTTGCTCTGATTTTATCAAGAGTGTGTAATGACTAAGAAAAAAATCCTGAAAGCCTGAAGTTCCTTTTGAAATATACTCCCTAGAATATTAACTCAAAAATTGTACCGAATATTTCTTTATACAATACAAAAATAAGTTAAGAAAAATAAACACACTTTTAGAATCTAAGTATAAGAAAAATTCTGAAATCAAAACATTTCTACTTCTGCCTTTGTATCAATTATCTACACTGCAATATTCTTGCTTTTGACATACGCCCTTCTAGCTCCTAAATGGTATTTTCCATATTTCTGCAATGTTATTCACCTGATGTTATGGTGATTTGGTCAGCCTAAATGTGTAACTGTTACTGTGTGTGGCTCTCACTGGTGTGTATTGAGCAAGTGTCACCAGTGGCAGCCATCTCCTTTGGCTGTTAGGTGTTGGTAGTGCCAGTGGAATGCTGCCTTTTTCTGCACAGGTCAGACTGTCTTACACCATCTCTGCCTTCTCCAGTCTCCTTCAGTGAGATCAGTGTTGTGCAATTAGGAGTGCTAGATCTTCCTCATTTTCTTCAGCCTTGGCAGTTACTTACTCTTTGTCACTCAAAGCCTTTCAGTCAGGATTGTCTTGAATAGCCTTAGCTTTCATATATGGATCATAGTTAAGTGTTCCTGTAAACTTTTCAACAGCCAATAGCAGCATCATGAGTGTTCATGTAAAAAAATCGAGTTGTTCCCTTTCCCTACTCTTACTGTGGGGGGAGAGGCTTACATACCTACACTAACTCTCTGTTTCTGATTGCAGCCAGAAGAGCTGAGAGAAATCATAGAGAAGACAAGGGAGATGGAACAGAACAATGGCCACTACTTTGATACAGCAATTGTGAATTCTGATCTTGATAAGGCATATCAAGAGTTACTTCGGTTAATAAATAAGCTCGACACAGAACCCCAGTGGGTCCCCTCCACCTGGCTACGATGAAAGCAGTTCCAAGGGACAAATGGACTTGAATCTAGTTACTTTCCAAGCAGATCATGTGTAGGTCCACCCAATTCTAGTACAAATGCATGTGAGTTCTAGACCTCAGTGGCAGCATCCTTTGCCAGTGAAATTGCATATTACTGAAAAATACGCTGGTCAGCTTGTGAGCCAGTTTAACTGATCTAAAGATTGTCCAGGTTTTCTTTCTCTGTGGTCTAGAAATGGAGACCATGTCAGTACTAAATTCTAAAGCTTTAGATATTTTTTTTCTAGCAACTACTTTTATACATAAATCCACTTTTTTAACTTAGAATCACCCTTAGGACAAAGATTTTAAGTGTGTTTGTCTGTGTGTATATATATATATAGTCCGTGCTGTCACATAGTTATAAATATGAATGTTATTTAACACTTAACTTAATGACTTTGTGGGACATAATGCTAGTTCAGGAGCATAATTCTACAGATCATTGGGCAGAAGAATAATCTACACATGAACAATGTCAATGAGAAAGCTTTCCTGTTCAAAAAATACAGAGAATGAAGATGCTGCTGTGGTCTGGAGCTGCTCTGTGAGGCTTGAGTTAATATTTTAATTCTCAAACATTCCACTTTCTAATAGCACTGTATTGAAAAATGTATATAATATGTGTAAATATTTCGATCCTTGTGTCTTTTTAGTCAGACTTTTAAAATCAGATTTGACTGCACAGTAATTTTAGGTCCAATCAAAGATGACTATTATATTGAACTTTTAGATGTGATATTTTTACAGTATTTTCTGTAAAACATACTGACCGATTGAAGCCGCTGTTTTTCACAGACTTGTAGAGATAGAAAGGTAGAGGTTATATTTTTGTGAAAATATGTAGTTATAAGACATGCTGCTTGAAAGTCAACTAAAATTCTCATGTTTTAGAATACTGACTAATACAGACTGACATGCTGAACATTGGAAGAAAGTGGGGTTTTTTAATCTCTGCAAATTGTTCATGTTGTGGCTGTTGGACTAATGGACAACTAACTGGAATTAAAATAGCTGAATGTAGCTACTGTGTTACGAGTATTATAATTCACTAGCCAACGTATTGTTCTGCATTGCTCAGTACTGCAGTGAAAAGATGTGTAAAACACTGGTAATTGACTGAGAAGTCACAAGAAAGGGGAATATTTTTAATGGTTAAAACAAAAAACTTGAAATAAGGGAACAAAAGGTAAGGTCTGTATCCTAATACATTCTGCAAAGCAGGTGGGAACATCTCTACATCCTTTAATGACTCTGGTTGTGGAAGTTTAACTACTGTGGCTATGCATCTGCATTAGGGCTGTTGTTGCTGACACTAAATGAGTAGTGGCTGGTTTGGGTTTGGGTAGCACAAAGAACCTTAACTGTGAATATCTCTTTTAGCCATAGCGTTTCTTTGTTTCTACAGTTAAAACACTGGAGTTATGTCAATGTGTAGTTCACTCCTGTCTAATGTTGAAGGATAAAAAAAGCAGTTACTGTTTTCCATTCTGTCTTGCATATATTCTTTCTTTATATGTTAGTGGAACAAATTCACACTCATAGTTAAACAGCTCAAAGTATAGAGCAGATATAAAGAAATTGTCAGATAACTGTCCTAGGTATTGAACTAATAATCAGTACATTTTTGTGTTGAAAATCTGAAGTATAGAGTGCATTCCTGTCTTGCTAGAAAGCAAAACTTTTTACTGGTTTAATTAATATTTAGGACTGAAAAGCAATTAAGCAATTAGTGGGGATAAGTAATGATGCTTCAGAAGAAAATGGGGTGGAAACTTGAATGTCTTAGTTCAGTGTTAGAAATAATGCTGTGCTATGTTGGCCTAAGGGCTGGATATTCAAAATTATGGCTTTTTGCCTCAAATTGCAGGCATGTTCTCAGTTTCATCCATAGTTTATGACAGTAGCATTCAGGTATATTGGAAAAACTGTATTGATTCTACCCTTTTTAAAGAAAGATTGTAGATGTATTAGGCTTTTGGGTATTGAATGTTTCTGGACAAGAAGGTGGAAAGCAGTTAAACATGTTGAGTAAGGTTAACCTAGCTCAGTTGTGTAGATGCTGTCCAAATTCTGCCAGTCACAATCAGCTCAAGGTGGTTGCTGAACCCCCTTAGGTATTCAGTGTTCATAGGCAGCATCAGTCTCAGCAAATCATGCCCTTTATGTTATTTCATTCATGTTTGTCTCCCCAGTTTTTCTGAAATAGTGTACAGAATTTGTTTTTATACAAATGAGCTTTTGAATGTAGACTTAAAGCATATTGCTTGAAGCTGAACTCTACTCTCCTAATTCCCAAGGTACACAGAACTCAATGACATCCATAGAGAGGTGCTATGACAGCTTTTACTTAGTGTTAGCTTTGTCTCCTGCTGAAAGGAAGAGCTTGAGCAGCACTGGAAATATGTACCTGGCTGTCCATCTGCTGCCCTCTTGGACCTGGAACTACCTTGTGTAAGAAATGATTCTGTCTTGTTTAATGAAGAATGTGTGCTAGTTCCCTCAAGAATAAAAGAATACATAGACTTCACTGGTAGAACTCTTCAACCTAATCCCAGGCTTTGTTGTGAGCTGAAACGAGGGTATCTGCATTTTTACCAGTCCAGATTTAATTAAATGTTAGATGAATTGCATAAAAGAATTTTTGAATGTAATTAAATTTGACTTTTTAAAATAATAGATGGGGGTTCTATGCCTTAAATAATTAAGGTAACTTTACTGAGACCTGTGGTTAGCCCCACATTTTACTTTTATGCATGTATCTGCACTCTGTATTTTGAGACATCATGAACTGCACACTAATATAAAAATGTAAAATATTTCTAGATTTATAATAAATCACTGTACAATTTTACTTCTTGTAGTGGATCTTGGGAGTCTTCTTTCTGCCACTTTGCTGAATGTGTGTGGAACATTCTGTGACCCATCACTGCCCTGCAGGATGTTCTTTGTGCCTTCTGACACCATCCATCCTGTGGGAGAGGCAACAACAGGTCTGCAGAGCTCCAGTGTCTCTCTTTCAGGCTGGATCTGTAGCTTACAACAGACTATGGACTTACCATTCAGCTGTGCTGTCTGCAGCTACACAAGAGAAAAGAAACGGCCTTATTATTCATACAATTCTAAAATTATTTTTTAAAGGTGTTAGTAGAAAGTTATTCCTTGCAGTTACTCTGCATCTGCAGTTAAGTGCTGCATCATGTTTAAAACAAGATGCTTACCTTGAATAGACTAGACTTGTAGTACTAGAAACTATGAACTAACATTAGTTCTGGGGCATGTGTTCAGTTTGCTGATTGCAAACCAGCGTCTTCAAGAAAATGTTCAAGGAATGACTTGACATGGCAGTGGACTGACAAGGTGGTGATTGGTCCAAGGTTAGACTCAATGATCTTAGAGGTCTTTTACAACCTAAACGATTCTGTACTTCTGTCTTTAGGAAAACAGCTCTTCAAACTGAACATGGTTTAGTGACAGCCTGCTGATCAGCCACTCTCCTGGACTCCACTCATCAACCTTGGACATGAGAATCGCAGGAAGGATGGACTGCTGTACATTCAATCCTGCTTTGCTTGCCAGCCTACTGAAGCAACGAAGATTAGCAGCAACACGTAGCTAGATGTTTTTTTTCTATGTGCTTTTGGCAGGAGGGAGCCACTTCTACATAGTTACTTATTTAAAGCAGTAAAGATTAAGTAAATGTGGGCACAGGCTGTAAGAGATGTGTTCTGTGTGCTTTCCACATCAGGGGTAAAGGGTGAAGCAGAGGTTTTATTTTGAAATCAACACAACAAGCTTTTAAGACTGTCATCTTCCAGCAACTCGAGCCAGACACCAGGTATTTTAGCAGTTAAAATTTACACTTGTTTCTAGCACAGACAGTACACAAGTTGGCAGAACCTCTAATTAAAACCGCAGATACTTTAGGCCAATGGTAACAATCGTGCAACAAAAATACATCACAGAAGACTCTGGATTTCATCAACAGGTTAGAAAACTAGAGGTTCCTTTACAGGCATTTAACTTCAGCTGTGCCAATATTGGCTCTAAGCAACTTGAACATTACTGGTTCAGCAGCAAAGAACATCACTTGCATCTTCCTCCCTAAGTAACGTTTTTCTCTGCTTGTACTAGGAAAGGGAGCAATGAGATGAATCTGATTAGGCAAATCCAGAGCCACTCTTAAAAAAAAAATATATATATAGCTATCAACAGTCATTCCTACTAAATGAAGAAACAGGCTGAACATGGACTAGAAGGCTTTCCTTACAGTAAAGCATCTGATCAATTTCTGCCTTCCCTTCTATGCTGTAGTCAAATTTCCAGATTTCTAATCTCCCAGGAGAAATCCACAATCTATTCAGCTCAAGACTTGGACACCAAATGAGAAGCCACATAAGTATCTTAGATGCAACATGTCTTGAATTATATTGCAACTGGAGATTCTGTATCCATATTCTGGAGATTCTGCTCCATATACAGCAACTGTGCAGGGTTACTCGAAGAGGAGGTCTTCATCCTTCTCTTCTGCTAAGAGATTGGCTGGCTCACTTTCCCCACCAGCAGCCCTCCGCAGCTCCCATTCTTGATCAGACTTTTCTTTCAAGACCTTTTTCTTTTCCTGGATCTTTTTAAGCCTGTGAAGAGAAATGCAGCTTTATCTGTGAAGCAAATATATTTTCATACAACAGGTTAGTAGCTATGCCATACAACTTGGATTTGATAAAGCTACCTGGAAAAGTTCCACAGGAAACAAAAATTCTGTAACAAATACCAAATTTGGCAAAATGACAAAAATAAATTTTATTGCTAGCTGCTGCAATTGAAAAACTTAACCAAACTATAAATTAAATTCTTGACCCTAAACACTGTATTATACCATTCTGGATGTATTTAATCAAGTTCATTCCTCTTTCATTCATTTCAAGTTTGACATTTTTGTTTCAAGTGGCCCAGCACATCTCAGGGTACTGTATCACATCGTTCCCTCTGGAAGAACAGCTATGTACAACTTAATGGAAGGGATTCATTTATAACTTTCAGACAAGTAATTGGTGAGTGCCCAGCTCTGGAAACTCCATGTGCAGTAAGAATGAGGTCATGTTTAACAATGTTTGCTTCCAGATTTGGTGAACAGTTCTTTTAACTCCTTTCTGAGGAATGGTCTATGTTAGGAAGAGACCAGTCTAGTCTTTTGATTTGTCTTTTACCTGTAGAATTCCTCTCGTTCTCGTTCATCCAGTTCTGTGATGATATAAGAAAGAGTACGCTCGATCCTGGGAATAATCACTAAAAAAAAAATAAGAAAGTTGGGACTGCTGTTATATTAGCCAGGAAGTCATCTAATATATTGCAGAGATGTTGTTTGAACTCAATCTAGTAATTCTTTTGGCTAGGGGAAATCTATGTCTTTCATGGAAAATTATACTACTTCCTGATGGAACAAGTACACAAAAGATAAAAAAGTCCTGAGAAGCGGACAAAATTTGAATTAAAACTATGTTCTTCCATCACATTGTTTCAGAAACTTCAGTATAGCACCTTTACTCAGAATTATCTCTGTTTAAAAAGGCCATAATGAAAACAAATATTCAGAAACAACACAATCACAAAACAAAAGATAAGACACTAAGTACAGCTTTAACACCAAACTGCACAAGCTCTGTGTCAGAATCATTTGTTGAAAGAAGAAACCTGTTATCAGCACTACCAAAATTATTTGGAAGACAGCAGAGGAAACCTTTTCTAAGTCATATTCTCAGTGATAAGCTGCAGTTAAGGCCTGTATGTTTAAAGAAACCAAACTATGAAAAACTGCTGAAAATGATGATTGGGAAACATGGACTGAACTACATTACTGTGTACATGGAAAAATTATTAAATCCAGGACATCAAAACTTAGAAAGCAACCTGAAACAGTCAAAGCACTCTGGACACTGCAGCAAAAGGTATCACAGCCAATATTGGGATTGTAGTAGTACTTTAAGAAATGACAAGAAATAAATTTACAAACAAGAACATGAAGAATAAAGAATTCAGATCAAAGAAAAATACCAGGATATTGACATAAGGACTGTTCCATCCAAAACCAAGAAGGCACCAGCCTCTCCACTGGCAGTTTTAAAGTTTATTAGAGCAATTTAAAAATTAATATATTTTAGTTATTTGAAGTTTATTATGCTAGCTATTGGAACATCTTAACACATAGAAACATCATTTTGCTTCCAGTCAACAGGCTTCATCAGTTAAGTCACTAGCAAGGACTGCAGAATGTTTGTAAAACTTTTGTCCTGTAGGTTCTTAATACAATTTCCTGATTACTTTCTCATGTTTGCCTATTCATTATCGCTGTGTCCTCCAGTCCATTCCACTGGGCTTTTAATTTTTTCTTTCTTGCAATATGCTTAATTGTAATGCTTTCTAGAAAGCATTCTTGAACTGGTGAGAAATTCTGACAAGAAAGAATGGCTTCCTTGACCCTGCTCCTCATCTTGCATGGAGACAAAAAAATGTTATGCATCCCAAATGGAAAAATACTCACCATGTTCAATTGCATTCACACGTCTGTTTGTTATTTTAATGGCTTCGTCCAAAGTAATAAAGGATGTCTGATGGAATGGGATTAAATAATTAATACATAACAAGACAAATTCAACATTTCCATCAATTCTGTACACAAAACCAAAGAGCACTTGAAAGCCAGGTCTGTAATGTAGTTTTACAAACTATGTCCTTTGCAGAAGCAGAATGTTTTCTACTAATGTCACTAGCACACTGAATACTGCCCATTAGCAGTTACAAATACCGACTCTCCAAAATAGTTTCTTCTTAGCAATAAAGAATAAGGATTTCCCTGAAGCAGTAATATGGCTAAAAAAGGTTTGCAACTTTTTACAGCACTAGGACTAGATTAATTTATAACTACTGAGAGATGATACTCTCATGTTAGAAAAGTGAGAAACCAATGATACTGTTCTTTTTTAACTCCCACTAACCTGTAACGAGGCCAGTTCCACAAGCAGCTCCACAGCTTTGGCATAGTTCCTCTTCAGCTTAGCCAGCTGTTCTCCACCTCTGGCCAAGCCAGTCAGCTCATAGCCTGAAAAAAAAATTGTTACTATTGCTATTATAGTGTTTCCTTACTAGATAAAAATGAATACTTTACACACTACAGGGATATAAAGTGCTCATCAAATGAGAAGCTAAAGCCTTTGCCCATTAACAAATTGTCTTTATAGTGGTTTATGTTGTGCATGTCTCTAGTAACTCTTAGAAATCTCAAAATTTGGAAATACAAGTCTTCTCCTCACCTGAAAAACTCACTGATTTAGGAATGTAGAATCTATTAAAAGTTCCTAATAGTCCCTCCATATCACAGGAGCAGGCAAAACATCAAAGGAAGTAAGTACCCCTATGCCTCTAATGTAAACTGACTTACCATTAAGACATGACAATATTTCTGTATAAGCATGGAATAGCCATAAGTACATAAAGACAAAAACACTTGGGTTGTACTTACTGTCCCCTCCTTCCTGGTAATGCTCAAAAACTGGCAAGGTTACACCTGACAAGAGTGAACAAAAATACATGTAAGAGACATAAAGGGTTACAGATTTATTAAGTACAGCTCACTTTTACCCAATTTGCTTCTAATTATGTAATTTCAGAAGCTTTATTTACAAAATATTCCTACATAGCTTTGAATGATTAAGTCATGCTGATTCTGACATAATATGGAACTTCAGAATTGTGCTGAGTTTGCAGAGATTGAAGCGCATGAAAAATTCAGGGAAGTATTCTAGTTCATTCAGTTTTATTATGTTTAGTAATATGTTCTCTTTGCTTAAGGAATATTTTAATCATTCAATCCTGATTTATCTGTCTTGTTTTCTTCATAGACAATTGTGGATAGACAATTGCTTGAAATTTATTTAACTTTGGGATTTAGCACCTGATTTGTTTTCTAGTAAAGCACTATGGAAGATACACTTCGTCCAAAAATTTAGAAATTGGACTACAGTTTACACGCATTCATTTTATTTTATAAGATGTAAGTAACCAAATATAAAAACTGTAAGCTGTACGTGAAAAAAACCAACAAATTACAAGTGTTCCTACAGTTAGATAGGTAAGAAAAAAAGGAGACAGTGTTTGAATACATTCCTGCCTATATGCAAGTCTCCTACAATTCCCTTATGAGTTGAAGTACTCATGGCCTGGAAAGGAGTCACCTGCTACATTGTCTTTTTTAGCTCTGATCTTGACTTGTGCTTTGTTCACATTTTGGATCACAGTGGTACTGTAAGGAAGAAAACACAGATCTTAATCAGGAAAAGTGAAGTGGTTCATTAACTCATTATATAACAAGATGAATCAGTTATCAAATAGGTGCAAGGACCTGGAAAGTGTTGTCAGCTCAGTCCTCTATGCAATTCATTGCATGGTCTTCAAAGCTAACACAGAAGCTTTGAAACGAACAGGCTTCCAGCAAAGTTTGGAGAAGATGCAGAGTCTATGAAATGTAACTTTAAAAATGTCTTAGACCAAGTTTACAAAGTATAGCTGAAAAACTAGCCAGTTATCTGTCAAATTATTTTAATAACATTGAGTCTAATCAACCTGTAAGATTTCTTTCACAATGAAAGTGAAGGAATTTCAAGGCTTTAAATGCAAACCAAGGCCACAACATTTTGTTCATTTTAGTTTCTAAGTATTTGTTCTTTCAGACCATCAATGAGCTTATTTACCCACTAACTACAACATTAACGAAGTTGGATTTGTACAACAATTCATCTTTAAGCATTCCAAAGTAACTTAAGGTCTTCAAAGAACAGGTCACTACAGCTAACTCCTCTGCTGAAGTCCAGTTTACTTACAGGGTGGAATCTGACTTGTTTATAGCTAAACAGTGACTAATTAGGACAAGAAACAGCACTATATCCAAATGAAAGGGCAAAAAGACGTTTCTTCAGCAGCACACAGATTACTACTGTGTCTGATCACTTGGCTCTTCCCTATTAGCTGGTAGTAGCATCAGCTGAATCTTAAACACTTGCCCATGCATATCTGAAGGAATTACACAAGCACCCTAGATGGAACTGTAATTTATTAAAATACAATTAAAGTATACTGCTGGAAGAAAAGGATTTGTTTCCCCTCTTGCATACAGCCCTCTCTAGCTCTAGTGAGACAAAGGTCAGCGAGGTAGGAGATAAGAACAATGGGTAAAATCACTGTATGACTTACTGGCAGAAAACAGCACACGTTACATCTATCCGTCAAATTCACAAGAAAGAACAAATTAACAAATTGCCCAATACTCTGATACAAATTCTTGCTTCCCTATATTTTTGATTCCAAGCTGCAAAAAGCAACATGTTCTCAAACCAAGGACAAAACCAAAATTCTGTTAATCTTTCCACTTTGTTTAGCTTCCAGTGGAGTATATGTTTTCATCATGCAAGTTCTCTCTCTCTTGCAGTGATGTCTCCCACCTTTACATGACAGAATTTAGTTCATCCTGTCCACTGTCATCTTTTTTTTAAGTGCCTTTAAGAATTTACCTTTTTCTCCCAAAAGAGAAAATAATAATTTGTTGATAGCTCTTTCC
This sequence comes from Irena cyanogastra, assembly GCA_013397155.1. Lineage (NCBI taxonomy): Eukaryota > Metazoa > Chordata > Aves > Passeriformes > Irenidae > Irena > Irena cyanogastra. The sequence goes on from VWZV01011503.1 coordinate 62,436, forward strand.
CATAGGTTGGACATCCTCATGGAAGCCCAGCAATCCTCACCTGAAATCTCCTGCTGTGAACTTTGCCTCAGCAAGTGAAAAGGCAGCTTCTCTCATCACCTCACCCATCAGCATCTTAGTCTGTTAAAAAAAAAGCCAGCAAATACAAGGCACATTGTTAGTCTTTTTCCAGGATAAATAACTAGCAGCATAAAGAGAAGAAATTTAAGAGAGTGAGAAAGTCCTATATGCATAGCTTACTCTTAAACTGGAAATTGTAATTCTCAGATGACTGGCAAAAAAAAAATCAGCTGTTTCACATTGTAGAACTCATAGAAACAGCAAAAGATTTGTATTAATCATGAAATTCTATTACATGGGGGTTAAATAACAACAGTAAAGTGGCTCAGTAGGAAAATACTCTTATTTCACATTGTATGGAATACTATGAGACAGGTGAAGTTCTTTTTCAACATACAGATATATGCAGCTTTATGAAGCTGCATTCTCCTCCCACTCCATTTTTTCCCAATTTTTACAGATTTGTAGCCCTTGTAGCTAAAACCTATTGAGAAACACCAGCCTTTGTGTGTTAGACAATGCATAGGAAGCAATGACAGAGCGACAAGAGCTTGTCTACAGCATGGCAACAAAGGATCACTACTAACCATGGACACTGCAGCAGCTGCAGCTAAAACGGTATAACTAAACCTATCTGATATGGCAGAACAGAACAGCACATAGTAGGCTCTACCAACTGTCTCAGACTTGTCATCCATGTTACACAGGAATAAGCAGGACTCTGTGTTTCTTCATAAAGGAACAAGCCCCATCTGAACAAAACTTCTGCTTGCTAGTGTACCTAGTCATGTAGGAAACATTAGAGATATGCAGTATCCCCTCAAGCCAGATAAAGCAATAAAAATGGAGCTACAGAACATGTTAATACCAATCCTAAAGTATTTGGCAAGCATCAGAGCAAATTCTCTGTAATACAGAAGAGATGATAGGGAACTTGCGGCACAAAAGAAAATAGAGACTAAGACTGTCTGGAAAGAGGTCTGCTCGTGTGTTCTCAGTAGTCTCACTTATAAAAAACAGATTAGCCAGAAAATTGTCCTATATTCTACCCTATAAGTTAGCAGAACAGGAATGCACAACAGACAGATTTCAAGTAAAGTAAGCCAAACAAAGGAAAATTCTAATTTACCTACCTCAATAATTTTCTTAAGGATCTGCCTGAATCGAAGCGTCAAAGCATCAGATTTTTTCTTTAAGAGGTTACGACCTGTTTGGGCTCCTTTCAAACGAGCCTTCATGATGGTCTGAGCCCTGGTAAGCACAGGAATAAAGAAAAAACATCCCTCTTCATCTGAAGGGATTAGGAAAAACTTATGTCAAGTTTTCTGACATGCATATGACTGAAATTATGAAGCAACCACAAAACACCATTGCAGTAAAACAAGATGGCCACTTCAGGACAGAATTTTAGATTCCCATTTAAAATCAAGGGAATTTATCTCCATCATCAATGAGAACTACAAGATTACCTGTTAAGTCAAAGCTCATGGAAAATTGACAATACATCTTTCAGTGCTTCCATAATAGGAAATAAGAGTTTTCATTTTTCTTCATGACTTAGAAGTACCAGAAATCAAACTACTCCAAATACCCACTGTCACTATGACACTGGTATTGCTTTTAAGTTCTTTTACTACCATGTCATCTTCTCAAAATCAGACACAGCAAATTCTTCATGTGGTCACAACAGTCGATGCCATGTTCTGATTTTACAGACCAAGATGCAGCAGTTCTACTTTCTGGTTTTCCTTAGCTTTATATGCTGCATAGGAGATTTACAAGCTATTAAAGACCATCAAAAGCAGCAACAATTTAAAAGGGATATTAGTGAGTTAGAAGTAGCTTTCACCTTTACTTCCAGTAGCACACTTACAGGATTCTTGTATGAAATTAGAAACTGTACTGTTTTCTACATGCAGCCACTGTGTACAAAGGACACTCCTTAAGTCAAGTTCTTACACACTTCCTCTCTGACCTTGGAAAAAATAAGTATAATTAAGATTCTATCTATACAGTGGAATCCATTACTGCCCACATATACTGGCACATGATGAGAACAGCTCCATTAACATCTACCAAATACGTATAACTGAAAACCATGAATACTTTATGAATGTTTAGGACTTAAAAAAAAAATCAGAGAGTAAAAAGGCACTTTTACTTTCCCAACAAGCAGGTGTCTGTCATCACCTTGAACTAACTTGTTTGCTCTGTTCACCACCTGCCAGAGTCTGGTTGGCCTTCTAGTTCAAGCAAGATCTCACTCACTCTGAGAGTGCAATAAACAAAGTCTTGTTTACTCTCAAGGAAACTGAGCAGCTTCTGGAACTGAAGATATCCAGCACAGAAGAGGCTCAAACCAGCAAGCCACTTTATAACCCAAATCCACATAAAAAGTAAACCTTGTGAAATCCTCTTCTGTCAGATAGCAAAATTAATTGTTGCAGACACAGATCTCTATTTTGCCCTTCTAACTTATATTCGTTTGGGAACACCACTCAGGTTATTGTCTATCACCTCGTTTGAAACCAGGCTTGTAAATATTAGGCCTTTGTACATGACCACCCTCATGCCACAGTGACACATCACCTCACAAAACCAGATACATGTCAAAAGTGATTGAAGTGCCCCCTCCTTGGACACCTAAACTGAATGAAAAAAAGCACTACCAAAGAGCAGGAGTGAGACCAGATGACTTAGTGTATGCAATAATTCATTTCTGTGTATGCAATAATTTATTTCTAAACTAAATTTCAAGACAGAACCTTTACCATCTAATGTACTAACCTTTCCATATAAACTGTTACTTTATATGTCATGAGCTCATACAGAGAGAATAATTATTATTTTATGTTTGAGGTTTTCTGTCCTGCAAGGCATCCTTTTTATTATAAAGATTATGTGCAGGCAACCCACTTTTATGCAAGAAGATTTGAAACAGCCTTTCACCTTAAAGCAAAGTCTGTCTGTCCTGGAGGGTTCCAAAGAGAAACTGAACAGCATTATTAAACCAGCAATTTTATTCAATTGTTTGTGTTTGTTCCAATATTGGCAGCTTTCTAAGCCTTCTCAGGAGACATCTGATTTCATGACAAATAGTTTGCTGTCTGGATGTGGAAAATTGCTTGACTGTCCACTACACTGGGAGTGCTTTACTTCCTTCTTCTTTTTAAACACTTTATGGCCAACCTCTGGTGAAGCAGTATCGTCTGTTCCAAAGTTAAGGGAAGCTGTGGTTCCCTTTGTCCATTTTTCCTACACATACATCCTACAATTTGTTCTTTTTTAAGTAAGGTTTGCGGAATCGCATGATTTTAAGTACTACACCCGTCATCTCGGTGCCGGGCCCTGCCATGGCCCTCTGAGGACTGACAGAGCTGATGTGGAGCCTGGAAGCAGAATCTGAAGTTTAGGACCAGCGGCCCTCAGCTGCTCCATCACAGAACCGGGGGAGCCCGGCTCGGCGGAGCAGCGCGCACACAATCGGCGGAACGACTCCCAGCGCCGAGCCCCCATGAGGAGCCCCGAGCGCCCCGAGAGCCGCCGCTCCCGCCGCCGCCTCGGGCACGGCATGGAGGCCCCACGCTCCCCCTTCAGCACTATCCCGACCCGTCCCAGCATACACTCACATCCGCGAGGGGAAGATCTCGATGCGGTCCTTGGCCGACATGGCTGCGGCGGAGCCGGCTCGAGCTGTCACCGCTGTCACCGGCGGGGCCCGGACCGGCAGTCGCCGCCGGCGTCACGTGACACGTCCCCACCCCCGCGCGAGGCGGTGCCCGCGCGCAGGGGACCGAATCCGGATGCCCGCGCGACGCCCGGCGCGCCGCTTGTGGTCACGTGTCCCTCGGGGCCANGCGCGCCCCGGCTCCTCCCGGGCGGCGCGCGGGGCCCGTGGCCGTGAGGAACGGCGCCGCTCAGGGGTCGGGCCCGGCGTGACGGCACCGGCACCGCGCCCGGAGCTCGGCAGCTCGGAGCGGGGCCTTGCTGCCCGGGCCTCCCGTCGGCGCCGCGCCGGAGATGGGCTTTGCCCGGCCCCCTCTCTGGTGCGGCGGCAGTCGTGGGGCAGCGCCCGTGCCGGCGGCGCCGGTAGGGACTGGTTCCGTTTCCGCAGACGTTGTGCGGCCGCGAGGGCCTTGGCTGAGGCGTGTCCAGCCTCTGGAAAAGATGAATTCCAGCTCCGGCGCGGTGGGCGTAATGTTGCTCCTGGGGAGAAGGCCTCCACAGAAGGCCGAAATAAAATCCTTGTGACTGTGGAGAGAGGAGTGAAGTGCTGCGTGCGCTGAGTGGTGTTTGGCCGCTCCTGCTCGCTGTGGCTCGAGTTTGGTTTTGCAGTGCAGCTTTCTCGTGTACCCCATAAGTACCTGCAGGATTGAGCAGAACTGCATTGAGTGGGCTAGAAAGCCGAACTGTGAAGTTTTTCTTTTTAACCTTGGAATTCTTTGTTCAGCTTCAGCTTACACAAAGTTATACAAAGCCTTCAGCGTGTTTTTATAATGCTTTGCTAGTCTGTGTTTGCCCTTTTTACAAGTTAAGAATGGAAATAAGGGTGGACATGGTCTTCTGAATTGTGTGGTTATGTGTACATAGCATTTGGCATTACCTTCCTATTCTGATTTTAGATTTTCTTAAAGCTAGGAAGCACTGGCACTGCTGTAAAGATCATGGCTAAAACTTCAAAATGGTGACTGAAACCTTCTGAAGGAGTGATGCGTTTGACTTGGCATCTTAGGCTCCTGTTGCTCTAGAAAATTTTCTGTGTGAAACTTCAAAGCATAGACAACTGAACTAATCTAGTTACACCTTTAAGAGCATATGGATTCATTATTAGAAAAATAAAGTGATTTAAACATTCTTTCTTACCACTACTTGATTATGAAATGTTGCTTTTGCCTTTTTTTTTTTTTTAATGTATAATGAAGGAATTCTGCTTTTTTCATGTGATTTTGTTGGGGTTTTTTCCCCTCCTGACTAGCAATCTGTTGGGGAGCACTTTTTTTTGCCTTTTCAGTACTTCAGACCAGGCCAGTTCTGTACTGATTAATGCCTTTGCTGACAGTTGGCCTCTGGAGCAGGTCTTGGAGGATTACTCTGAACATCTTGTGCTGAGTTTAAAAGTCACCTCGGATCTGCTTCTCCTCAGTACTACAGAAGCTTCCATCTGCTTCTTATTTTCTTAGCCTCACGTGCTGTCTTACTGTGTGCATACAAAATCCTTCATGAGCACTGCATGCTTCTCTGCTATGTCCTCCTGCTCTTACAGACCAACTGATGATCCTTGGGAGTCCCTTCTAACTCAGAATATTCTGTGAATCCGTGAAAATGTTACACGCTCTTATGAATTTAGGTGCATGTGAGGTGTGCAGTGCCACCTTTCCACCACTTGAAGAAACCTTTCCAGTATGCTGTGTATAGGCAGTATGACAGTTGAAATGAGTAATGAAATCTGGGTAGCAAAGCTTTTTCTACATTAATGCAAAAAAAAATAGCATCTTAGGAAATGGTTGTGGTAATAGTACTTGAAACTTGAAACAAGTTAGTTTATTATTTAATTGCTACTAAAACCTAAGCATAACCTTATCCTAATTGCCACTTTTTCTGCCACTGTTCCTTTCTATTGTCCCCAGTCCTTGCTGGTTTATTGCCGTGTTTGTAGGAGGAGGCAGTGATGTACTGTGAAAGAAAACCTTTGGTTTTTCTGCTCAAATTCCAGAATGCCAGGACTAAGCTGTAGATTCTACCAACATAAGTTCCCTGAGGTGGAGGATGTAGTGATGGTCAATGTTCGGTCCATTGCTGAAATGGGAGCCTATGTCAGCCTGCTGGAGTACAACAACATCGAGGGCATGATCCTCCTCAGTGAGCTGTCCAGAAGACGCATTCGTTCCATAAACAAACTCATCCGGATTGGCAGGAACGAATGCGTCGTGGTCATAAGAGTTGACAAAGAGAAAGGTATCTGGGGATATGGTGGGCTCTATCAATGTTGAATTTATAGACAGAAATGCAGATGAACTAAGCAGGTGTTTGTGGGTATTGCCAGGGCTACTTTTTTTGAGCATTGAAGTAAAATAGACCATCACTGACCATACCTATGATCATTCTTCTGTTTCTCTATGTCCTTTGGGAATTGGGTTAATGAAAGTAAATCACATTAGTAAAGATTTAAGTGGGTCCTCACAAGATCAGTCACTGAACTATAGTGAAGTGAAACTTTCTTTTGATATCTGTGTAGATTTTCTAAGTCAACTGAAGGATCATTTGCTGTAGATGTAAAAATGTAGATGCTAAGCATTTAGTGCTCACCGTCTGTCCTGTTTGTTAACAAGTGTCACACCTTGTCGATAAAGGTGATGACAAGTATGTAACCACTGTGAATTCTGTAGGGTACAAGTTAGAATTGTACAGGCAGTTTTGGTTTTCGTTGTCTTTTGAATGTTTGAATCTTTGAAGGTTTTTGAAATGTAATTTCTAATGAGAACATTTCAGATTTTGATAATACTGTTCCATGCAATCTCTGAAATCTCTATCCAGCTATACAGAAATAATAAACACACTGAGCGTATCTCCTAGAAATGTTACTGTTGGTATGATGTTTCTCAAGTTATATACTTTCCTAGAATACTTCTGAAACTGCAGGTAACTCTGAGAATAAATAATGAATGACAGGATAAGGAAAAGCAGAGACAAAAGAAGGGCAAGAATAAACTAATTACAGGTAAATCTGAAGTGAAATAAGTTTCCCAATATCTCTAATGAAATTATACTTTTACAAATTAATCTTGTTTTCATATTAACAGAGAAACACATCTGGAGTTCATCTAGTGGTCTTTTATTGAACTTATTGGAGAACCTACAGTTTGTGAGAAATAGATGGAGGCCTTTTATAATTTAGAAGAGAGTTCAAAAGAAATTTTTTCACGGGCATTTCATTCAGGCTGAGCCTATTTTATTAAGAAGCTGTTCAGAGCTAAAGTGATGAGGTGCCAGCCTTGAATTAAATTGCATTGAGCACTACAAAAATATGCATTAAATTTGCTTCTTTGTATGCTGGAGTGATTTTTTTTCCCAAACTGTGTACAGAAAATTAAAAATAGATCACCAGTTGCTGAGATATTAGGAAGATTTCTTCAAAATTTGCAGAGAAAATATTTAGGCAGTAATTGAAAAGAATGATGTTCACAAAATTTGCTGCTCTAAGTATTTACAGTTGAAAGAATTTTGTATCATAACTTGCTTAAATTCATCAAGGTTTGGTCTTGTAGCAGCATATGGGGATGCCGTAGGCAGGGGGCAAATCCTGAGCCAGAGTATTTGTTCTTCATGAGTTTCTCTTGAAGGGGTCAGACTTAGATTGCATAATGGCTGACACTTTTAAAATCATCTTCCCCAATAGGTTATATTGATTTGTCAAAAAGAAGAGTTTCTCCAGAGGAGGCAATCAAATGTGAAGACAAATTCACAAAATCAAAGACTGTAAGTCACCTTTCTATGTTTAGGCCCTGTGTATTTCCAGCTTCTTTCTTGAGCAACCAAAATGCACAGACATAAGATAAAAGTAAAGCATTCATGTATTAGGCATACTGTGGTTCTCATTTACCCATGCAAAGATATATAACTAGATCATGGGTCCATGAGTGTTACATGGTAAGCTGCTTATTAAATAATTAATAGATCAAGAAAGTTGTCAGTTGAGAACTTATGATGTAAAAGGGTATATTTAAATGATTAGAAATCAAGAAGTATGTGCCGGTTTAGCACACTGTAGGTGACTTTTTATTGAAAAGATGTGCAGGTAGTTTCAGGCTCCCATCAATACTGCTGTATGGTCTTAACACTTCCAAGTAGAAATTTTTGTCTGCTTTCAGTATTTGGTTTGGGGTTTTTACCACTCTGGTGTTGCAGGTTTACAGCATCCTTCGCCACGTTGCTGAAGTCTTGGAGTACACTAAGGATGAGCAGCTCGAGAGCCTGTTCCAGAGAACTGCCTGGGTGTTTGATGACAAGTACAAAAGACCTGGATATGGTGCTTATGATGCATTCAAGCATGCAGTCTCGTAAGGACTTCTTATGCTTCTAGGGGCTTATTTCAAATTGCAGAGAAGTATTTCCTGAAGTAGATCTGTCACCATGTTCTTTTGAGTTGTATCATTGGGTTTCTTTCCCAGAATCAGTATGGAGAATATACTGGTCAAGTTAATCTAGTAAATTTTGACTTCAGTCTAATAGAGGAAGAACCACTGGTCTTTGTTTGTCTGTTAGAATTTGCCTGGTTTTAGTTCCAGGCAGATTTTATCAGAAATGTCTAGCTCTATGTCTGATGACATTTCTACTGAGATCTGCTTCTCACTCTTCCACTGCACATGCAGCTTTTTTCTTTTTTTAAGTGCAGCAGGCTGACTTGTTGCTTCTCTCCACTTCCAAACTTAAAGAATGGGATCATAAACTTAGAAATGGAATTATGAACAGGAAGAGGTGGAATGCTCTGTGATGCTGAGGAAATATGCACTGACATAGATGGCTTTTATTTTTTTAATCGAGTCTGATATTTTAATTTGCTTTCAGAATTGAAGTATTTGGTTTCCCTCTACAGAATCTACCGTGAAATTGTCAATCCTAAACTAGATTTCTCAGTGAACATTTTCAGTTTTGTTCTTTCGTAGCACCTAAGTGTGTGCGTGATGAACTGGAGTTGAACGCTAGATGACAGTAATAATGCTTTTAGAAATGGCGGTGACTCTAGGAAGCGGGGCACTCGGTAGTGTTTTAAGTAGCTGAAAACCAGCTCTGCGTTTTAGGGGAAGAAACAGCTTGTGTCCTCATTTAGAATTAATGTGTTTTGTTTCATATTATACTGATTATTTTCTGGTGTTATCAAATTTACTGGTAAAGGGCAAATCTGGACATACTGCTGTAAAAGGAATTCCCTATCACTCTTAACTGATAAATATACTTAGTTTAACACCTATATAAAATATTTTTTTAAAAAAAACACCTCTAGTTGCACTGGCTGTTTTAGCTTCAGTTGTATACTCATGAAGACTCCAGAGCACAGGCCTTTTGTTACTCACTTGCTATTCAATTTGGAGCACAAAATTGTGAAGCTGTCTGTTCTCAAAACATCTTTCCATCAGTAATGCCTTAAGATTTCTGACTGTGATCTGCAACTTTTATTTGTTCCTGTTGTGCTCCTACATAAGTGTGTAGCAGTGGAGTACAACAATGTGGACATTGCCGCCTTCCTATTTTTGTTGGAGTGCTGTGTGAGGTTTAGAATCCCCTCTAAGAATTTGGCTTGTTATACCTTTCTTTGTACTGAGGATTAGTGTTTTGCAGTTTCACACAGCATGATACCCGTGGCAGAAATTGGACAGTATATATACCTTCTAATCAGTAAAAATTAAATGTTGGGGACCTATTGTTGAAAGCCTACCAAATGCTTTAACAGGTGGATTTAACAGGATAGTTTGGAAATAAAGCAGAGTTTGTATGTACGGTAAATCATTTCTGCCATACAGGTTCATATTTTGATCTGTAATACCTGTCATGTTTCTGGGTTCTGTTTGCTTGTTTGGCCATTCTACTCTCTGTACTTAGCATACAAAAACATAAAAAATTATGTTTTATTAGCTGCAGAGACCAGTCTACTACCTCCTAAAATGGCTTTTGGGCCATTTTATTTCATGTTTGCCTGCTGGTAGTATTGTAGGTGATCTGGTATTTTTTTTCAGAAAACTGCAACTTTTGTCTCTGCAGAACAAGAACTGGTTTTGTAAGGAGTTTTTTGGTTATGTTCTCTATTTCAGATAGATTTGGGATAAATTTAACACAGCAATAGAAAATTGACATCACTTCTTTAAAAAAGAGCTGCTAATTTATATTGGTAAATAGGGAGTTTGCTTCTGTGATCTCTGAATTTGAAACTATTAGCTTGGGATTTAAAAAGCCTTTATCCTTCCTTTAGTCGAGAATGTAGCCAGCAGATAAGTATCTGTGTGCCATCCAGATACTGTTTAAAACAACTACCAAATAATGTGGAATGACTATGGGTTACTTTGTAGAATGACAAATATCTTGTGTTTGAATGAAACACTGAAATAGTTTTAAAACTCCAGATTCATCATGGATTTGCTTTTATATGGTATGAGTTTATCTTTAGTTGGAGGAAATATAACAATATCAAAAAGCTGGATACTTGTTACATTCTATTTATCTCATATAGAGGGAGCAGGAAAAAAACCATTCCTTCGCTTAAAAAAAATAAATCATTCAGATTATTCCTTCCAGGAACAGATTGAATAAACTGCTTACCTGCTGTGTTTACCAATAGAAAATGCTTTGAAAATAAATGGGTTCATGTTCTTGCAGTGTTTCAAGGAGCTCTTAAGAAATTTCCCTGTTTACTTTGCCTAGTAGATATCTAGGATTATTTGTAAGAAATAGAAATAGTACCAGAAGTTTATGTTGTGTTGTATTCCTCTTCAGTATAACTTCTGTAACATTGCTTTGCTTGGCTCAGGGACCCTGCAATCCTAGATAGCCTGGATCTGACAGAGGAAGAGAGGCGTGTATTGATTGACAATATTAACAGACGTCTGACACCACAGGCAGTCAAAATCCGAGCTGGTGAGTTCTTCCCACGTGCTTCTTGAACCTATCTTGATGCTCAGGTTGAGACAGTGTATCTTGTTGCAAAATATAAACTCAGTTAAAACTAATGGTTCATAATGCTGATATTTCAGCATGGAGCTGTTCAGAATTAAGACACCTTAATCAAGGATTGTTTTCAAATTGCCTGTGTGGGTTCAATCCCAAAGTGCAAGGTCTTTTGGCTTTTATTTTTCCTCCCAAAGTGCAGATTCCTTGGAACACAGACTGGTTGTCGTGATAGATAATACAGTCTGTCATATTGCATTTGCACACAATGAAACTAAATATTTTCTAGTTATTACTGCATCTACAATATTCTTTTTCATTATTCAGAGTTTTAAATTCATTGATTCCCTGACAGAATAATTGAACTCTGTCAGCACAGCTATAGCATGCACCTTAGTCACTTGTTCATAAACATGTGAAAATAGTATTTCTAACAAGTTGATCGCAAACCATTCAGTAAAATGCATCAGCTCAAGCCTAGCACAACTCTAATGTATGAGCTAGTTTGTCTCTTACGAATTTATTGTGGGCAGAAAAAGCACGACTACATGACTTAAGAAGACATACTTCAAAACTGTAGATCTGGCCCTACAGAACAGCCTAAAGGCACACTTGCCATTAAACAGATAGTGTAGCCGAGGCACATTTTTAACTAGATTGAGAAATTTCCTCTGCTCTGCAAGTGTATATTGAAGAGCATTAACTCTTGCTGATTGCCGTGGAGAGAAGAGATAAGCCTTTTCCACTCTGAAATCAAGAAGAGAGTACAAAACGTAAGGTCATGTAAAATTCCTCTACCTATTGCTTTAGACTGCCAGGAGTTAACATAGACTTCAAAAATTTGATTTGATTGCCATGAATAGTGCATTTACTAAAATGAATAGCACTTCATCACTTTTGAAGACAAAGTTACTTGATGAGCATGTCTTACTACTTCTTTCATGCTGCCTATTTAATTCTGATGGTCTAAGTCATTAATTTTATCATCAGCACAAGTGTAGAATCTTGCCATTGGCTTCTGTTCTCATTATGAGGCTGGTGGGGATGTTCCTCTGTGAATTTGTTCCTGACAGCTCAGAATTAGCAGGCTTTTGTGAGTCACCTGGAAGTGAAACCAACTTCTTTGTGTAGTTTAGTTTTGTGCCATTGCTATGCAGGTATAGAAATCTTTGTCTTTACACTGGTCAGGGTATTACAGATATCGCCAGTATTAGTTTATGCCTTGATTTTCAAACACCTACAAAAGGCTATAGCTAGCTATAATTCTAACCATATGTTAACCTTATAAAAATGTATTCTAATGCTCCTCAAGTAATGCCTCTGTGCCTCTCTGCAATTCCATTGCTGATGGAATTCCATAACTTTGTGGATATGCTCCTTTTCAAGTTTCACTTTTCCTGATCTTGCATTTTCTCTGGTATTTATTGCTTTTATATCTTCATCTCTCCATGTGAAGTACATAATATTGGTGTTGTATTTGTTGGATGAGGAGTGAGAGAATGTGAGTGTATAATTTTGTATCCCTGTCCTTTCAAACCACAAAGGAAAATGTTGCATTGTCTAAAGAATTTATAAAGACTCTTATCTCAACTTAAAAGTCAAGCAAATGTAATACCTTCCTCACATTTGGGAGCTACAGAAGCTGTCATTGTGGATAAACATTGGTTGCTAAAAAGATCTTTTAAAGCTTAAGTTTAAAAGCTTTAAATATTTTGCAGCTCTTGGTAACAGTAAAATTTTATTATTTGTCTTTCTCTGTCGTAGATATTGAGGTGGCCTGTTATGGTTATGAAGGCATAGATGCAGTAAAAGAAGCTTTGAGAGCAGGCTTGAACTGTTCCACGGAGAACATGCCCATCAAAGTGAGTGTCAGTCTTAATAATGGAATCAAAAGCAAAGTTTGTTGATGCCCTCAGGGACCAGTAGTGTGCGTTGCTCTGCCCTATCAAGCCATGTGCCTGATTTCCAGCTCTTCTCTAGCAGGGCTGTAACACACTTCCTTCAGCTATGTGCTGGCAGTCCTTCCTGTGGTTGTGCAGTGCCTTTCAAGGTTTGGGAAGCTGTATTTATTCTGTTCAGTTTATTAAAGTCTAGTATTGGCACAGAACATACTCACTATTCCTTTATGCAGTCCTAACTAGGGAGCAATAAATTTCATTTTCAGGTATAAGATTGTGTAAGAAAAGGAAAGTTTGCTCCACTGACATTTGAGTGTTGGTAGGATGACTACTGTTCCCAGGCCTAGTTTTTCTTCCCCAACAGTTTTTGGATGTTAAGTGAACTACAGAATAAGTGTTTTAAAAAAAACTTGGAAGTACTTTCTCCTTTGAAAATTACTTTTTATAATAGTCCCTTGTAACAAAAGAAATTGTTTACTTATTCAGTCATCATTTAAAAAAAAAGAAAACATATGGGTTTTAATGCTTTTAATTTTTGGTCTAACTAGGCATAATATCTTTTCCTTTGTTATTGAGTTTGCTTTTTTCCCCCAATCTTTACAATGTGGTAGATTAACCTGATAGCCCCTCCTCGTTATGTGATGACCACTACAACACTGGAGAGAACTGAAGGACTGTCTGTTCTGAATCAAGCCATGGCTGTAATTAAAGAAAAAATTGAGGAGAAGAGAGGAGTCTTCAATGTGCAGATGGAGGTAAGAACAAATTACATTCTAAAGTACAACTTTTTTCCTTGGAATATTTCTAAAGTAGAGCAAGATCAGTAGTGCTACAAGAAATTGTATCAAAAAGTGTTGCTAAGTTATTAAAAAACCAGAAAAATCAGAACCTTTCTGTTCCTGAAATAAACAGGCCAGAAAATCTAATTTTCCTGGGTTTTATTGTGTGACTTCAGGATGTATTTTACCTCTTGCTCTTTATGTAGAATCAGAGTCTACAAATCATGTGACCTTTCTTTATGACAGTTTGCCATGTGTTCTGCTTTGTTTTTTTTCAGCCTAAAGTGGTCACTGACACAGACGAGACTGAGCTTGCAAGGCAGTTGGAAAGACTGGAGAGGGAAAATGCTGAAGTGGATGGGGATGATGATGCCGAGGAAATGGAAGCCAAAACAGAAGACTAAATGTTCTGGGATACTTAGAAGAGAGATCATATGAAAAATTAGAAACCCCATTGCAAATACTCTGGACTAAATTATTCCAGTATTGAAAACTTCAAAAGCAAATATTTGAAGTATTTTCCTGTTTTAAAAAGACCAAAATGTTAAAGGCTCTTCTAAATAACATTTGGTGCAGCAACTTACACAAATTGAACCCTTTGAAAGGAAGGTGCCTAGTCAAAGTCAAGACACAGATCTGGCCAGGCGGAGTTTGCAGCCCCATACTTAACACTTCCATGCATAACAATTCTAATTGGTGATTACAGCTCAGTGCATCTGTTCATGATCTTTCCTGGGAGCAGCAAAACCAAGCAAGTGGAACAGTTCTATACAGAATGTATTTGAGCAAATATTCAATAAATTTTTGAGCTATGTAACTCTGAGATTTTGGATTTTTTTCCTCCTCTTCTGTCACATGGCCTAACAAAAGAAAGCCCTTTTGTTTGCTTTAAATCAAGCTGAGAATGAGTGGAACAAAACGTTTTACATTAATGTTTTCCTTGCAAGTTTGTTGATGCAGACTTGTTTAAATTAACATTTCTTTTGTTTATCACCTGCATTTAGGGACCAAGAACTTGAAAACTTTGAAAATAGCTTGTTTCCATTCCAAAAAACATAGCTAATAAATAAAAAACTACATATAGTTGCACTATGCTCTGATAGGTGAATATAGCAGGAGCTTTAATGAACTTACTTCAAAATGGGCAGCAGTCTGTCAGCTCACTGCAACATGACCTTCAGTTCTGCCTACCCTATATCCAATTTACACTGAACTGAGGTACTCACTCTAAAAGGCACCTGTTTATCTTCTCTGAAGAAGAGAAACAAGATGTGTTTTCCAAATTGGAGAAAAAAAAATTAAATTCCTGTTTTCCTGTCAGTGGGAATTGAGGGCAAAGAGTTGTGTTTTTTAAGTAACCTTTCCAACTTGCTAGATTTCTAAATGTGTTGGAGTTTTTTTTTTTGTCATTGTCATGTCCCATACTGCCCTTTTTTTTCTTAATATTTTGTGATGCTAGAGAGAAAATGCATGAAGAATGAGACTTTGAGCCTTAACCAGGCATTCTTATTGCTGCCATGGTACAAGCTATATACTTGCTACATGATGTTGCCTCAAAAGGCGTTCTAAAAGGGGATACATATTGCAATGTGTTGCTCATCCATGCTGGGGGAACAGAGAAGTTAATGTGTACCCAGTTCTGATAGTAAAGCAAAGCCAAAAAAGGTAAATAACTTCCAGTCTTTACAGATTGTTGGAAAATACTTGAATGTGCAAATTCGCAAAATGAAGAAAAATATATTTTTAATTGTTTTCCCAAATTGTATTTTCAGCAGCTATGTATGACAGCCTTCCAACTGTGCCCATTCACTAAAATAGTGATTTGACTTCTGTTAAACACAATAGGTGGGTACTTGGAGTAAAGAACAAAGTATTTTAAAACTCACCATGTGGTCTCCATGCCATAATAATTTTGTAAAGGAAAAAGAACTGATGAGTGAGCCATGCATGCTCCAAGGAAGGAAGGAGTGCAGTGAAGGGATTACAGTTAGTATAATCTGTGAGAGCTGTTTTGGTGTGTTATTTAATGAGCATTGTTTCTGTCAGTAACTTAGAAGTTTGTTAAATTTCTACAATAGCTACCAGGGCATTTCTAATTAGAGCTGGAATGTGCTGGTGGGTAAAAGTCTGGGTCGGTTCTGAGTGCCTGAAAATAATTACCAAGACGGTGAGGATGATAGCAAAACAGGTTCAGATAAATACATTCCAATCACTTGTCATCCTGGCAGAAAAAATCAGGCTCTCTCAATTTGTTCCTTTGAGCATATTTCAACCAAGAATAAACAAAAGACATGAGACAACCTGATGGATCCTTCTCATGCATTGCAGAAGTAGGAAGGAGGAGATGCAGGATGGATGTTTTGGAGGCCTATTATTGAGGGTATACTGGGGCTGTGCTGTGCTCCACGACTTAAAGTAGAAGTTGCTGAGCTGATGCTTTGTGTCTCAACTTGGCTCTTTTTGTATTCCTGGAACTGCCTTTGCTTACCAAGTGATTAAAATTAGGAGGTTTTTGTGAATGTCTCTGAGTTGCTAAATCCGAGAAGCACATTCCTGCTGTTCATTAGCTACTGTGCTGTTTGCACAATTGTAATCACAAGGCCAACATCTCCACTTGCACTTAACATAGTCAGTGGAAGGGAAGGGGACAGCTATACTTGTGGACAGGGGCTCAGCCTGTTAATTGTAAATTGTGTTAATTATAAGGATCTCAGTTTGACTTTCCTACCCCAAATTGATTTTATAAGATTGACAGCCTGGAAACAATTTTAGTTTGAATATTTGGTAAGGACAATGCAAAAATCCAACCCAAACAGGAGTATACTGGCTCAGGTTAGGCACAGAGTCTGGTAACACACAGCCCAGTATCCTGTTTCTAATGAGGGAAGATAGTGGTTTCTAAAAAAAGGTGTGCCCTCCTTCCTTGGGGCTGTTGTGGTTTGTCTGGCTCTTAATACAGTGACAAATCTTTGCTGTTTTCTCTCTGATTTTGGCCCATAGGTTTTTTCTTTAGGTGCAGTGGAGCTGTTGTTCATCATAGCTGTCATGGATTAAAAGATAATGTGTGTATTCTATTTGCCATCTGTTAAAGGTGTGACAGTTAATGTTCTGTTAATTAGGCAGTTTTTCTTATCTAATTGGGCAGTTTTTCTTATCTCTTCCAAAATNGAATCTGCACTTTGATTTTTAAGAGTGTAGACAATGAAACAACTCTTTACAAATACTTCCACCTATCTACAGTTAATTTTAGAATTGCTGTTATGTCAGAATACTATTGAACACTTGTCTTTCACTTATGTCTAGAAATGTTTCATCATGCTTTATTTTGATGTGGTTTGTTTTAATCATACTTAATCCCTAATCCACTAAAGGAGCTAATATAATGAGAGTGCTGCACTGGAGAGCAAGTCCTAAGAAGCTGCTTTGTAAACTGTGGTGTCTGTAATGTCCCAATGCTGTGTGTGACATGATGATACACGCTGGGCACAGCAGAGGATGGGATGGGGTTTTCCTTTGGTCAGGTTCTCTGAATCACCTGTGTGAGACTTCTTGAAGGATTGAGTGGGAGGTACAAGCAGGGTCTGCCAGCTGAAACAGCACATCCTGCACTCTGAACAGCAGAGGCTGCTCCTCCCTCCTCTATATCCCTGAGTAGCATCCTGTGGTCTTGAAGGTGGCTCTTTCTGGCCATCCCATTCCAAATTCTATAGAATATAAAGTATTTGGGAGTCACTTTGAAGGCAAGAAAATGTCAGGCACTCAACTGTTCCTTTTTTGTTACTATACTACACTGATGTGAAAAGCACTCTAAAATGGATCTGAGGAAATGGGTACTCTTCAGTGAGTTTTAAGGCCCACAGAAAATTCAGTATAGAGCTCCCTAAGTTTATACAGATCAAAGCATGTCCTTTTCCACTGGAAGAGTTCGATGCCAGAACTTGCATTCCCAGCCCATGCATGAATATGACAGGTCAGATCTACTGACTCATTTTATACTACCTGACCCTGAAAGATCTGTGTTTACTCAGCCTCAGGGAGCAATACAGGGGCAGTTTTTCAACCTTGGTTAAGTACAGAATGAGACAGGGAGGAAGGGGTGTGTGTATCATAAATATCCAAAGTACTGAAGAAATACTTTTAAGTCGAGGTATTGAAGGAAGTGAAGGCTCTATATAAGAAGCAGTTAATACAAAACCTGTTATTTAATGACCAGCTGAAGCAAGGTTTGCTTCACCTTTCACCAGCAGTTTGACAATAGGATTCTTTGTTGCTAATATTAATTTTGCCAAGATCTGTCTGCAGGGTTGTGGGTGGTCTGCATGCTGGAGAAAAGGAGCTTGTCAGATCTTCAGTGAGGACTGCTTATGGAGCAATTCTGAGATCGCTGTCTGAGCGAGAGCCCCCTGCAAGCTTCTACCTGTCCTCCCTAGCATGAAATAGCACCTTGAATAAATTGCCTGCAGTAACAAGCTGAACAATGTGAAGTCAAACCTCAAATACCAAAAGGTGGAACACTGTATTGCTGAAGCTGGTTATATAAAGAATGCATGTCCAGGAAATGCACACAGCAGCAATGTCTCTTGTGAACCTGGACTCAAGTCTTCTTTACTCAAGTTTTCTTTTTTTCCCCTCCAGTGTAATTCTGATGTACAAACATGGTGAGCTGAATTTTTTTTTCTTGCTGGCTTTATCAGGGATTGGTTTTTTTCCCCCAAGATTCTGCTTCTGAATACAAAATACATTTATCTACAAATACATTTATATATATATATATATATATATATATTTATATATATATATACAGAGATGGAGATTATTTTTTCAATTAACAAAAAACCATTTGGTTAATTTC
Source organism: Irena cyanogastra (assembly GCA_013397155.1). Lineage (NCBI taxonomy): Eukaryota > Metazoa > Chordata > Aves > Passeriformes > Irenidae > Irena > Irena cyanogastra. The sequence continues at coordinate 80,681 of VWZV01011503.1, forward strand.
TGCTTTATTTTAAGACTACAATTATATTTTTAAAAATTACAAAAATTTTCCATTGGTAACTTTTACATACTAGCAGCAAAAAGTACTTTTCCAAGTGTTCTGTTACTGTACTTACTTTAGGTGGACTGAAGGACAAACATACTGGGATATGACGTACTGAGCCTGTTGCCTCCTAGCTGCCTGCCTTTTCCCAAGAGGCAAAAGATGTACAGTAGGAGCTACATAGGTGACTTCTACTTTTGAAATCTCAGCCAGAATGTTTTCTTTTTATGCAGAATCAACTTTTCTAATTTCCAGCAGTGTTTAGTCACCCATTTTATTCTCATGGCCTCTGCAGGATTCTTCTCTGGGTTGTCTCCAGTACAATGTTGGTTTCAATTCTTCAGTGTCTTGCTACTCCTTTCTAAAAGTTATAAAAATGTATGAAGAAATTATTTGTTTGTTCCTTTTCCTTACTGTGTGAAAGTGTGCCCCTTGATATTGGATTCACTTTGTCTTACTGACCTCTGGACTCTTTACATAGCAACGAGTGCTTTTGTTTATTTGCTATACTCTACCTTCTTATCACAGCACATAGCTCTGCCCACATATATCACCTTAATTTTACTGGGAGTCATGGAATGCTGATAGTACAGCAAAGGCTGTTATTTCTGAACAGCAGCACTCTCTGAAATATTAATACTGCTTTACTTCATCAGAAGATTTGACAAATCTGTTAAACAGATTTGTCATAGTGGCTGAAGTCTTCAAAAATACAATAAACAGCTGAGATTGTATTTAGACACAAAAGGCACTCTGTTTCAAGGCATTCAGGAGGTACAAGAGGTTGCTGCAGTGTTCAAGGATCAGGCTGCTTTACTAAGAGCCTGCTTATGTAGAGATTTAGGATATTAGGCTGAGCATCTTGGTTTATATACCAAGGGATCACTGAAAGCAGAGTGGTCTTTCAGGTGCTTTGGAGCTTCTTTGGGAAAATAAATTTTTAGCAAAAAGTTACTGTAAGATTTGTAAAAGTCTCATTGTAATCATAATATCCTATATGTTACACTTACAAGTTGTGCCGATCTGTAGAACTCCTGAGAGATGGGCTTGTTAGATGAGAAATTTTAAGTGGTAGTTGTTTAGTCTGAAGTTTTGAGGAATGTGGTTTTAAAATTCTGCTTCCCCCTCCCATGCAATACCTGATTTGTCATTTTCTAGCTGCTTATATTGGCCAGCTCACTCGGTGGTGGTTTTTTGCTTTACTAAATTCTGTGAAATTCTTTCAAGATCCTTTTTAGACATCCCTTTGTTTTACTTCCACAAGGGCAGGTAATACATCAGAGCCAGCTCGCTGTTTAACTAATGTCTCACAGATAGGGAAGGAGGAAAAAAAAAAACAATAGGGTAGAGAGAGTGCGTCACATTGGAGGAGGAGAGCAAAGAAAAATGAGCTTTCTTAAACAAATCATGTGCAGAGGGACAGGCTGCCAGGGCTCAGGCAGTTCTCGGCGGGGGCTCTGCTCTGTTCCCTGCTGGCCACGATGGAGGAAGAAGCTGGAGTGCTGAAGGAGGGCTTTCTCGTCAAACGGGTGAGTGCTCTGGTTCCCCTCCGTGCGGATCTCCTCCAGCATGGAAGAAGCTCCTGAGCAGGGACTGCAGCGAGCCAGGGCTCATGGCCAGGGGCTGTTGGGTGCTGGGCCGGAGGGGCTCCTGCCTGCTCCTGGGAAAGGAGCTCCTCCGGGTTTTTGCAGATGCCTCCCAGGGGAGCTGCGTGAACTGCAGCTGTTCACTACCCACCCGCAAGCTTCCCTGCGCTGGCATTTCTGTAGAGGAAGGTGAATTAGCCCTCGGGATTACTCGGGTGTTAGAAAGCCAATACGCCTGCACCTCGCACACACCTCTGCAGGGAGCGCACCCGCGGCAGCAGTGGGGGCGACCATGGGAGGATGGAGACACAGAAGTTTTGACAGTCGGTTAAGATGGCTTGTGCCTTCTTCAGTGACGTCAGTGCAGTTTCCCATTTCGTATGAGAGAATGGAGAAAAGATTATTCTTTTTGAAGGCGATCAAAGCAATGCAAACTTAAAAATGCGTTTAAAATAACTTATTTTTTCCATACTCCTCAAGCAGTGCTGTTAGAAAAATTTAGCCAAATTGTGGTGAAAAGAACTGAGAGATTTCAACCTTCCCAATACTTCTCCCGGTAAGACCAAGTCAATCATTGCTGGAGCACAAGGAGGCAATTTAGCAAGGGGCATAAACTGCTTTTAGTGCCAAGACCCAGTCTCAATGATTAATATGGTCCTTGATTTAATAGAAAAAAATGTGATTGAGAGGTTTGTTCAAAGCTTTGCCACGCCTAGGGAAATGCTTTTGTGCAGTACGTGGCAGTGGTTCTGGTGCTAACACGAAGGTAATTCTGGTCAGGAGTTTTCCTGGCAGGGCTCCCACGCAGTTGGCCAGCCAGACACTAGCACTATGAAGTTCTGTGTGGAAAGGGGGCTATTCTCCATCCTGCCTTCTGCAGCAAGGGCAGAGCAGTCCCAGCTCCCAGTCTCCCCTCTGGGCTACAGCTGTACTTTTTGGTTCTTAGTGACTACTGAATTGAAATGGGAAGCCAAGGCACCAAGTGTGTGAGAGGAATAGGTTATTGGCAGCACACAGAGCTGTGACTGCCGCAGTCTGTACAGCATCACCCAAATACACAGCTTGACAGGAAGGAGACCACAAAGAGGACAACTAAAGGAAACTGAGGGACAGGGGAATCAGAGACCCACAGAGGAAAAAAGGACAAAGAGATAGGATCAAGTAAAGAAAACACAGCTTTTGTAAAGAAGAGAACAGAAGAAAGAAGATTATCTAAATGCATTATAAATCGCAGAATTACGTACTGTAGTGCATTATAAATATAAAATGAATGTGTAACATTAGGTAAAGATAAATAAAAAAAGGTAAGGTGACCTCCTGAGAAAAGAGAACATTTTCCAGAAGGAAAGAATAGAGCCATAGCAAAGAACATACAGGAAAAAATAGCGAAGTAACTTTACAAAAGGTAAAAAAACCACTGAGGAACGCAAAGGGAAGGGGAGAACAAACCCGAGATAGATAAATTGTATTTAGTATGGACTAGAAGACATTGGATCTATAGTGCCCTGGATTCCAGAGACTCGTTACTCCACCTTTACTTGGAGGTTGCTGAGTTTCCCCTTTATTTACAGAGAACTAATGAGCTTTCATTCATGCCACAACTGGACCTTACATGTTTCTTTCTTCTAGCCATGCCCACCCTATCCCAGGTGTCAGCGCTTCCTTTACCCCCTTCTTTGCCTGCTGGCTGTAACGCTCCATCCCCTGTAGAAACACAAGTCAGCTTCTCGCACAGCAAAGCTGGACCAGACACCATCAGACAGGACTAAGCCTGCCAGTGCCAGCCCTCACTGGCTTTGCTGTCCTTTAACCAGACTAAAGAGAGCTGGGGGCTGTTTACAGAGGAAAAATAGGAGTATTTGTCTATATTATATAATCCATGAGGCATACAACAGCAGCCTTCATTTACTCTTCTGTCATCAAAAAGCATATTTCCTTTACAGGAAACAGTAGCACAGGGAATATTTTTAGGAGATTGGAGGCAGGTAGAATTAAATTCTCATTCGCAGTAAGCGGGGGATGTAAGGAAAAGCCAATTCACTCAGTAAAGTGCTTGCAAAACCACTTGACACCTAGAGCCACATCAAAATTAAAAAGATACCACCCGGTGTCACCAGAGAGGAGCTGGCTGCCAAGAGCCCTCACACATTTCAGATTTAGCCCTGTTGCTGCCTGTGCTGTCAGCAGACAGGTGTGCACCTACATCAGTTCTTTGGGATAATTCTTGCAAGCCTTTACAAGAAACAATTCGTGCCAGCAAATTTCTCCAGGCTGAAGAAAGAGCACAGCACTTTTCTATTCCTCTATGATTTTATAGTGATGGAGCTCTGCTATTTTGTTACTTAAAATGTGTATTTCAGGGAGAACACAACTCATGATGACTTCTTATGCTTCTTTTCATACAAGAAGCCAAGAAGAAAATATGGTCATTTCTCAATGTTTGTGTTAAAATCAGCTATGTGGATTTATTTCTTCCCCTCCAGGGACATGTTGTTCGTAACTGGAAAGTGAGATGGTTCGTTCTGCTTCAGGATAAGCTGCTGTATTACAAAATTGAAGGAGGCAAGAAGGAGCCTTCTCCAAAGGGCAGGATCCTTTTGGATGGCTGCACTATTACTTGTCCATGCCTGGAATATGAGAACAGACCGGTATGATTGGAAAAATGTATCTCTTTTCTGTGTCACTTATTTTCTAACTTCTTCCTATCTTTTCCTCTCCTCCTGGCTTCTTTGATTACTGCAACCATACCACTGGGGCGCTTCCAGAATTAGGCCCAGCCAAAAGCAAGCTGCCACTAGCAGTGCAACCAGGACAAGTACTGAACTACTTCGTTGTGTCTTTGCTCTTCCTTGTGCCCAAATGTGAGTCAGCTATTAACAAAAAAACAACCTCAACCACTACTCCTGTACACACAGTGAGGAGAAAAAAGTGCAAATGCATTAGCCCAAAAGTGTGGGGACAGAGGACATGAACAATCCAATAAAATCTGAGAAGGGTGGGGAAAAAGGAAAACATCACCTGTGGTAGTTGTCTTAAAGCCTGAGTATCCATGGGGTGCTCCCAGGCAGCCAGATCAGACACATTTTTCCTTCACCAATGGGATATTGCTGCTGTAGAAAGTTTTCAGCAAGAGGACTCTGGAAGAAAACATGCCTCCTGTGTTTTTCTGCCCTCTCATGGGCAACAGCAATGCAGATTTCCTCTGTGTGGGGTATCTGTGTGGTCTGCTCTCTTTTAAGTACCAGGACCTTCATGCATGTAAACCATGTTTACAACTGAAAACCCAGGGATTTGAGGGGGATAGAAGAGCCAAAAAAAAAAAAAATCCCCCCCCTGGAAAAGCAACTAAGAAACCCACCACCATCCCACAAACAACAAACAAACAAACAAAACCCACCAAAACCAGTACTGTTTTGTGCCCACCATCCTTCTGAACAAGAATTGCTCTGAACTGCTCAGGTGGGATGCACTGTCAGACTTACTTGTGTCACTTGGGCCAGTGCTAAAAAAAGCAAAATGTAAGAGTAGTGAAATAGCTAAATGATGTTATTGCTTTGTCCTTCTTCCTCCACAGCTACTCATCAAACTAAAGACAAAAACCAATACAGACTATTTCCTCGAATGTTGCTCCAGGGAGGAACGTGACTCTTGGGCTTTGGACATCACTGGAGCTATTCATGCTGGTCATCCAGTACAGGTACAAGAACTTCACAGAATGAAGAACTCTTTCAAACTGCTAGAAAATATCAGCCTCCAGTAAGTGTATATGATTTCTCCTTCTGTTGTTGCTGTAGTTTGCAAAGAGCTTGAGTTGATGGGTGGGGAGGGTCAAGGGAAGCTCCCTTCTGCACAGATATGCTCCTGTGTGGCCAGGAACCTCTAAACTGGCTGCCCTGTCCTAGGTTTGCAGATACTTTAGCCAGGGAATGCACTTTTTCCTGAAAGTCATCTTTTGGGAGTATGTGCACAGGCACCTCACTGCAAGCTTGCATATCTTCCTGGTCAGCTGCAAATGTTCTCACTGGGGAGATGTATTGCCTCGAAAGATGTAACACAGGGAAGCACCGGGTGGCGACTTTGTGCCCTGTTGCTGAGTTTTCAAAGCTGATATCTGGAATCCAGACTAGGATTTTTAGGGTGAATCATCTTAAATAAGAGGAAACAGAGACTAATTAAGAAACAGAAGAATTACATTTATTTGATTTGTGTTGAATGGGTAAATCAGGCTGACCATAGATCAGTTGCAGTGCTTTAAATTGAAAGATACTTTGTGAAGGATCTTGTTCAGTGCTGCTATTGGGAGAACACAGTTTTCCTGGAATGTACTTAGGACAGTGCTTCTGGGGAAGTACCTAGAATACTTCCCATCTTTATGTGGGTAATCACGAGGACATCCCTGTCACTGACAGAAGTATACAGCTATTTCTTCCTGTCTTTCTCATCTGCTGATGTGCTGTGCTCTCATTTGCAGGAATATAGTGGAGAGAATGTATGACAGCAGTGCTGGAATTAAGCTGACTCGCAATTTGGATCAAGGCAACAGATATAAAGAGACCTTCACAGGTACACCTAGAGCCACCTCACATCTGATATGCCACATTGCAGGGACAAGGGAGCTACTGTACTGCCTTCATACCAGGATAAGCTCTGGCCCACTGAAACCTGGCAGCACAGCCAAGCTTTCCAACACCTTTCTCTCTTGCTCTTTGGATGTATGGAAGCACACTTAGAACCCCAGGCTTTTGGTCAACTTTGCACTTCTCTGACAATCTTAGGGATGGTGCCAAAATGTTTCTGCAAGTGAAAACCTGTGTGACAGGAGACCATCTGCCTTCCCTCAAAAGAGCACACTGTCTTGGTATGAGAGCTGCCTTTCTTCCTGCAGGTTCTGCCCTGGTGGACTGGCTCATCTCCAACAGCTTTGCCGTGTCACGATTCGAGGCCGTCACCTTGGCGTCCATGCTGATGGATGAGAACTTCATCAGGCCGGTGGGAGTGCGTAGCACTGAGGCCATGCGCTCCAGCAACCCCTCTGAGAAGTTCCTGGACGACTCCACCGCGCTGTACATGTTTGTAAGTGGTGCAGCTGCCCACAGAGGCACCACCTCTGGCCCTTCTCACATGCTCAGTTTGGGGTACAGGTGCACAGCGTGCAACCAAAGGCAAATGCGCAGGCCGAGAAAGTAAATGCAGAAGGAGCAGCTCTAGTCTTTTAGAAGTACTAACACTGGAACTTTTGCTGGAGCCAAATAGCTACATGGATATGGAGCGATCTACAAATTACATAATTAGGCATTAAAAGAGGTGTGTCCCTGGAGTGCAGTGCTGTGTCTGCATGTATTGGACGCAGTGCTGTAGTTGTGCTACAGCTCAAGGCCACAGCACTTACACCCAGCATGTGCATATTTACAGCTGTAATTTGTTGCCTGTGAATCTTGGTCCTACAAGGCTGAGCAGCAGAGCTATGGAGTAGAATTTACTCAGGAAATATAAGCTAAGAACAGCTAAGGAAAATAAAATGGAAGATAAAATGGAAAATAAAATAGAAAATAAAATGCAGAATTTTGTACTTAAAAGTCTGTTTAGATTAAAAAGAAAAGTGGAACTGTCTTTTCCCTATTTGCAGGCTGAGAGCAGTAAGAAAAATACTAGCTCCAAGGAAGAGGTACATTTTAACATCTCTGAATTAAGTGGCACAATTGTGAAGCAAGGATTCTTAGTGAAACAGGTAAGCATAGTCTTGGAACCTGCCCCAGGAAACAAGACAAAGTACAGCTCTTAGGGTTTCTTAGAGAGTAAATGCGATGATGGCTGGACAGATGTGCCTGTCAGTACTTGAGGTCTTGCAGTTAAGAGTATCCAGTTATAAAGAAGTGAACTACAGAACTTGCTCAGGAAGGATTAATTGGATATTCTATACATATTGACCATATACTGACAGGTACAAAACAGCATCAAAAGCAGAAGTACCACACAAACTCCAAATCTTAGCAGAGGTGTTACATTCTCTTCCAAGAAGAGCCACAGTTCCTTTGTTTTAACCTATCCCATCCAGGTAATGTGAACAGTGATGTGTTGCTGGCCACAGACAAATTTCAAAGCTGAGTAGCTTGACCTTTGTATGAAGTGGACATTTACCTGTGGGCAGTCACTCACGTACACGTGGGTGCTTTGGTGGTGGTGTATTAACATGTTTATTTGGGCACAAGTACCCAATTGCCTGCTGGCAATGACTGTTTCCAAGATCTGACCCTTGGTCTGCAAGACATAGTTTCCAACATTTGCTATGAACAAGATGAGGGTCAATCACTCTTTCAAAGCATAACACAGCCACCTGCAAATGGAGTCCTGCCTGCACTGCATGGCCACACTCTTACTCTGAAGCCTTGTACCCAAAGCCCCAGCCTTAGTGTTGTGCAAACCAGACGCTTCCCAACTCTCCCTCCTCCAGCTTCCAGGGCGCCATGAGGGTCGGCAGGGATCCCCACAGGCTGGCAGGGCAGTCCCCCATCAGGACAGGACATGGGAGCTGCCCAGGAGCTTCTGCCCATGGGCAGTAGCAGCCCGGGGCTGGCCCCGAGCCCCAGCACCAAACCTCCAGGAGAGGGGATGCTCCCAGGGGCTGGCACAGGCCTGGCAGCAGTGAGAGGGCTGCAGTGAAAGAGTAAAGAGCTGCAAAAGACATAACCCCTTTGGAGCACACGCAGCATGGGGTTTTAATCTGAAACCCATATTTAATCTGAAATTAAAAGTGAGAATGAGGGATATAACCATTTGCTCCTGTCACTCTGCTTTCTTAGTTCTCAGCACAGGGAGGGAAGAGATGAAAGAATTGTCAATGTATGAAGAAGAAAGATAAGCAGAAGGTCATGGGAATTACCAAGATGTTAGGAAATATTTTTCTTTGTTGTGTCCAAACCTTCTTTTTTCAGTGTTTATTTATGTCTCCCTACGGCCTGTAGGAAAATGGTCATTTCAGGAGGTAGTAATTGTAGTTCCATTTTGCAGGGGCACAAGAGGAAAAACTGGAAGGTGAGAAAGTTTGTTTTGAGAGCTGATCCTGCTTTTTTGCACTACTATGATCCCACCAAGGTATGTGAGTGGGAAGTTACCATCCCCAGAAATCCTTTTAGAAACATAAACATTACAGTGAAGATACAGTTATGCTGTAAATGTTTCTATCACTCTGAGTTCCTCTATCCATTTCCAGGAATTAGACCTCTTTAGCCTTACCCTAGGAGGTTGTCCTTGCAGGATTTTGTATCCCTGCATCTTCTGTCCTTTTTCCCAGTGAGATTCCCTTTCCTTAGCCGAGTGGCACCAGTCTTCTTGGGATTGGTCTCTTGCTGTACCCTTGCAGTCTGAGATCATGGTCCTGCAGGGTTTCTTTCTGGGTTGTGAATTTTCTGGGCTGAAATCCCACCATTTGAGAATCATACTGGTACTGGGATTTTATACATCCTTATTCCAGCATTGAATAGGGTCTTCTTAATAAGGAAGTATTTATAGGAATTTCTGCTACTCAGTTTTAAACTTTCTCATGAAAAGTAGAATTTATGTTCATGAATATAATAATCTATGTGAGCAACTCAGATACCTAGGGTACCATAAAGCCAAAGAGGATTGCAAGAAGAACACATAGAAATGCTTTATGTGACTTTTAAAGAGAGTAGAAAGAACATAGAAGAGAAAAGAACTTATGGAGCCAGTTTATTTTTTGTTTCCTTCCTTCACAGGTTTTGGTTGTTTCTTTTTGTTTTGTTTTGTTTTGTTTTTCCACTGTAAATTATCCTTGTAAGGCTATAAGCTGAAACTGCAGAACCTGAAGGTGAGAAACAAGAGTGCCAGCCAGCTAGGGAAAAGAGCCAGATTTTTCCCACACAGTCTCAGTGAAAAGCAGCAAGCTAAAGCCTTACAGAAATATATATAATTCAGTAAGTTGTCATTGATAAAACCATACATACATTTGAAGAGTGATTGCCTACCCTTCTGTTTTAACTGATCTACACCATGCCCAGCTACATCAGAGAAACATCTGGGTCTGAAAAAATATGGTAATGCCTTTACCTACATGTTCTAATTGATTTCTCTTGTGACATAGATGTTTCATGTCTGGAAAAACCGCCATTATGTCTCCAGCTTCATAAAAGTAATGCATCTGCTCTGGGAAATGATGATATTTTCCAGCTATGCCTTGTTTTGTGTTTCTTTGCAGGAAGATAACAAACCAGTAGGTGGATTCTCTCTTCGTGGCTGTCTTATCTCAGCTCTGGAGGACAACGGAGTCCCAGCAGGTGAGCACGAGCCTCTAAACTTTCATACATTTATATGTATACTGTAGCAATACAGTCTTTGGGTATGGGTTTGTATATATGGCTGCTTGTATGCACAAGTGGGCTGACTTCCCATTTCCCTTTGCAAGCAAGGGAAGAGGCATGTCACAAATCCCTGTACTGCTGGGTTGTCCACAGCAAAGAGGACTCTTTTTTTCAGTGTTATTGCCACATATCTCAGGCATTCTCTTTATATGGGCTTTTCTTAGTCATATGACCTCTGAGACAGTCCTAAGATTGATTCATATTCAGAGTTAACAGACAAAGAGAAAACACTTTCTTTTTGGGGATCGTTTAACTCAAAGTCTTGAGGCATCCTCTGATGCCATCCATTTCAGTGTCCTCTCAACTTATGCTATTACCTTTTCCTTTCTGACCTGCTAGAACCCAAATGTAGAGGAGACATAAAGACAGCAATAAAAAACCAGTTCTGCTGGAGCATAGGCTTAGCTCAGGCATTTGTCTAGAACCTCAGCCTCATAGATAAGGGTTTCTGCTATTAAAGCAATTTATATTATGTCAGTAAGTACAATGCATAGATATCAAATACAGAATATCTTTCTAAAGAAAAGGTCTGAAAAAGCTTTGGTCTGGGGGCAGGGGCACAAGGTGAACAATAGAGCTCCTTGCTAAGAGGACCCCAGCTATGGGCAGGAGAAAATCTAATCTACCATGCAAACTGGTAGGGGTTCATCATTTCAGTGTATAACTCAAGTAATAGTCTCCACCTTAACAGAGACTACTTTAGAAATGTTGCGGAGTGCACAGTAGTTCATACAATCTATGGCAAGAATATCTATACTATATTTTCATAGAATCACAGAATCAACAAAGGGTTTGGGGTAGAAGGAACCCCAAGGATCATTTAGTTTCAATCCCTCTGCCACAGACAGGGTCAACTTCCACTTAACCTGTTTGCTTAAAGCCCTATCCAACCTGGCCTTGAACACTTCTAGGGCTTTTGAAGAGGAAAATTGAAGACACAAAAGCTTTAGATGTCTTATCCATAATAAAAAGGAAAGATTTGATTCCCTAATTCACAAAATTCAAATTCTTCCCTATGAAGCTTCATATCTGCCAGAAACATTTTCTCTGTGCACCCTCCTGAACTGTTGGGTTTTTTTTTCTCTGCAGGAGTGAAGGGCAATGTGCAAGGCAACCTTTTCAAAATCATCACCAAAAATGACATTCATTATTACATCCAGGCCAGCTCCAAGGCAGAGCGAGTGCAGTGGATTGAAGCAATCAAACCACTGACATGAATACTGTGGACTCCTTGCCAAATGACAAACCACATTCATGACCGACTTCCTGCTCTCATTGTCTGGGAGTCTTGTTTTTCCCTTGATAGTCTATGTTCATTATTTGAATCACCATAACACCTACCAGTTCCTGGCAGACCACACAGGCCAAATCATGTGGATCCAAAATAATTCTCCCACTTTGAATTTACCATCTCACCAAGTGACCAAAACAGCTGGATACAGAAAAATAGGACTTTACAAAGAAACGACAAGATATTCCAAGATGGAAGAAAAAGATCTTTTGTATAAGTGTTCAGTCTATGTCTGACAGATTCAGGTTGTGCTTTATCTTAAAGCAGAATTATCTTGCTCCTTTCCCCTTTATAAAGGGGATCATAACCTTAGTTAGTTAAGACTGAAACATCTAAGTCATGAAAGGTGCTGGTGTCTGAGCCTGCCTTTCTTGGTATACCACACGAATCTTGTGCTAAGCCACAACCCAGCTGCCAGGATAATATGCATTGCAAAACAAACAAGGGGTCTGTCTGTCCATCCAACTGCTCTGCTATTTAGTTCTTTGTTAGACTGGAAAAGAACAAAGGATCTTGCTCTCCACCATATAGGTTACTCTTATGCTGGTAATGTCCCACATCAGAACAGGATCCTGAGTATCAAATCAGACCAGTGGAAGTTCCAGACAACTTCTGGTGCTGAATATATTGGAAGAAATGCCTCAGCCATAAAAGCAGGACTTTTCCTTCTGATAATTACTGTAAGTCCATTTATGTTGGAGCACCATTTAGACAGAGAACTATAGTAGCAGTCCTCACTATTGCTTTTTCTATCTTAAGTCATTATTTTTTCCATTATTTGTCTACTAAACTTGTCTTTGATATCTTTAAATATAAAAAAATCAAAACCAAACCATTGCATTTGAATATCCTGTGATTTTTAGAGATGTGATTTTTCTCAGAGGGCAGTTTGAGTATATGAAAAATAATGGTTTAATACACTATAATTTTAGATTTATGTATAAACTGAGATACCAGAGGATAAAATGGAATATAGGAAATTATTCAAACACGTAATCAGCCTGCTGATACACTATTTTCATAAAATTCCTTGTTTTATCTGGGTACATGCATCTGAGAGCCAGATTGTGCAGAGCCTTCAAAAAGGCAGCATGCTCTATATCTTCCCTGAAGTCATAGAGGAATTTGATAACCCTTTATCCACAGATTCATTTCTGTACAGATATTTTGTTCTCTGAGTCGTGTACCGAAAAGGAGTCCCTTCATCACCAAAGGCAGAATCTGATACATGCTTGTTTATTTATTAGAATAGCCATGTATTTAGGATTTTCCTCAAAAGCTACAGCAATGAAATAACAGCATAACACATGCATTCAAATATTTAAGAGAGCTCGTAAAGAAGTTTGCCAGCAAAGGTGCAGTTTAAATTATATGCAAGAACAAGAATGGGCAGTGCAGTTTCAGCTACAGATACCATTTCCTAGGACTGGTCCAGAGAAGACTGTGAAATCCAAAGCTGTCAAAACCTTTCAATTCTGGAAAAGCTGCCTGGAAGAGACAAGGTAAGGCAGGTAAGGCATTTATTGCTCTCTGCTGAGAGGCATAGATGGTTTTGTGCTGATTGAGCAGAGCTTCTAGAAAAAGCAATTCCCTCCTGAAAACGTGAGTCTTGCTGGGACCCATTGTACTGCCTTATTAATTTACAAGAAAATCTCCTGCTTCTCTTTTCTCAGACCCACTACCTGCATAATGCCCAGTTCTAGTCATAAGGCTAACAATAGCCACAAGGATGTGAGATACTATATAACATAAATTTCGCAGTTTGGGGAGCCAGAAGTGTATTTCAGCAAAAGCTTTGAGGTTTATCCAGACCAGCCATAGCTCTGCAATTGCTGTGAGGGTGTATGGGGTAAAAAAAAAGTGTGTATCTCAAACACATCAGTGAATTAAAAGATACAGTTCTCATTCTCCAGAATCAGCCAGGGGAAAAAGACAAAACATGTCTGAGACAAGAGAAAGTACATTTTCCTCTGTCCTCTGGTGATATCCTGGTCTCCTTTTTTCAAGCCACTTTGGTAAGCTTGATGTCCCCTGAGATCCGCAAAGCTTTCACCAAGTTCAGAGGCTGAACGCGGTGAGTGAAGTCACAGAGCTGCCGTCCATCAAGCAAGACTCGTATTTGCTGGTGTTCACATAAGAGCTCCATCTGCAGTGGAAAACGACAGGGAAGGGTGTTAGAGATCAGCAGCAGGGCTGATTTCAACAGCATGGACTTAGAACTAAATGTTATGGGGATAGCAAAGCACAAAATCTACCAGTTCTTCTGAAATGCCCCAAATAAATAACCTACCTCTTCTAAGATGATCCTGCAAAGCTCCAGAGGGTACTATCACTATGATTAGAGAAAGTGATGCACCTTTCCCATCAGGGCTTGAACTGTTGCTGTCTGTGCTACACTAGACTAATTAACCTGGCAATGTCAGTGACTGGCTGTTTATGGTCATATACATAGCCTTCAGCTTTTCTCCCCTCCTTTTCTCTGCCCTATTCATAGTACCTGAAAAATTACCTTGAATGTATCGCCTGCTGTAAATGGAAAGTAGGGAATAGTCTTCTCTTCTCTTCCCCATTTCCCGGCAATTCGTGCGTTTCGGGTGATGGATTTCTCACTGAAGTTAACTGTAAATAACAGCCCAACATCTTTGTTGGCATCCACTGGATCACAGAGCAGAGTCACTGAAAAGCTAAAAGAAATCTATTAAATGACTGGAACTTTCAGAAATGTGAAAGAACATGGTGAACATGGCAGATGCTTATAGAGACTAGAGACAGCTGTTGGTTTCACATCAGACTGAAACACAGGACTTCTACAGGCTTAGAAGCTGAAGACAGGGATGAGACCCAGCTGGTCTTTGTTTCCTGCCCCAGTGTCCAGTAGAATGCTAGTGATTTCTGATGTGCTTTCCCTCTGTCTTGACTAAAATCAAACCCTTCAGCATGTACTCATTTGTGTCCTAAAAGAGGTTATTGCATACTCTTCACCAGTGGAAACAGTATAGTTGATAGCTGTAGACGCAAAAAAAGTGTAATGATGAGAACAGTTGCTGTTACCCAGATAAAAGACAGCAATGAACCTCCGCCTCCTGTGCCAAAACTGGTTTTTAAATGGTGTTGATTCCAACCCTACACAGAAACCCAAAATTCAGGTTGAGAATTGCACCTCTTCCTGAAGGAGAAATGCCACTTGTGTATTCCCTAGAGTTCACATTCGATGAGGGCAAGGAATAGAAAATCTTGTCAGGGCAGTCAGAAAGGCTGAACAGTGAACTCCTCCCTGACCTTTTAATCTTAGTCTGAGTGCAGGAAAATTAAATAAAGCCACAAATTGTTCATCTGTTTGACTTTCTTCCTTCAAAGAGCACATACCTCCAAGAACGTGTCTGAATTTAGAAGACAGGTAGGAGCATGTATAACAAGTGAAGCCCCCAGCAGTCCCTTCACCTACCTCTTGGGTTTGGAGAGTACCATGCCTATGACTGTGAGTTTCATGGTTGGTCTCAGGCCACCTTTAATTTCACCAACATACTGCTCCACCTGCAGGGAACAGTGAAAATGGCTGCAGTGGGTCATGCTGTGAGTAAACCAGCTTTAACAGCTGCTTTGATCACCTGAATCACCTGATATAACTTGGGTTTATTTTTACATGTACAAGAGAACTTAAAAGTATTTCCAGCTCAAAGTACTTCTTGAACTCTGATGACACAATAAATCTGGTAACAGCACTCCAGTTGCTCTGGTTGCAGCAAATGAGGAACTTTGTGGCAGCATGATGTGTGGTGCAGACTCTGCTTGAACCTACTCTGTCCTGCCACCTCAAATTTGCTACCAGATTTTGGTAGGCTAACTTGGCACCATCAGGCCTTACACCAGGCCAGGCAGCCTCTGTCCTCCACTGTAAAAGTAGGGTAGATGCTGCCCCACCACTGCATGTTGACCACATCCTCACAGGCAATCCCAGTCCTTTTGTGACAGTGACTTCGAAAAGTCACACTTTTTCAGAGGCAAAAAATGGCTTCTTGGTGGATCTGCTTTTGTCTTGTTCACAGAGACCTGTAGTTGCAAGCTGCACCCAAAGATCTGAGCTACATTTGCTTTTTCCCAGCAATTCTTTAACAGCTTTGATGGTCAGTGGAGGAACTAATACAGGCTATAGCTGACATGGAAATATTAAAGAGAGAGACCTTGGAAACAATTGATAGGGATGTTTTGAGGCTTCATTTTCAGAAATGGCTTTAAAATGTAAATGTCAGGACACTACACTGCAGCATATAATCACCCCCCATGCAGAGTCACTTAGAAAGAAGCTGCTATAAAACACTAAATGTTGTTAGCAACTTGCGTAACACTGATAATATTCCAAGGCAATGCACAACAGACCCTGTTTGAGATAAAAAGAGCTTTATCGTTCCCATGTTCCAAGGTAAAAATTCAGATAGTTTTGCTAGAAGACCTGCACAATATATGCACGCAAATTCAAGATAAAAAAATGTTTTGCCTGTACCTAATTTCCTAATTTTATTATACTAGTTGTGTCTTCTGCTAAGATGACCTTATACAATTTATTTTCCTGTTTGGATATTCACATCCAGCTACCTTCAGAGCTTCACAGATATATTAATAAACCTCTAATTCCTAACAAGGTCAATATTGGAAGAATAATTTTAAAATTTACCTTCAAAAATGACAGTAGTACTACTAATTGTTAATAATGTAAATTTACTCTTGCAGGAGTATACAGTCGACTCCAGCAAGTATGTTTTGAACTTTGTAACAAAAGAAATGCATTGACTTGATATATCTTGCATAAGGAAACTGCTTGTCAAGTAAAGAATCTGACTGTAGAGAGATAAACTAGATAAAGCAATTAGAAAGCAGGTAATAAGCATAAAAGATCTCAGGATAAATGAAGTTTATGCTCATACAGGTCTCATGTCCCACTAAAGCTTCTTCCTTGCCTAAGAGACAAGATACAAAATACTACCCCAAATTGAAAGTGCACATTGAGAAACTGTTTGTGCAGAGGTGCACCATAACAAGCGCCATCACTAACGGCACAGGGTATAAGACCTGAATAGAACAAATGGTGACCACATGATCTCAAGAGTTACAGCTCATCCACTGTGACTGTCCACCCACCATTTATCTGTGGTCACCTAGTTAACCGTACAGGTGATAAATACTCAGGAATATGTAGGAAGTAATGGTAGAAACTCCCGCAAGCCTCTTGCAGAGTTTATTGGCGGATCCCAGCAAATGCACGTGGGCACAGCTCCCATCCCGTATTTTCCGTTCAGGAGCCCTAGGGACTGACTTGGTCACTTACTTTAGCACACCTCTCCTCTGTCATCACCGCTCTCCCTCTTACACTCGCCTCTGCAGTCCCCGGCGGAGTTTTTGTTTTGTGTGTCAGGACAAAAGCAAACAAAAAGCCCGGAATAAAGGGAGGATGTTGAGGGGGGTCTTATCTCTGCCAAACACTGGCTGTACACCACCCAGCCCAGCAGCTGAGTCACGGCCCTGTGCGCCTCGTCCCTTATGGGGGAGGCTCACAAATAACGCGGTGCGAGGGCAGGGGAGCGCCCGGGGAGCTGTACATGCCGCTGTGCCTACACATTTTTATACAAGTATGGAGAATTCCGGGTCAGTGTGCATAACCTACACCTAAGATACTCTGTACTACATACACATACTTGTATATGAATATGTATATGGATACGTATAGGCAATACGTACAAACCGCACGTCATTCATTTATTGATACCAACTCTCTCCTCTCTCAAATGCCTAACTACATATGTATATATACATGTATATATTTATATACATTTACAGCCTTATATATACACCTACGTGTAGGTCTGTACACCCTATATATATACACACCTACATATACTACACACTGTAGATGTGTACATATATATTTGTATATATGTATAGGGGTGTATATATATGTATGTGTATGTGTACCAGTGTGAAGTATACGTACAGCGTCATACAGCAATACAGGGGGTACATATACTCCCACACACACACGTACCCCTGTATGTACGTGCACCTCTGCTGGTGTGTATAGGTGTATTTACGTATACACGCGCACACACAGCCGGCTACACCAACGCCTCGACCCGAGCCGCAGCCCCGTCCCTCACGGACTCCCTCGTCCTACGGGGGCGGAGCTTCAGGTCAGAGCCAATCAGACCCTCGCGAGGCACTAATAAGGGGAGGGGCGGCATGTAGAGGCAGGGAATAGGCGCGGTTACTGGGGGCGGGGCTTGCACTGCCCGGGCTCTTGCGGTGGCGTCAGGCGCCCCAAACAAATATGGCGGTTATTTACATTTCGCCGCGGCTCGGCCAATGGGTGGGCGCCTTGCCCGCGTGCCCGGCCGGCGGCGCGGTCAGCTGAGGGGGCGCTCAAGATGGCGGCCGCGCGGGGTGGGTGTGTTGGGGTGGTCCTGTAGAGCCCAGCGCCATCGGGGCCGTGCCGTTCCCCGCCAGGGAGCGCGGTATCGCGGCATCGCCTTCGTGGATGCCACCTCGTCCCGGGTCATCCCATCGTCCCGGGAAGATGCATTCTTTCGGGAACGAAGAAGCGGATTCTCTGGAGCGTCTCTTCGGGTTTTTCTGTGAGTGCGTACGGCGTGGGCACTGGGAGCTTGCACAGGCCTGCGTGCCCCAGCTGAGCCAGTGGCACGGGGACGGCCCCGAGAAGGTGGAGGCAATTCTTCAGGCTCTGGTAGCTTGTCCCGTGGGGGTAAGGTAAGTAAGGTACTGCTCTGGTTCCGTAGACTTGAATGTGAAATGGGGAGGATCAGTTGGCTTAGTGTTGGCTGTGGGAGACGGGTAGAATCAGGGAAGTAGCACATCAATGCTGAGGTGTCTTGTGATGCTGTTGTCTGAACTTTGGTATCTTATCACTGACCAAGAACGTAGCAAGCTGCCCATCCCACCGTAATAACGAGTTGTGTTCATTTACGTAGTTGATAGAGTAATTGTTACAAGCTTAAAACTATTCGGAAGCATTTCAGAACAGACTTTGTTAGATTTTACTGAGGGAAAGGGACCATCTCTTGAAATTACTTTTTTTTGACGCTGAGCTTCGGTTAAGTTAGAAATAGAACTACTAAGATCAGCGGTGTAGTTATTTAAAATGTTACCTTGTTTCCAACTCTTGAAAAATCTCCTAATTTCTAAAACTGCGATTCTAAGAAGTTCAAATTATGCTGTTGATTTCTTATTTTTCTCACACTGTATTTTGGAATGGCATCAGTTTTACTCAATGCCGGTTACTTTTTATCTCTTACTTTTTAATTTTTCAGCTAAGCGTATATGAAAGGTGACTTTCTAGCACTTCGGGGAACATTGTCTAATGAAATGGTCATACTTCTTCACATTAAAGTTTGTGTAACATTTCAGTAAATGTTCTAAGAAACAATTGACACTGACAGCAGCTGAAGGAGTCTGGAGGAAGGTGTGCCCTGGTTAGATGAATGTTGCTAACAGCCACGTGAGACATAAGAATTTTCAGTCTTTTGATCTTTAATAGCTGGGCTATCACATTTAAAGGCTTTGGTTAGCAGTGCTGAGATTTTTAAAGGACAGGAAACAATATTGTGCTTTCTCCTTTTCCTAGTCCCTTTGACAGTACGGAATATGTTCCTAACTGTGTAGGCTTTGGGATGTTGAAGTACTGGAGGATGTGAAATGCTGATGGAAATTAGAAGGATTCTTTGTTTAATTAGTACATTGCTTCACTTTAAATTTGTATATAGAGCTGCATTTGGGTGCTGTGACCTACAACTTCATTTTTTTTTTTGGTAGAAATAGGCAGAACAGGAAATAGCAGTGTGGTCACATTTCAACGAAATCTGCTGAGGTGCTCAAAGAGAGCTGTACAGACTGAACTTTGGACCAGAACTAGATTTCTTTGTTTTGAGGAACTATGCCAATAGTATTTGGCCTATCTAAAAGCAGTTATTTGCACTGCAGAAATCACTGAGTTGATGTGGTAGAACACCAATATGCTTTCTTTGCGTTTTTTTGCTTTGTCTTTGGCTACTTACTTGTCTTTATTTTTATCTTACTCAAAGAAGTACAAAGTCAAAATGATCTCTGACAGTGTTTTCCTGGATCTGGGATATGGAGACAACCTTGTATAATCCACTATATATGCCCCTTGCTTTTGTAGATGGGGACAGAATTCTAGCCCATGGAGAGCTGCATGGCTTTGGCTTCTTGTGCTGGAAAAATGGCTTGCCAGGAATCAGGTACAGAAACATCTTGATGACTTCCAAATGCACTTTATAGCTCTGACTTTCAAGTGTGGAATGTCTCTCTGGTTGCTTATTTAAATGTAGGCTTTCCCATGTTTCATGGAATTAAGTTCTCAGGGTGTCTGGAGACATGCACTGCTTTAGCATTTAACAAATTTATCAAGAAAGAACTGTAATATTCACATTGAAGAGAAAAACTAGGTGTTTTTTTAAAGATATTAGAAGTTAACGTTTTGGCTTTTCACATTCATATAAATGAAAATCAGGAGTGTGTCGATTTTCTGCATTTATGCAGCACGTCTTACATTAAAGATTAAATAGCTCAGGCATCAGACAATTCTTTATAAGCTTTAGATGGTGAAGGATGTGCATAATTCTTTTTAAAAGCAATTGGTCCTTGGTACTACTTAGACTTGCATTTTTTCTTTACATTCTGAGGAACTGATGGTTTTGTGATTCTTGATGAGGTCTGTTTCCAAATGTATGGATAAATAAAATCAACTGGTATGAGAGCAGAACCTGACTGGAATAGCCTTTAATTGAGGATTAGATTACTTCAGAGATATATTTCAATCTGCCTCAAAATTTTAATGAAATAGCTATGATTATGTTTATGTGCTAATGTAAATAAAAGTTTTATGACTAATATATTTCCCATTCTTATATGGTTTCAGAAAACTGTTCCAGTTGCTCTTCAGAGAGAAACTGAATTTTTATTGTTCTTGGAAGAACTACAGAAAGATGTCTCTGAGGAAGTCCTAAAGGTGAGCTGCTTCTATGCCCTGTTTCTTCTTGTTCTGCTATGTGCCCAGCTTCATCAGATCGAAGTTAATGCTTCTTGCTAACTGCCTGAGATGTTAATGGTTATTAATCTTCTAGGCAACTGAGAGTGAGTGTAATTCAGATCCCTTTGTGAAGTTAATCTGTGCCTGCAAGTGATTCCTCTGGCTAGAGTGGAGGCTGCAGGCAGGCAAGGAACAGGTTTTTCTGCGTGCCATTTTTAGCACACGTCAGTCCTGGCTGCAGCTGCTTGCCACAGTCTTCAATCCATAGACACCTGTAATAATCATAAACCTACAACCTCCTGTGAGGCAAAATAAACTATAGTCAGTAATCATATCTTAAAAGTATGTGCATTTTCTTTTTTTTTCTTCAGAGATCTGAATTTTCATCTCCTATGCACCCCTTTTCCCCCTTTCTGGATGTTTTTGGATACTCTACTATTGCTGCTGACATTGCCTAGGAATTGGTATATGACGTGTGTTCTGAGGTCCAGGATCCCTTTTCTATTGTTAATTAAAAGATGCAAGCTGATTTATTTGAGAAGTATGTGGAAATATGCAAAGATGGATTTATATCAAAAGCAAGCATAGAGCAGAATATCAGGATAATTACTAGCTGTAGACCTGTCCCAATTTGATGTTAGTTACAACAGATTCAGGTCTGAAATGAAATTCGTAGTATATGAAATGTCATAAGATGTTGCTTCTAGTCTTGTAGATTCTAGCTCATTAAAGATACTCTTTTTTGGTTTGTCTATATTTTAAGAGGAAAATGAAAACTTACTATATTCTGGGGCTGTTTCAGCTTAGGAAAAGTCGTTCAGTATTTCACTGAGGATACAGAATTAGCAATTACAGGATGAAAACAAGCAAAGTAAACTTGAATGTTGATTAAAATAAATCTGCCTGAAGGTTGTTAATGAATAATGAAGTCTGTGCATGTTACCATCTCACCTCCAAGGTCATGAATGATTCCACCATTGTCCACACTGTCCACCAGTGTTGCGCAGAAACATGAGATTCAACAATCTTGTGTCTTTGTCACAATTTCTGTCAGAGGCGTGTTGGTAGGTAGAGTTACATTTTGATCCAACAAATAATGTTTTAAAAAAGGTATTGTGATCTTGCTTTCTGTTCTCATTCTTTGTGCACACCAACCACCTCTCCCCTATGTAATCTCTGAGGTGTCTCTTTGAGCCAAGAACAGCACTCACATAATTCAAGTGCCAAAAGTGCTGCTTGAGTGCTACTCAACTGGCTTGTCCCTCACGTTCCCAACTCTTACTGGCTGGGTTAATTGGGGTTTTTTGTTTGTTTTCCCCTTCCCGGTTCTGAAATTGTGGGCTTGCTTCTACTGGGTAGAAAAATTATTGTTGCTTAAGAAAAGTCTGTGAGATTGCTTCTGAATCTGTTGCCCAGTTTTAATCAAATTTAAAAAAATTGATGAGGATGATATAGTTGGTAAATAGATGGTACAAATCTGGAAAAGTAGGATGAAAAAAAGACCCCACACATCATTATGCTCTTAGAGACCTATCAAGATACAGTTACATTAGGCTATTACTTAGAGGTAGAATATGGCAGTGCTTCAGCCATCCCATAGGAACTGCTATGGTTCCTTGCTTGTACATGGTCTTTATAGTGTACATGTGTTTTACAGGATTCTTTGTATTTTGTTATATATTCAGGCATATGCACTCTTCTAGGAAAGATATTGGACAAGGCGGACCATTATTAATGGATTTCTTAAGTAGTTTAGTGGTTCCAAATTGATTTATCTGCTTGCTTTCAAGTTTCTTCTATTTTTAAAAATAATTTATTTCATATATTAATGTAGTCTAAAAGGCTTACTCTTTTATTATTTTCCTACCAGGAGCTGTTTGAAGCGTTTGAGTGCACGCAGAACAAGCACATCACAGACAGCAGAAGAAGAGATGACTGTTCTCACAAATTCAGTTTGGATGTTGTTTCAGCTCTCCGGAAGCTTTTGCTGCGGGCTCCTCAGAGGGCAAAAGCCCTGCTGGAGTTCTTCCAGGGGGAAAAAGGCACACACAGCTCCTCACTCCAGCAATATTGCTCTCTACAAAACATCTTTGTTGAGTTTCTTTGTGACTCCTTGAAATCTCTGCAGAGGCTTCAGAGCAGTTCTGAGCTTTCGGCTGAGCTAGATCAAAGAGAACTAGCAGATACAATTTATGCTGCTCTCAGTATAGTCACTTTTGAGGTGGAGCAGCAAGCAGATGAAATAAAGCACTTGTTCAGGGAGCTGTTGGATGTATGCTGGGCTGAGGGGAGCCCACTGAGGGAAGAGAAGCTACTAAACTGTATGCTGAGGAAACAGAGCCATGGCCTGCTAAGCCTCTATAGCAGTGTTCTCACAGAAAGAACAAGAGAAAAGTTTTTGTTGTCAAAATCAATACAAAAAGGTTTGTTTCACTTTTTGCTTTGTACTAATCTTCTGTTTAACAAAACTGTTAAGGCATTAAACAGACAAGTAGTTAAGAAGTCAGGCAATGCTCTTGCTAAGGTGTCTTGTCTTGCTAAGGTGGAGTCTTTAGAAAGATGATGCTAAAATGATCCTTAAAGCAAGGAATTGGTGTAGAAACACTGGTTCTCTCCCCTACATTTCTGCAGTCTGTGCTGTGTTTTGTGATCACTTCCTTTACCACGCCTTGTTGTGCTCTATTTTAATGTGCTCAGCATTTCTCTTGATGAAAATCTTGCTTGTAACTAGAAGGTTGATACTCCATATGTATACAATTTTTATTTGTTCACCTCCAACTCTGGGTCATCTGTGTTGGAGTATGTTCTGTTTCTGGCCAGTAACAGTTCAGTCACTTCAGTAATCCCAAAATGTTCAAACCCCTTAATACTGGAAAAGAAAACCTATGAAAGTGGAAGGAGCTGTGGAGAAGGGTGATAGCCCAGCAGGAGAGAAGATGCACTTTGATTACCTGCTCACTTGCCAGAGCCCAGCTGTTGGTTTTGTATCAGTCATGGCTTCACAGCTGTCTAGCTGCCTGTGACTGGTACATTTACTTGTAACTCAATCATCTTGATGGGTCCCTTCCAGCTTAGCATATTCTGTGATTCTGTGAGGATCTCAGCTGAAGCTGAATGGCAAGTGATGACCCTGACCTTGTCAGTGAAGTGGCAGGGAAGGAAAAGCTAGAATGCCTTACCCTCTTTTGCTCACCTCTGTTGACTGTGGTGTAAGCCAGTGGGGTTTGTATCCTCACTTCCCCTTTCACTCAGGGATGGCTGAAGGGAAGCTCAGGCTGGTGTGGCAGACTGTAGAAATTCTGATAATTACTACAGTTAGTGCTTCCTCATGGGGAAAGAGGAGATCCACATACCTTCACTCTCATAGAGAGTAGTTTGGGTCTCACTTTGCACAGATCTGAGAAGTTCCAGTGCTGGACAAGTCTTTGTTAAGGCTCTACAGAGTAGTGCAGTGTCTCGAGCATAAGTGAGAATTCATGCAACTCACAGATAAGGGTGTGCATGGCTAAAGAGAGTCAGGCAGTGTGACCTGAGCTGGTGAAAACAACCTGTGTGCTGAACAGGCTTTTGTTATGTTAATGATTGTTGATACAGTTTTTCTGGTTTTCTGTCTGATCTCTGTCAAAATTCTTTGCTCGGTCTTCCTGTTACTCAGTAACAATATTGAAGAGTCTTAACTAGTAATGTGTAACAGCTGGTTAGTGCTTGAGGAAATATTGAGTGTTTCTCAATTTAAAATAATAGCAATTATGCTTCTCTCAGAGGTACCCCTCTCTACTGGAAGGTAATTTGTTGTGATGTCTTTAGGTTCATCTGAGCAGCTGGATACAGAGCGAACTGTGATGAGTTTATTCTCAGATCCCAAAGAAGCTCCTTCTTGGAAAACAGCCTATTTCTACTGCTTGAGCAGCAGCAAGCACTTTCTGGAACAGATTCTGGTACAGCCATAAAATCATTAACAGGGAAACCCAATGGAAGCTAAAGTCAATCCCTGTGTTGAGCATATCTCAGTGGTGCATAGAAGCATTTTGTATTCAAATAGCGAATACAAATTGAATTTGCCAGGGGTGATGACTAATAGGAGCAAGGAGGTAATAGTGGTAACTCCCCTACTTGCAGCAGTGCAATAAAACTGCTGATGAGATTTTTGGAAAAGCTTATGTGCATGCAGACTGAAGATTATATCTTCAGAGTTTAAGAAGTCTCATTTTCTGCTTGTAGTTTTGTTGGATATGCCGTTTACCTCATGGCCTTGAACTTGTTGCTCTCTGATGCTGGTAGACTTGGGGCATTGGGAATAGTTTGCATGGTAAAATCGATGGTGAAAACAGCCTGTTATGAATCAATTGATTTTTATGTAGATACATAGATAAATAGAATACATTGACCATAGAAACAGTGACCAGGCAGGTGGTCACTGTTAAAGTGTGAGGTTTTAAGGATGAACATATTTCAACTTTTGCATAATGTGCTTGTAGAAGTCTTTTACATGATGTCCTTGGCATAAATGTAATCAATAGGAGGAATACCAAGATTATGTAGAGTGGAATGTGAGTTAGCTCTGCAGTAAGCATTTGAAAAATCATGTTTTTTTCCTCATGACATCTTTACTAATGAGTATCCTGATGGCTTGGACAATATAAGTTTAGGGAAGTTCAGGATGCAGAACTTCACTATTTTAGTGAAGCTAATATTGAAATGGCTACTTGCTTACGTAGTCTGCCAGGTGTTATGGGTCTCCACATTTTGGAAAAATTAATACTTCTTTCTTTTATATTCTAGGTGACTGCATTAGCTTTACTAAAAAGAGAAGACTACTCAAGCCTGAAGAGCTTGTTGAGGAGAGAATTCAACCCCCTTAGCCGCCTCTTGGTGTTGTTAGGATGGACTCATTGTCAAAGCTTGGAATCAGCAAAAGCATTGCTATGGACTCTACACAAAACTCAGGTAAATCAGCACAAAGCAAGTGGCAGTATCCCAGACTGAGTCCAAATAATGCAATTTGTTAGAAAAGAACAAGTAAAAATAGGGAGCTTTCATTGAGAGTGTCAGTCTTCCTCAAAATGGAACTTAAAAAGCTAAGAAATTACAGTGTATGTAGGTTATGTAGGGACACTTGCCTTTCTTCTGATTTCTTGGCTGTGAAGACAGTATGACTGCAAAGGAGACTCTGAAAGTTTCTCTTGCATAAACTCATAGACAGCCTCTACTGTTAACATGAGCACATAGAGAGAAAAGACAGCAATGGTTGTTGATTGGTTTTGAAAAGAGCTGGGGCATCTTTCTGTCGTATAATTTCCTCCAGTGAATCATCCCTGGGTAGTGACTAATTCAGGCCTGAGTTTAACAACAGGGTAGCTTGGAAATTCCCCATACTCATTCTCAAAGCACAATGATAAGTGACAAGAGCTGTGAGCAAAAGATCCACCTTGTTTGGAGGCAGTCTTCATCTGTGCAAAAGAGAGGTGGTTCCAGCTCTGGAGGCGTAGTTGCACTTCAGATGATGCCTGCTGGCTGGCTTGGATGTGAGAGGTGGGGAGATGAGGACCCTTGTACTGCTGGATCACAGTGCAGACCTAAGCTGGTATTGCCTTAGGGGAGTTACTATCTGTTGGTAATACCACAAAAATCTATTCAGTAGCTTCTGCAGAGTTAAACTGTTAGATCTGATTTTACCAGGCTGTCATCTGTAGTAGAAAAGCATGTGGGAAAGGAGAATAACCATCTGCTACCCAGTATGTCATCTTTTGAGTACATGATTAGTTCTAGAGATTAGCTTTAGACTGTTACTAAGAAGCATTAATTTGCATTTTATAAGCTATTCTTGAAAAGGGATGTAGTCACCTTTCTATGGTCTGTAGATGTGTCAAGAGGAGACTTTTATGTTCTGTCAGAGTAGCCCTCCTTTGCTAGGTTTGTAATAAATCTGGCAGTTTTCTGTATTTGAAATTTATTACTAGGTAAAAAAGTCTTCCAAACATACATGTGTGACACAGGCCTGGTTCTGCTGTCTGGCTGGGAGATTTGTTGTAATGAGATTCTTTTATTTGTCTTTCCATTTAGGATCTGTGCAATGATTCAGTATTGAAAGATTTTTGTGATGGACTGTGGACTCATGTGGAAGTTCTTGAATGGTGCATGCAGCAAAACAGGTAAAATGATCAGAAGGACTTTTTCCAAACTGTGTTGCCAAATCTACCTGTTAAGTCAGCTTATGCATGCGAATAGAGAAGGCATTATTTTCTTGGCTAATCGTATAATAGTGACTGTATATACAAGCTCTCAGAATTTCTCATGGGTTGCAGTTATGCTCTTTGTTTCCCTTTTTAATTGCAGTAGTTTGGTTCAATCAGAATTAGAGTAGGAGTTATATCTTTAAATGTGGCTGAGACTTAAATCTGTGGCACTTCTTTGTTCTCTCTTGTAGTATTACTGTCCCAAAGAAGGTTCTGTTGCAACACTTGCACAATCTGGATTGCCACACTGGGGTGTATTCTCTGCATCATCTCACCAATCTTCTGGCCCTGAATGAAGATGATGTTATTGAGCTTCTTCAGAAAGTTCCTGCTAGAGACCAGCAGATGCAGGGTAAATGTGTAGGGTTGTGAGAACACAGAAAACTCACTATCTATTGAGGATGTATGTTCAGTATTTCTGCCAGGATTTGTTCTCTTGACCTGCTTCTGTAATTGTGGAAGATACCGGTTACTAGCTGTTTTGTGGAAGAAATCTAGAGAGCATGTGGAAATTATTTTAGAAACCTTTTGGGGAGTAAATTGTCTTTCAAGAAGGAGTTGTGAGATCTCTTTGATCTCACAAGGACAGATCTCTGAAAGAGCTTTTTCAAGATGGTAACAAGACTTTGCGCATGCTTGTGATATGTGCTGCTCATTGTAACTTCTGTACTATGTAACACCTTCAGTTTGAAAAGAAAGTGTATGGTTTGTATTTCAGTGCACTTTAATTGAAAATCAAAGAGCAAAACCAGATGAAATTGACAATATCTTGTACTACAGCATCTTCATTTTTGAAAGAGATAAAAAGTGGGGATTTTTTATTCCAATATTAACTGTTGCCAAATTTAAATTTAGTATTTAAATCAGTAGGACTTAGCTATAGCGTGTGTTTGCATCACTCCTGCCTCACTTCTCTCATCTTCACATGTTCTGGTTGGGTGCCTAAATTACCTGCAACTACTAAACACATTGGATCACTCACAAATTACTCTCTTTGGACACAGTTTGATTGCAAGCTGTGTCCAGGTTCAGCTGCTGCAGTTTTAAAGCAGCAGTTTTCTGATTGGTCCTCTTAATAATGATACAGAAACTCTGTTTTCCTCCATGTACTAGAACCTAAGAAGCTGCAGTATTTCTTTTGTAAATATTTCTTTTATATTTGTGAATTTGGATATGTGTAATTGCAACCTGAGTTGAATGGAGAGCTCTCAGTGATGGATCTTGCACAGATTTTTCCGGACTACCTAGTGGGAAGCCAGCTTCTCTCCTTCCATATCATGCTTTTGTGATGTTGGTTTCTATTACTACTTTTACAAGTTCTGGTGTTAAAATTATTATGACACTTGTCTTGAATAATCGTAAAAGATGTAGGAATTGAGACTTTATATAGATCCTTATTTTCAATGTCCTGCTTTCTGAAATTGTTTGTTGTTGCTGGTGTTGTGGGTTTTTTTAAACAGTTCTTACATTTTAATTATTTTCTGCTTAAATTCTGTCAAAACCTTTTAAAAACAGGAAGAGGCAGTCCCGTCATATCTTCTGGGAGCTGCATGACTGTAGCAAAAGAACTCTAGCTGTGGTTTCTCTTCTTTTTTTGTGTTGCAGTAATTTATAGAAATAATTAATGGAAGACAAGTCTTCCTTCTCTTTTCAATCCAGCAATTATTGCAGAATTCAGATGATTCTATATAAACACAGCTTAATAGCAAAATAATCTATTTTGAGCCTTAAAGGGAAGAGGGGAGTCAGAAACTTTTTTTTTGTCAGATGTAGTAGTGTTAACAGGCCTTTTCCTCCCATCACCCCACATGCTTCCCCCTCTTCCCCTTCTTTTTAGTACCTATCTGTCAGCTGCAGTAGTGAAACCAGGGTAGTGGTAAACAGTTGAGTTCAGGCTGTGCATTACGCTGGTTTTGATCAGTCATGGTGAGCAGCAATTTCCTCATGAGTTACAGTATTCAAGAAGAAGGTGTTAGTATTTCTGGCATAGGAAAAACAATGCTATTAGTTAAAGGATTGTTCTTCAGTATTGGTTTAAGGAAAGTATAAGTGTAAAGAAAAGGATTGGTTTAGGTACAGAGACTGACACAGACTCCACTCGCTGTATCCAGATTTTTCCACGTCTGAGGCAAAAGTGTATTGAACTTACTTTTGATTACCAGTATCTGTCATAGTATCTCCAGCTAACTATTTCTCTTTTCCAGAGTATTGTGTTCATCAAAACTCTGTCTTTACCTGAAGTCCTCTTAAGGCAGTGGTATTGAGAAGTATTTGGGTGTTTACATATTAGTGTAGAGCTTCTGGGCAACAGTAGAATTTCAATAACCGTGTGGATTCTCCACAGGATTCATACGTGGATGTCTCCTCAGTTCTGTTTGCTGTCTACATTATATTTTCCACCACTGTCACTGTTTAGAATGGCAGTGATAGGGAATAACTGTTTCCAACTGTTTGTGCTCTCAGTCCTTTTGCTTTGGCTGCTCTGTAATTTTCAGAAGAGTTAAGACTAATGCTTTTTTTGCAGTCGTACTCAAACTTCGTGGAGGACAGTGCTGAAACAGTTTTTAGGTTAGGTAATTTGGTTCAGGTGCAGAATTTGGATGTGGACGTTGTCAGTACATCATGCTTTGTAGCTGTGCCTTTGTTTAAAGAAAACAACTTGGCAAATGCTTTTCCTGCTTGACAGAAGGTAGAGGGTCAGTTCATCGCTTGTGTAAGAATACAGGACAGTGGATTCCAAGCACTAATTTAACACTGTGTGTGGTTGTCAGGGCTTTCTTTGTTGTGGAGTTCTTTTAACCTTTTTACAGTAGATGGATAATTCATCTAAACTCAGCATAACAAAATATATGACACTATATTGTGTTCCTGCGTGAAGGGGATGATGATGATGTGATTTTTACAATTTGCAGCTCTCCTGTTCTGTTGTACTAAGGGATCGTGTTTCTGGCATGTGATACCTTTCCTCAAAAAAAGCACAAAGAGGAGGAGAAGTGGGTGCAGTACTTCTCTAGTATGCCTTTATCATAAATGTGTGAAGGAAACGGTGGGACTGTACTTCTTCTTTAGTCAGTTGCAGATGGTATTTGATCTATTGTGTCAGCCACTGTGAATCAACCATGATATCTATTTATTAGTACAAATCTGAAGAGGTGGTGGTACTCTATTCTTACTACTGTCATAGGCTGTCTACACTGTTTCCCTTCTCATCTACTGTGTACTATAATACAGAATTCTACGATGCTGAAATGAAGCAGGCTTTGCCCTTCTGTTGTAAATGCAGCAGTACAGCTTAACCACACTCTGCTAATGAGAGTTATTGTGAAGGATTTTGGTCATTCTGTGCTGTAGCCAGGTCCTGCTACATGAGTTCACAGAAAATTTTGTTTTTAGAAGGGGATCCAGACCTGACTTTTCTGTTGTGGGTTGGGTTGTTTGGGCTTTTTTTTCCAAAAGTAACAGTGAGATACATGAAAGCTGAGCCAAAAACAGCACTGGGGAAGAAAGACTGGATAAATACTGCTGTGCAGGAACTGCAGGTGAAAATTAACTTGTTTTCTTGTTTACCTCCTACTCTCTCACTGTCCTGATTTCTCTTCACAGTAGCCACACTCTCTAACACCCTGAATCAGCAGCGTAACCTGGCACTCTTCCGAGCGTTCTGTGCCATGAAGTATGCAATCTATGCTCTCTGCGTGAATTCACACAGGCATGCCAAGTGCAAGGATTGTGTACACAGCCTTCTTGGTGATATCCCTGAGGATGCAACTTTTGGAGAACCAGCAGGTGATTGGCCTCCTTTCTCAGGTTCAATAATATGTGCTTCTCCATGCAGTTGCTGGGCTCTGAATTATCACTTAGTATTGGGGCAATGTTGCACCCTGTGTACATATGGCATTTTATTCAGTGGGCTATGGATGCTTTGTGAGCAAGTATAATGATATTTCTTTGAGGTGTTGTTATCTTTAGTAATAATAGATATGAATAAGCTACCAGCCTTGTTTTAAAACATTTATGGCAATTGTACAAAAAATGTAGTGCTAAAAGGAAGTGATACTAGATATGATCGTAGTGAGAGATAGTTTTTGTATGAGCTTATGATTTCCCGGAGCTGAAACTGATTTAATGGCTAGAATGGGTGTAATCTGAATTTGCACATCATTGAACAAAGTGACAATTGGCATTGCTCAGAAGGAGGAGGCACACTACCTTTCTAAATGTAAAATGTTGGACATATATTTACTTGGGTTTTGGAGGAATGATTGGGTCTGAACCACTGGGCTAGTTCTCTTTTCTGGGATTTTCTTAGAAGGCACAAGCTGGAGCAAGGAATCACTGAAAAATGTAGTAAATGTTCTTTATTTTTGTTTTTAATTGTACAGATTGCTCTTCAGTATTTCCTCAGTACATTGTGAAGTGTCAGCAGTTCTTAAGGAGTGTTCCCATTCCTCTGCGCCTGGAGGTTTTGGAGAATATTTTCTCGTTGCTTTTTGTTTCCTATAATGACCTCTATACTGAAACTCCTCTGCCTGAGGACTATGCAGAGGATGAAGAGCTTGACAAAAAGAGTGCTACTCTGAGTGTAGAAGGCAGTGAAAGTTGGCGGTCTTCCACCTCGCAAAGCCCACAACACCTAACAGAGGCTGAGGAAAAATCAGAGAAGCATCTGCTGGCTGCGCAAACAGTTCACACAGATAGCCAAGATCACTGTGACTCCATGATAGATGGCAAAAGCTGTGAAACCTCTAAGCCAAGCTACCTGGATCTAAAACACTTCACCAGTGGTGTTACTGGATTTTTAGTGGATGATGTGGCCATGGAGGCCTTCCTCACGTTGCTTCTCAACCACCTGGAAGAAATTCAGAGTTCTCTCCCGTGGGACTCCAGTAATGTGCTTCGTGAAGAGCTGGAGCTTGTTGAGTGCTTAAATCTTTCTGCAAGCAGAGATGCCTTTGGAAGTCGTGTGTTACAGTTTTCCAAATACCTTTCTGAAGCTCACTGGCGATACAAGGTGGTGATGAGTTACAGAAATGCAGGTAGGCTTTGTATTTGGCGCTTTGTGATATGTTACAGCTGTCCAGATATTGGTCTCAAGACTAAATTCCATAAGCATCTTACTGAGGGAGCACATTTTGGCAGATACTGGGAGAGTGACCTACTTGGAAACCACCTGGTGCTTGCACCATTTTCCAGCAGAAGTGATCTCTATTCTAATCAGAAAGTTTGGGTCATTTTCTGATTTCCCTCCCCTCTGTGGATGCACTGCTTCTGTTTGCCTTTGTCCCACCCCTTTGTCACAAGTCACACTGCACTGATATGAAGGGACGTGGTGGTGTCGGATCCAGTGCAAGCCAAATAGTCTCAGCTTGTTCATGGATGGTGTTGATTTAGCCTTGTCTGGAAACATGTTAGGAACATGTATCAGAGGAAGTTGTATTATTCTGGATGGTTGTTGAAGTAGCTGGAACAACACATTCAGGAGCCTGTTTCGCACCCTTCTCCATAGTCCATAACTTGTTAGCCCTGCTGCTATGAGATTTTGTATCACATGTAGCTTATTGTGTATCTCAGACTTTGTAAGCTCTATGTCCCAAGAAAGACTTGGCAGTCTGGACCTTAAATATTGCAAGTTTCCAAACTTGTGTTCAACTGTTTGTCTCCCTCTATAATGCTATTTGGTAATGTTTCTGTTTAAATGTTTCACAGGACATCAGCTTGCAGCCTCCAGGAGATATTGCTCTTTAATCAGGTGCTCCAGCTTTAAGAAACGAAGTAGATATCGGAGGTACAAGACAGGTGGGTTGAAAAAGTGACTTGGAGAAGACACTTCTGAAATGTGCGTAATTTTGCTGAGCTCTTAGCTGAATGCAATTAGATTTTATGGCCTAGCAGTAGAGAACTAGATTTATTTCCTTTAGTTTTCTAAGTGGTTTGAAGTGTCAGGCCAGTTCCACTTGGATTGAGGTTGTTTTCTAAAGCTCACCTGCACAAATAACTTCTTCCAAGAGGAATAACGTCTTCAAATCAAGTCTGATTTGGGGCACAGGAGAACTTCAACTACAGTACTAATTTTTTCCTTTGTCCACTATGTCCTACGACTGTTCAGTATTTTAATTCCTGTTGTGTTATTATCTAGGATGTGAATTAACAGGAGTCTGTGGCATAAATTGTCAGCCTTAGGAGAAAGTTGTGTTCCTCACCTTTTTTCTGTTTAGCCTTGGAAAGGCATGTCTGGTTTTGGAGTGGTGTGTTTCAAAATAAGAAGCTTTGAAGTATTGGATGTGAGTCACTGATGGGCTACCCAACATTGTCTCTAGCGTAGCATTTTCTTCAAATCATCAGTTTTTGCATTTGTCATAGATGTCAGTGGTGGCTCATTTACGAGATACTCTTGAAGATCCCTTGAGGTTTCTTAATCTGTTATTTGCAGTAAGTTTTAATTACCTTCTCTGGTAAAAGTGCATTTAATGTGCTGATTTTGATTTGTTTCTGTTTTAGATGGGAAAGAGGGAACTTCCAGTCCATCACTAGAAAGCACAAGTAGTGAGCTAAGCACCAGTACCTCAGGTAATAGGCCACAAAAGTAGTATTTCTTTGTCTTTTCAATGTGCATGATGAAGGATATGCTTGAGTAGTTAATGTGAATTACTGCTATGTGCAGGACAGAATTACATCTTTTCACTTCTCAGAGCTCCTATTTTTGGATGACTTGTAATCAGAATAGTACATGTGTCTTCTTTTGGAATAAGATTAGATTTTTCTTGCTATCTTTGGCTTGCAGGATACAGTATGCAAGCAATGTAGTGATCTGCAAGCCATCAAAAAAGCTAATGAACTGATAGTCATGTAAGCCAAGACATGCTTAGGCATGCTGGACTGATCTAATAGGTCAGATGCTTTGGACTTCTCCCTTTATCCATATTGAACCTGTGCCTAGCACTGTGTGCATGTTATGTAGCTGCTGAAAAGTGTTACCCTGGGATGAGATACAAACTGCAAATTCTGACCAAATAGCGAAATGTTATGAGAATTTTTAACAGGATGTTTATGTTGACTTCTCTACCCTAAAACTTGCTTGTAACTCTGCTCCTATATTTTTATGTTAATATGTGAAATGCTGTTATCTGCTAGGTGGCTGTTATTTGGTGAAATGTGTTTTCCCTAATAGTATACTGATTAATTCTCTCTTGCAGAGGGAAGTACCAGTAGTGTGTCTGGCTTGAGTGATTTGGAAAGCAGGGCAAAACCACATCAGCAGAATTCCCTCATTCCTATGATGCTCTCCCCACCAGAATCACTGTTAGTTTCTTGTGTTTTGAGAGGGAACTTTGTGGAAGCCCACCAGGTAAATAAGATGCATGTATTTCAGTTTTTGAATTAAATTCACGCTTCTTCTGCATTTAGCAAACATAGGGCCTCCAAGTGAAAGAACAATTTCAGAATCATTTCAGAAGTAGAAGCAAGTGGAAGGAACAAAGATATTCCAAACCAACATCCCACGGATGCAGGGTTTTTTCTGCCTTGTTATGTAAAAATGCTTTCTCTGTACCTGAGTTCTCAAAGCATGCAAATGTTTGATGAGAGCTAGTCAAGCATAGTGTTTCAACTGACTGAAGAACACAGCTCATGCGAAGTCTCATGAGGAAGCAGCATCTGAACTGCTTTATTTAATCAGTTTCTCAAAACGATGACACTCTTCCACTTGTAACCCTGGTAGAAACATGCAAAGGTGTTCCTTACCCAAAGCAGCGATTACTTTAATTTGAAGGAGGTATGTTTTGAGACTAAATTTGTGATATTGAAAACAAGCAGAAAGACTTGAAAATTGACTGTCTGCATGTTTGTGATTCTTTGCTCCCTCAAAGCTGGGCATACCTTTCTGTGTGGCTTTCGGCTGATGCTCTGAAAAAATATCTTGAAGTGCATCAATGAGTGATCTTCTGTCAAAACTGTGACCTGGCTGAGTTTTGTATAGCCATACTGAAGCAGTTCATATCACTTAAACATTGCATTAACATCAGGTTATTACTCAGCCAGTTAGTTCTGTTTGATTCCAGGTGTGCCACTTCATCTTTTCCCTACATTAAGGGCCAAAGGAGCATTTTGTTTTGCTTTGTTGCCTTGATTTTCAGTAGCACCAGTGATAAAGCATTCAAGCTTGGTTTGTGTTCTGTTATTGGTTTCATAACCAATGGTTGTTGTTTATTGGTTTCATGCATAGCTCTGCTTAGCTACTCTATGTTTAAATTTTGAGAAGGTATTCCGTGCTGAATAAGAATTTATTTGAAATAGTCTACTTTGGAGGCAAACTTGATAGATATCTCTCATTACATAGCGTATTGAAATTGTGAAGAGTCATTCTGAAATGTGTGGTTATGAAAATTAATTCAGCCCTAGTCCTGCAGCAAATAATTGGTAAGCTTTATAATAATAGTTGAAAAACATCTCTGAGGGCCTTTTTTCAGGCACTTAAAAATCTCTAGGAGAAAACTCCACCGTTTCAGCCTGTTGTGTCTGTGGGGACATTTTTCAGTTGAAGTATTTATTTTATTCCTTTGTCTGCTCTAAAGCCTCCCCCCAGGCTCCTTGACCTTTGAAAACTTCATTTGACATGCACTATAATTACATCTATTTTTACTTTTGAAAGGTGGCTTTGATGTTTAATCTGGAGACTTCCCCTTGCTATGGTGAGCTGGTTTTCATGGAACGTTACCAAGATGCAGTACAAGAAATGGCAAGAGTGGAGCACAATATTGAGAATCAAGCATCAGATAACACTGGAGGCATGAGGAAATCTGGCAGTGGCCGTTCAACACTGCAAGCTATTGGGAATGCAGCAGCAGCTGGTAAGGACTGGGCTTTTTGAGTTCTCATGAAGGGTTGGGGAGAAGTGAAAAATATGAGAAAGCAACTTGAATACTGTCAAAATGAGTGTAATGTTTGTTCAGAAGGGTAAGTGATGGTTCTTTGAGTTAGAAAGAGACTATGAATGCTGAAAATTTGCTGTTGATGTCCAGTTAGTTGCTTCCATTCTACAGTAATTGATTGGTCCGTGAAGCAGGCCACATATGGAATTACTTTCTATAAGGATTAAAAATAGTTACCCATTGCAGGATCTGATCTAATTATGCTGTTGACCAGTGATTGTGTGTTTTTGATGACACATGCAGGTATGGTATTTTATTCCATCTCGGATGTTACTGATAAATTGCTTGCAACTTCTGGAAGTCTTGCACCTACTGTTCAAGAAAACTTCTGGATCAGGAACATCCAGCTGGAGCATACTGATCCTCTGCGAGAAGTCCTTGGGGACCTCAGTCCTTCAGCAATGGCAGCATTTGACCTGGCTTGTACTCAGTGCCATCTTTGGAAGACATGCAAACAGCTTCTGGAGACAGCAGAAAGAAGACTCTACAACAGCCCTGAAACTCGGGGTAGGCTTTTGATTTTTATGTTCATCAGCATAGGCCTGGGAACAGAACATGCCTCTCTGTGCTGTTATTTATGCTAACACCCAAGCCTTAATTAAATCTCATTTTGTACTTTCATGTTTAGTGTCTCTTTTTTCCACTCCTGACTTTGACTTTGTCTCCCTTTGCACAATGACTGTTCCAGGCCACCGACCTGACTTGGTTTTACTGCACTCTGAAGGTGTAAAGGGTTTTCCAGCAGTTCTCCAGCAAATAAGTAAAATTCTCAACTATTCCTGCACATCACAAGGTCAATCCAGACCAGGTAGTATACTTTGCTGATAAGGCTTTCTGTTGAATTGTGCTTAAATCAAATTATTGTCTTCTGTTGCAATTTAAATTTGAACTTTCCATTTTTTAGCTTAGTATTTATAACAGAAAAGGTGAGGGCGATGTGACCCAAGCTCAGTTCTGAATAATCTGAAATGCTCTGGTTTTTTGTATTACAATGCACTTCTGGTTTTGTGGGCCGCCTTCTATGCAAAAAATGCTTGTGTCTTTGTTATAGTTGCTGGTTTTTTTCTCCATCTTTGTAGAGGTGTCAGATGAGAAGATAGGGAGTCATTTTCGATGCAGTATTGTAGACCTTCTGCAAGATTGCTACCCAGTCTTGACTGAAGAAAGTATTACTAATGAAATTGTTTTATCACAAAACCTGGATCATATCCTAAAAGCACTGACATGTGTTGAACGTTCTGTGGGTGAGTTATTTTTGTGAACGTAAAGACTGATTAATATATGGATCTAAATTTTTGCTTTGGCCTTTCCGGACAGCAATAAATCCAGTAGTAATGCTCTTTGGCATATGCACAAATATATATTTTAAAGATCATAAATGCAAAGGGTAAAATTTATCCATAATTCTTATACTTGTTTTCACAGCTAAAATTCTGAACTTGTCAGAGACATTATTTGTTCTATTTCTACACACTCCTAGCAAGGAATTATTTTAAGTGTGTTTTATCGTGGCACCTTATAAATAATTAGGTGTATTCTTACTCTTGCTTTTTTCTTTTTTTTAGTAACAAAATGGAGATAAACTTACAAAACCTTTGTAATATCATAATACCTTCTAGTTTTCATAGGACTGTCATAAAACATCTCATCTTTTCCACAGTTGCTTTTTCTTACAGTTCTCTTCATTCTATAGTACTGGTGTTTCTCATCTATTCACCACATTTCTAAATGACTTTTGGTGCTCTTAAAATATTTAATGAGCAAAATTCTAGGAGAGCTTTAAGAGCTAAATGTTACAGAGCTCAAGGATTTGTCAGCACCTGTGTTTTAGAGTAAATGTTAATGACCCAGATCTAGATATATTTTAGGTCTGCCTTAATATAGTTCTAACATGTCAGAGCTGTGGTTGCCAATTTAGATGAACTATAGTTTTATTCTGTTGTGAAAATTTCTCTTGCTTGCACTTAAATTATAATACTTACACTGAGATCTATAATTGCGGAGAGGAAATACAGCTAAAGCATTTCTCTGTATTTCTCCCCCACCCCCCTGCCTCCTTTCTTCTTGACATTTCATCCTTGAATCCTGGATGTACATGTGTTCTCTTAAACCAGACTCCAAAGGCAGCCTGCTTGGCACATTGATGGAGCAGAGCTCTCTCAAACCGATGGAGCTGGAGAAGCACCTGGTTTGGAACCAAACACAGCTCCTGCTGAGAATTCTTGACCAGCATACCCAAACCGTGCCAGAGACCAACATGCAGACAAACTTTGTGAAGGCTTTCCTTGACTACATCACTACGCTGGCTGCCGTGGTGTTACGAAGTTTGAATGCAGAGCTAGGTAAGGGGTTTCTGCTGGAAAGTCCGAACCTGGGTGAAGATACTCAGACTGTGTAGTCTGGCCTAATTCTGGAAAGTAAATGTGAAAAAATGGTTCCTTGCCAAATGTACCTACTACCTGTGCTTTTGATTTCAACTGATTATTACTTTTTTTTTTCTTTTATTTCATAACACCTAGGCCACCCACAGCTCACATGACAATAGTTGATGTCAGTGGGAAAATGAGAACAGAAATGCTAACTACTGACCCAGACTCTGTACTCTGCTTAGAGTGAAGACAAAACAAGCAGCCCTTGAAATCCAAAAATTCTTAGCACTACCCCTGTAAGGCAAGATTGATTTTTGCATCCAGTGGATCAGCATGCTGTATAACTTACAGCTCTCTTAGAGGCAGCAAGCACCCTGTTGCTCCACAGGGATAAGAAAAGAGTGTGTAGGAGGCCATGCAGAGGTAACCAGGCAGAATTTTTTTATAGACTCAGCAGATGATGGTCCATGAAAAGGAATGTACTATCAGCGCATAAAGCTGTCAGAAGAGCAGAACAATTCGGTGTGCTAGGAGTAAAAATGCTTATCTGTGTTTTAAAGTTGACACTAATTGAGCTGCACTAATGTAAAATACCACAGTACTGATTTCAGGGAATGCCTTCCAAAGAGGGTAAGAAAAAAGGGCAGAGATCTGTTTGCAGACATGCTGATTCAGCTCAGGTCACTGCCATGCCAGCCGTAACTTCTGTATGGGCATGATTTAGTCCTCACTGGCTAACTGCCAAAGCCAAAAATTGCACAAAAATATTCAAGGTCTGTGTGAGTTTGGGGGAAATGTTATTGTGTCGGAAGATGAAAGGAAAAGGTAAACTTGGGAGAATGTGTCCAAAGTTACTTGATGTAACTCAGTAGTGAATACAAATGCTTTCCAGCAGTAGTGGCCAGAGTTTCACTCTTTTGTAAAAAAGTACTTGTACACATGTGAGTTCCCTCTGCTCTTGCTAACTGACTTTGATAGAGCATGGACTCCCCAATCTACATCCAGAGACTCACCAGAAAATAATTCTGCATGTTTTTTACTTCTCACCACAAGTACATATTTTGGTGAAAGCTTGAAGTAGAGTTGCTAAACTGTTTGAACCTAGATCTTGCTTAAAGGGTGAAGAATCTCTAT
Source organism: Irena cyanogastra (assembly GCA_013397155.1). Taxonomy (NCBI): domain Eukaryota; kingdom Metazoa; phylum Chordata; class Aves; order Passeriformes; family Irenidae; genus Irena; species Irena cyanogastra. The sequence continues at coordinate 119,699 of VWZV01011503.1, forward strand.
TCAGCTGTTTTGGTAATATGTCCAACATAATGTTGCCAAGTTTGAGAGGCATATCATAATTACAAATGCCTTGCAATTTACTCTGGATTTTACCATTCTAATATGAATTTAGAACTCTGTGAATTTAGTCAAGGGGGTTTAGACTCAGGGCCTTAAAATTTATATTCCTAATATAAAAGTTGGTTAGTGTATTCAGCTAATGTGTTTGTATTATAATAAATATTCTGGTGTTTTTTTCCCTAAGATGTATCTGCAGAAGTGAAAGTGGGAAACCCATTCATACTGTTACAGCAGAGTCCATCTCAGCTACTTTCCCAGCTTGTTTTTGAGAGACAAGTTCATCCTGACAGGTCAGTGCTTTTTCAGATTATGTGCTCCTGTAGGTTATTTTGGTATTGGTGACTTTTACCTCAGCCACGATTAAGTTCTTTGGCTATTTATCACAGGTGGTACAGCCTGCTGTGTCCCACCGGCTAATCACCTGATGCTGCAAGGATTGGTGTGTGGAGAGGAGCTTAGTCAGTGCCTTCTCCATCAACCTGAAGATATTTGATTGGCAGAACAGTGGCTCCATATTTTTAACAATTACTATTTGTTGTGAAGTGAGAGTGAAATTATGTGGGTTTCTTTTTTTTTTTTTAACTGTGTGATAGTTCAGAGGAGTGCACTTGCAGCTTGTCAGTGTAATACAGTAAAGTAGGCCAGTAGGTTTTATTAAGAGTACTGGGCATGACTCTTGCCCTGGTTAGCAGGTAAGATGGATAATCTAGACTCCTTCCATTGCAACTACTAAATTAGATTAGTGTGGAAACTGTCTGATTTCATGAGGTAGCTTTTAAAAAGATGAGCACTAATGGTGAACTATTTTAGTAGTTTGCATTTAGGTAAAAGTCAATGTTTGAGGAGTAAGTTCCTTTTCTGGAACTTAAGCTGCTGGAATGGCAGCATAAGCTCTGAGTTAAAGTAGTATATGTAATCTTCTTGTGTAGGTACCTGTGAAGAATATTAGGGGGCTTGTGTTCTCAAAGCTTTTGGAAGATTTATGGAAATATGTAACTATAAAGTACCTTTTATATGTGCTGAGTAAGCTGGTTCTGTTTTAAATCCTACAGACTTTCTTCTCTCTTGGCTAAAGAAGGGTTGAACCTGAATGTGCAGCAAGTCATTGTTAACTCTTGCTGTGAACCACTGTCCTTGTGCAGTGCAAGGCAAAACAGCCAGGCAAAGTCTCTTCTGACAAACATCAGCAACTTGACTCACCAGTGTGCCTACCACTGCCTGCCAGATGTTGAGATACCTGTTCACAATTCTGCAGTGACCTCTGAGAATATCTCCACTCAGGCCTCATCCTCTCTGAATTACTTGAGCCAGCACACACTGATGGCCTCCTCCCTGGACTTCCTGAAATCTCAGTCGAAGCTGATGGCTACAGTGGCATGTCTAAGTGCATCTAATATACAGAAAATTCACAAATCAAGTTTGTCTTGGATGGAATTTCGGGGCAAACGGGAGGTGCCCTTAGGCTTGGAACAGATTTCCAGGGAGTGTGAGGCATTGTTGAAGGAGTTCCCAATATTGGAACGATATCTTCTGGCTATGTTTGACCCGCTTTGGAATCAAGAGGAAGGTAGCAGTTTGGCTACTGTCTTGTCTGGCAAGGCATACGTGTCTCTGGTTCTCCTAGGATTGCATTCCACCACAGCTGTTAAAGTATTAATGGGAGTCTTTGAACAAGCTCTTGCAGCAAAGGATTGGGACAGAGCTCTGAAGCTCTTGGATCTGTACAGTCAGGATGTGGAAGAACTGGTCAATGTGAAGGATGCTGTGCTGAGTTGTGCAGCTGCTGAAGGTAAGAAGGATTAAGTCAGGCTTTTTTTCCTCTTTTTTTCCTTAACCTTTTTTTTTTTTTTTTTTTTTTAATAATAAAGAATGCAGCCTGGATCAAAGCGTAGAAACTAAAGTAGTGGTCTTTGGGCAAATCCAGAGATAGAAATAGATAATTTTCTTTTCTTCATCCTGAATTTGCTTTCTCTGATTGTATTGTTTCTGTTTCACAAATGTGCAAATCATATGACCAGTTTAGTACAAGAGAACTGGAGTGCATCTGTTGTGTTATTTTTATGTGAAGAGCTGAATACAGCAGGACACGTACTGTTAATAGAACATCTCTTACAGCAGTGTCATTGTTATGCATGGATGATGCAATCTGTGAAAGATGCCTTTTAGAGTCTGAATAGTAAGTATCTCATGCTGTCTTTGGATGCTTCCCAAAAATGTGATGCTTGGGATGACTCTTACAAAGATTTTTCAGCCCTATCAGTGTTTCTTTTGTTGATGTGATCCAGCAAAGATAAGGACTTTTTTTATTTCTAAATTGTAGAAACTGAATTTCAAATTAGTGTTTTGTTTCCTCCACAGATAAGGATGGTTGGCAATATTTGTTCCCAGTAAAAAATGCAGTGTTGAGAAGTAGACTGGTCCTGCGCTGTCTGGACAAGTGGCCTCTTGATGCCTGTTTGGAAATTCTAGCTTACTGTATTTCTGATCTGGGCATACCTCATGAACTAAAAGCCAGTCTGCAGAGCAGGAAGAAAGAACTTCAGGTTTATCAAAAGGTACAAAGTCATTCTTCAAGTAAGCAGTGAGATGAAATAGGCAGCAGGAAGCAAATATTGCTAGCCCACTGAAAAGCTTTAGCCCTTGGTTCTTTTTTAATCATGAGAGCTTTTCAAGTCTTTTATCCAAAACAGTTCATGTGAAGTACTATAGCATCCAATTAACACTCAGTTTCCATCCTTCATGACTTTCCCACTCACCTATTAGCATTCAGGTCTGCAAACATGTTTAGATATAAACATTTGTGTGTCTGTTTTGCAAAGTATTTTCCATTCTATGCAAATTGTAGAGCCTCTGGAAGCTTTCCATGGCAGTTAATAATATTATGAGTTTGAGAATTGCAGATGGTGTACAAGACTAGTGGTCCAAGGACCAAGTTTGTATTGGAGTCAGTTCTTCTAACTGCAGCGTAGTGCAGATACCCTTGAGTCAGACAGGCTGGCTCAGCACAGACTGAAAAGCTGACCACCACATGAGCAGCCATCCCTGTTGAGTTCTGTCTGATGGGAGTTCTGCCAACTGACAGCTCAGTTGTCTCTCTGTTAGTGCCAGTAACGTCTGCAGTAAACGTGTACTTTTACATCCATAATTATTGCCATCTAGTCTTTCAAAAACTTTCTCTTATAAATGTGCTTTGTAGACTGACATCTGTGAAAACTGTGGAGGGTTTTTTTTGAGCTCAGGGGCATTACATCATCCCTGAAAAGGGCTAAACATGGGTCTCCTTTTTGACTTTTTCATTCTATGAAGCAGCTCTTGATGTGATCAGCTCAGATGTTTTCTTAGGCTATTGATTGCCATAAATTAAAATTCTAGAATTTGTGCTGGTCTTATATTAACTTTTTCAGATTTTGAATGCGCAAAATGAACTATTGTGGAATGACTGGCAGGATCTGAAAAAAGCCTGCACTGATGACCCCCAGGCTGTCATGAATATCATTCTGAAAGCAAAGGTTAGACATCATCATGTGAATTTTGTTGAATTAGAATGCATTAAACTTTGAGTAAATAAATTCATTGAAATAGCATCTTAAAACAATGATCAGTGGAGATTACCTTGGGAGGAAGGATTCCTTTACTTGGATCTGTGCTACAGAAACAAATACAGATCTGTGTTTAATATCAAGATATACATGTAATTAATGAATTAATATGATTAATAGATTAATAAATTAATCTTAAGTTTTAGTTAAAACTCTAACTCTGAGATATAACCTGTTCTTTTCTTTTACAATTTTGAAGGTTTGAAAATAGCATAACTTTAGTCATAATACAGATTTGATTATTAGGGAAATGCTAATATTGTAAATCTGGCTGGCTTTATATGTTTTTTTGAAAACTAACTTGTTTACTGTAAGGTAAACAAGGTATTTTAAATGCAGGCTGTGACTGATGAAATTGACTATCATCTTCTCTTGTCAGTGCAATTTTTTTTTTTTTTATCTGGGAGAGGAGTCTAAGCTACAGAATCTCTTGATCAGAACTTTGGGAGAAATAACTGTATCAGGGAGGGTAGAGTTTTTGTCCTTTTATTTTTCCTTTTTTTTTTTTTTTAATTCTTTAGGATTACGAGTTGTGTGAGGAATGGGAACACTTGTATCGTGTCCCAAGAGAAGACTTGATCTACCTTCACCGTGAGCACCTTCTCCACTTACTGGAGATGGGAGACATGGAAAAGGCATTGCAGGTAATAGCAAGACATTCTCAGCCTCATATCCACAGATCAAACAAGTTGACAGCTGTTTTGCCTGCCTTCACTGTGCGTGTTTTCATGGTCTTTTTGGGTCCACCCTTAAGACATGTTATTTGCTTAGATAAGCTTTTAGGATTCTATTCTCTCCTGTTCTGCTTAAGAAAAAATCCAGCTTGGCCATTTAGTTTTTAGACCTAATAGCATAAATGTAACTTACATGGAAATACAAGGCTTCTTTCATTTGAAAAATCATAATGAAGCATGTCAGTGCTGCTTAAACAGAAGAATCAGAAGTGAAACTAGTAACATGAAGTGGTCAACTGGGCCAAATTAGTAGCGTGAACATTTTTGGTTTTAATAATGATGGAGCTGTCACTTAGAGTCAATTAGTTTGCTTGCTGAACACTGTAGGGTAATAAACTGTCATGGAGAGAATGATGCCTTCCAGGAATGGTGTAGGGTTTCACTGTGTTTTGTTTGGTTTTGTAGCTTTTACAAAGAATAGAGGGCCCTGGTGTTTGCCTTGCCATCAGTGAGCAGTCTCTTGACCAGCATCCAAACTTGGCAGCTTCTCACTTCTTGGCTGATTACCTCATAGCTCACTTCTATGCCAGTCTGACAACAGCACGCCGGAATGAAATCCAGGCACTCTATGTAGGATCAAAGGTCAGTAAAACCCCTGCCTTGAGGGATTAACAGTGATGAGTAACTATGTAAGTAGTTTTGTAATGCATAATAGAAAAAGCCTGTAGGTTTTAGCAGAGCATTCTCACCACACCAGGCCTAAGATACTGAGTCTCAGGATCCAAAGGAAAGTTAGAGATGGCTTAAACTTCTCTTTCCTTTCTCCATTTTTGCAGTTCCATATTAGGAACAAAGCAGTATTGTGTTTGAGCTGTGGGGAGTGGAGGAACACACAGGCTGAAAGAGGATAGGGTGGAATAAAATAAAATTGTGGAGTTTATCAGAAAAGTTGCTATCTTTGTCCCAAGTGAAGAAGAGAGTATCTTCAACTTACTCTCTGTATCAGTAACACCAGGTGTCCTACATAAGCCCACCTGTATGATGTTTTTTTTGACTTCATGTGTCTCCCTAGTGCCTTCCAGAGGTGGAGAGTATCCCTCCTCTTTCTAAATGGCCACTGCCTTTAGTCAGACAGGTCCTGTGCTCAGCCTGGGAATAGATGCATTAATCAGCAGATTACCTTAGTTGAATGCATTACATGTAAACAAAATGCAGTGCTTTTGGTGATGTCTGTTTTGGTGTAGGACTGTAAACAGCAGATTGCTCCAGTGTGTGTTACAACAGTATTTTGCTGGGCTGCCTGTTTCTTTACTTGTTCCTTCTGAAGACACGACTTAGTTTGAACAGCATCCATATTAACTGTTCATCTAGAGGAGAATTGCTCTTATTTTTCTCATCTTAACATTTCCTCAAATGATAGAAGGATAAGGATTGCGCTTATATGCTTTCTATAAATTTATTTTTTTAAGATAATGTGCTGTACTCTGCTACAGCATACTTGTCACAGTCGCAAAAGATTTTTCATTCTTCCATATTCTCTGAACTGAGGCAGTGTTTTATAGAATGGCAAGTGGAAGCTAAGTGTTTCTGCAAATCCTCTCAGTAATTCTGCAACAGAAGTAGGAATTGGTCTAAGTCCCACCTCCTTTTTTTGACCTCCACCTGTCATTCCAGTCTCTGCATAAGTTATTGCTCTAGTTTCTTGTCTTTAATCTCACAGAAACACACATTTAAAGGTGTGTAATTTTATGATACTTTTTTTTTCTTGTGTCTCAGGTGCTTCTGACTCTGCCTGAGCTCTCCCGTGTTAATTACTCCCACCTCTCCTCAAGGCCGCTGCTCATGCTGGAACAGCTCCTCATGAATATGAAGGTGGACTGGGTAGCTGTAGCTGTGCAGACACTGCACCAGCTCTTATCTGGGCAGGAAATTGGTTTTACTGTAGAAGACATTAACAGTTTGCTTTCCAAGTATGCAGAAAAAGCTCTCAACTTCCCTTTCACATCAAAAGAAAAGAGATCAGGTAACTGTCTATCACAATGCTGTTTTTCATTGGGAAAGAAGGGCCAAAATCCTCCTAGAATAATTTCAGCAATTGTGCCATAACATTTTTTAGATGTGTATCTCCAGTCTCCCTCTAGCCCAGAGTGTGTTCTTAAGGTCTTTGCCTTTCTTATAAATAGATGTTTCCAAGGACTAACAGCTCTAAAAGTTTCTCAGACTTTTCTCTGTTGTTCCTTATTGAGGTTTCTTTTCTTGTATCATACTGATCAGTTCTATTTACTCCTATTTAATGCAAAGTCACTTACAACTTAAGCACTTCTAAAGCCTGCAGCCAGCTACATCTGCCCTCAATTAGAATGGGGATTTAGTCTTCTATAGTATTTCCTCCTACCAGAGTTCTATTCCTTTGTCATATAGAAAGCTTCTAGACTCATAGTTCTGTTTAACAATCTTGTTACTGTTCTCCTCTCTGGCTTGCCAATCCCTTCTCATCCATGTTGTCTTGGAGTCTTGTGCACTTGGCTTCTTTTAAGGTTTTAGAGCTGGAACAGCAGAGGGTGCTGCAGATCCATTCCAATGCTTTTGTGTCATTGTATTAAAAACTTATGGTTCTGTACCTATCTATATCTATTTATACCTGCTGATATGGTACCAATTTGCATTATGCTAGTTTCCAAGTGTTTACTTTGTTTTGTGATTTAAAGATGCAGCTCTTGCTAACATAAAAGCATCAGACTTATCTGTCTCTTCTTGCCAAATGGTCTGTAACTTTGCAAGTTCACATGGTCCTTCCACTGCAATTTGAAGCATTTAATATTTGCCATAAGCATCTTGTATTAACCAATTGTTTTCACATCTCTTGCTGTATTGTTCCTATAGCTGTCATTACTCCCTTGCTTTGATAAGGATCACTTTCTTTGTTTTTTAGGTAATTGAATTTTATACAGTTTTGCATTAATTGCTGTGGACTAATATGCATGCAAACAGTAATACATAATTCCATAGGTAGCCCTGTTTTGTGCTGGCCTTCTTGCATACTCCTTTGAATGGATTCCTCTAATCTTCTTGAAAACAGGTAGATGTATTGGCCAGTATTGTCCTCTGATTTTTTCCCTCTTTCTTCTCTTTGTCCTAGATTCTCTGATACGTACTGAAAAAAATCTCAATCAGGTATTGGAGTGTGAAGCATTTTCTAAATCAGGATCATCAGAACTATCTGCTGTCAGCTTTACTGGTAAGGTTAATATCTTGGTGCCTGTTGGGGTTTAACCTCAGGAGCAACCACAGCTGCTTGATCATTCCCCCACCAGCCCCTTCACAGGTGGGATGTAGAGGAGATTTGGAAAATGGTAAAAACTGTGGGTTGAGGTAAGGACAGTTTAGTAACTGAAATCGAGTGAAATATAGTAATGATGATGATGAAAAGGGAGATTAGAAAATAAGAACAAAACCCAAGAAAAACAAATGCGGTACAATACAATTGCCCACCACCTGCTGCCCAGTGCCCAACCCATTCTCCAGAGGAGATCAACCCCTCCCAGCCATTTTCTCCCAGTTCATTCACTGGGTATGCCATTCTGTGGCCCTTGAAGTTATTTTTCCCTAGGGTTGCTGTTGTGACCTGAGGAAAATAGCACACCTTGTATTGTCTGAGAGGCTACACTCACAGTCCTCAGACACAGAAAAATGGAAATGAAGTAATTTAAGCCAGAACAACTGGAGAATATTTGTAGCTAAGAAACAACCAGAAACTATTCTGCAGGTTCTATTCAGCAGCTCGTGCAAGAGACTCACAGTCTGTGTGTGCTCTCAGGGGAGGACTAACAGAGACCTCCAAGGATGATGATTCTTAGCAAGTGATGAGCCTGGACTAGAACTGCAGAATGATATCCTGATCTACAGTTTAGGGTGTCTGAACTATTTCCTGCTCCTGTATCCTGAACTGAAGGCTCTTCCTGCTTACATGAAGTGACCAGCAGTGTTTTGGATTGGGCTGTGTATCTTTTCAGTTTTTTTTACAATGGTCAGCCTAATATCTCTATCCTGTTGAAAAACTTGAATGCATGGTCCTTTAATGTTTGTTCGCAGTCTGGTATCTACTTGAATGAGAATGTGTTAGCTTTAGTGAAATGGAGATTTTTGTTCTTCTTTAGTTTAATATGCATGTGCACAGAAGATGACTTGCAGGGCTGCAGTGACATGTTGAACTTTTTAAATAACCTGTTGTGTAACTGACTCACATAATATAAACTAAAAGGCTATCTAATACTGTAAACTTCATTCAATGAGTATTTAATTGTTGGGGTTGAAGATGCCAAAGGCCACACTTAAATTCCTGCCTCTGTGGACTAATTTCCCCGCAGTAGGTTGAAAAGGTGACCAGAATAGGGAGGGCAAGACTGTTGCTAGCCATACCACATCTCTCCTGAGACAACAAAAGAAACTCCCAGTCTTCAGGAATGTCAACACTGGGTATACTTAAGATTCTATTTTATGTTGTATTGCTCCTTAGTATCCAATGGTATTTTGGTCTTTTTTTTCTTCCTCCTCCAAATCTCTGCTTGTGATACAAGGACGGTGTTAAGAGCCTGAATGAGAGATGCAAGACTTCAGGTGGCTCTTTAAAATTCTGTTTATTGTATCCAAGATGTTACAGCAGTCTAGGGTCCTGGATGACAGAGCCTGTTCTACAGCTGTCAGCTCCAGCTGCAGACATGCCTGAAGACCCTTTAATTTTGGTTACAATGCATTGTATACTTTTCTTTGCTAAGCATCTTATACCTCTCTAATTGTTGTAAAGGTCTCTTAATAAGTCAGCATTGAAGTGCTATAAGTTTACAATCTTAGTTTAAAGCATACATATTCCTTATACAATGTTACTCTGCCATGCCTAGCTGAAAGATAATGGTAGTAGTCATCTTGTGAGGCAGAAAGATCTAATAGTCTCATTGAGTCTGTAGTGTTTTGTGGTACTTGAGACTCTATTAAACAGCTTAAATCCCATGCCATATTTTTCTTGGCCTGGCTTATTTTTCAGGTGTAACAATATCTGCAAGTCCCAGAGACAGAAGTCTGCCACAGAACTTGTTTCCTCAAGAATTTGTGCCTCCTGAGAAGCCACCACCAAAGCAGCAATGGATACCTGATGACACTGAAACGATATGTATGGTTTGCAAAACTGAACGCTTTACTATGGTAAGGAACAAAACTGAAGTACAGACATTCCTAAAACTGTGACCTTATTGTGAGCACTTCCTCATAGTCCGTTTCCTGAAAGACCCAAGCTACCTTAGCAGGTTCGTCTGCATCACCGTGGGCCCAACAAGATTGGCAGTCCTTTTGTATTTAACCATTGGTTTCCATTTAGAGTGGTTGAGGAGACTGGCAACAGTTAGCTCCTTGCAGAGTTCTGTGAAGTGATAGAGCCTAAAGAGGAAGTCTGGTCATCAGAGAGAAGACAATTATGGGATCTCAAAAATGTGTAACAACAGCAGTGTTAATATTCCAAAAGGCTGTCTAGTTGACTGTTGGCAAGAAATAAAATGATCACTGTATAATTCAGATTATGAATATAGAAAACGAAATCTTTGCTGTTGGTTACACTCTTCTAAAAACTATTGTTTTACAGAGTACTTGAGAACTGCACGGGTGCTCTAAGGGAGAACATTAATTTTTAGTTTTGCAGGTGTGCTGGTAGTCTGTTATCTTCTGCTGCTTAGAAAAAGTACTGTTTTCTCAAAAGTATTTGCTGCTTTTGAATTTGGAAATTTCTACAGTGGTATCAGGAAAAACAGTCTAGAGCTTTTAACTTTTCCAGGACATGATCTAATTAGCTTTGTGATCAAAACTGGGATAATTTAAGTAATAGAAAGCCCAAGGCTACTGCAAATATATTTTAAATACTGGTCTCTGGGTTTGGGGTTTGATTTTCTTTTCTTTGCTATACTTTCTTCAAAAAGGAGTTTTAACAGGGAGAATCAATCACTGTTTAATTCTGAAAAGCCTTATCTTGCATGGTGCTTCCTCTCTTCAAATGGAATAATTTTACTCACGAGTGGAGAGAGACACAGGAGGGGACCTCAGTAAATTCTCTTTGTGGCTCATCCATGACCTCTTGTGCTTAGTTTAACAGGCGCCATCACTGCAGGCGCTGTGGCAGGCTGGTGTGCAGCTCTTGCTCCACCAAGAAAATGGAAATAGAAGCTTGCAGAGAGAATCTGTCGCGTGTGTGTGATCAATGCTATAGCTACTACAACAGAGAAAACATGCCTGGCTTGCTGCAAGACACAAGCACGTAAGTCCTTCAGTCCTAATCCTCCTCAATTTTCAGCAGAGCGTATGAATGGAATGAGAGACATAAGCATTTGGATTTATCTGGATAATGTAATATCAGCCATTTGGCCTCCAGTTGTTGGGATTTTCAGGTTTGGTAGATATGGGAATGTTCCTTATGCCTCACTTTACTTTTCACATTAGATAGAACATTGGAGGACCAGGCAACGAATTTTTTAAGTATCAATAATTCTTTAAGCATCAATTAATCACTAACCTAAGAATTGAATCCTTTGTTATGCAGAGCATAGCACAAATTGCTACAGTATGACAAAGTTCCTTTCAGTATACTCAACTCCTGGATTAATATTGCATGTTGACTAGCTCTGCTGAACATATCAGTGCTTTAGTTATTCCATAATCCCTTGATTATGGCTCCCTGAAGCCTTGGGAATTAAAAAGCAAGTTTCTGATTAGATAGGCTTTGAAACTGCTTTTAATAAAAGGGACAGCTGTGATGACAGATTTTCATGATGTGGTTGCCTTCAGCTGAGAATTGGACTGGAATTCATTGTGTGTACACAGGCTAGCTGGTGAAAAGTGCAGCTGAAAAGAGTTTTACTCTCTGTGACCTTGAGCAGGCTTGACAGGATCACAGAGACTAAGATTTACCCTTTCCAGCCATGCTTTCAGATGCATTTCCCCTTTTCTTATCGAGCCTGCAGATAGCAGTATCTACTATGGCAGTATCAGCAGGCTTCCTAGGAAAAGAGCAGTTCTGTGCAGATCTGAAGAGGAACCTGTGAAAAAACCAGCAGTCACTTGCAGCTGAGCAGTTTGTGTCACAATGGTTGCTTACATTGCCAGATTAGCCAGCAGCACTCAGCGCTGTGCTTGAATGCCACCTGCCAGGTTTTAATTAATCGTCTGGGGTTTTTTATACTCATGCTGTTTGTATATCAAACCCAACTAAATCTTAAGGGCGGAGACTTGGATACCAGAGACTTCATTTTAGCTCTGACATGTCCTGATACTGGGCTGTTCTTGTTCAATGTCTGCATTTTTATGATGTGTGCAACAGTGCTGTTCCTACAGAAGGTCATAAGAGCCAATTACTTAGTGCAGTTGAAATACAGCAATACAGAGGCAGAATCTTAGATTTCCAAACATAGGATTAGGAGCAGGGCAGTGTGTTGAAAAGGACAGACAGGGATAGGTGTTGGATTTTTACGGAACAGTGTTCTGAGGAGGGTAGCCATATTGATGTCTGCCTTAAAACCATGTTTCCCCCAATGTGCTGGAGTAGGCATGATGGTTCTTTCTATCATTTTATTACAGCAGAAAAGAAGATCAGGACCAAGTAGGAGGTAAGGAATGGAGTAATGTTCAACCTCAATTTTTTAAAGTGCCTGATTAGTAGTTAGATACTGGAAGCTGATAGACCTAGTTGCGGCTAAAGGGTAATGAAAACTTCAGTTACAAAATATCACTGATGGCTTTTGCATGTGCTGGCTGAAATTGAGCATTTCAAACTTCTGTGAATGGAAATTGAGACTTAGGAGAGATATCTGAGCCAATATTGAATGTGTTGGATGGGTGTTATAGAAAGGAACTGAAAAAGAGATGGAGAATCCACTTTTCATTCTAGAAACAGTCAGTGAGAGGCAGTAGTGTGAATAGGAGTTAATTGGCTCACTACAGTGCAGTGCTGAGGGATCCTCATTTTATAAACCATGACAGTACAATTCTGAGTACCACTGCAGTGTGCTGTGGTGTTTCATACCCCATGCTGCCTGGAGGTAGCACAGGATGAGGCCCCTCTCATGCGTCTGGTTGTGACCTGAGCTCTGTCTCCTGTGTTGATTGTGTGAAAATAGTAATTACATTTTGATGCCTCAATTTCCAAATCTAATGTCTTAAGCTTTGGGAATAATAGCAAAATTTAATTGACTTTTCCTCTGACATTGTTCCTCAGGAGGTATTTACTGGTTTTGGTGTTTTGGGTGATTCTGCAAAATTTTCCTACACTGATGTGAAATTCTGTCAGAACAAGATGCAGTTAGTTGAAGTGCTTGTAACAGTAGCATGGAACGTGGTGCAAAATTTGCATTTGTGTAATAACAAAGCAAATAAGACTGTTTTTTATTTGTTCCTTTTTAAAGTATGATGGGCTATTTGAGAATTTTTTCCCCTGCTGTTGATGGAAGTTTGCTTTACTGCTACCTTCGTTTCAAGACTGAAACAGCTGAAATTTAGCTTTTGTGTAGCATTGCTGCACATCACTGGACCTTATGTGATCCATTCAATAAGAGTGGATAAGAACAATGTGAAAATCCTCAGATTTAAGAGAAAAAGAGTTTTATTTTTCTTTTCTAATTTATCTGGTGTGACTGCGAAGAAGACTTATCAAATATTATCAAATATTTTCTAGCCTAGTTTATTTGTGTCAATTCAGTTGCGGGGGGGACGTTTGGTTTTGGTTTGTTTGGTTGCTTTGGGTTTTTCAGAATTCACCCTACAGTTTTAGAGTTATTCAACACTCTATAAAAGGATATGAACTCTAAATGAGTACGTTTTGAGACTTTCTTAATTTTTTTTTTGTCCAGAGGAAGCTGATCAGGGGAAAGAGTAGCAAATTCTCATTATTCTCCATTTCTTGGAGAATTGTGAGATTGGCTATTGTTTTTTGGAACTGCAATCACAAACTTGAGCATCAAACTTACGCGCTCTCAGCTATACTCATATGACAGACAGTTTTTGATTTATAACTGTTCTGGGTTACAAGTTTCAAAACAAGTAGTTCATTAATCTGGAGGAAAGAAAACTCCTTTTCACAGAAATTATATTTCTTGAATAATTTGATCAGAACTCCAATTTTTGGCAGTACTATTTTATAAGAAAATTTAATATTAGGAGTTAGGTCATCTTAAAATCTTTTGGCTTGAAGCTCATGGACTCCATGGGCAAATCACCTGAATTTTGAAAAGAACATAGGGTAAATTGACTTAACTACCTCTTTCTTTTACAACTGGCTTTTTATTTTCCCCTTTGAGCTGAAACCCACAGCTCTCGTATTTCCAGTTCATTCCTGCTCAGAAATATTTAATAAATTGCCTGAGGGAAGGCTAAGGACTGAAGGCTGCTGTGCTTGATGCCCAGTAGCATGAAAGTTAAAAAATAATTTGAAAATATGTTACTGGAACCAGTTTTTGGTAACAGTGAGAGTAAGTTTAGGTATGATTTGGCAGCCTGCTGAGGGAAGGAGATGTTTCTGTGATGTGTGCTGGACATGTGATTCTGGCAGGAAATGGCACAATGAGAGGACTAGAGATGTCTGTTTTTTGAGAAATAGGAATGTTCTGCATTATGTGTCTTTAGCTGGGTTTGTTGCTTCTTGTGCAATCATGTTACCTGGTGTTTTCTTTTTTGCTGTAGAAAGTTCTAATAATGAATATTCCACCGTGGTACAAATACCCAAGGCAACTGATCTTGAATGGATTTTTTCCCTGAATGAAGAAGAGAATGAAATTGTACGCAGAGAATTTTATTATGAACAGGTGAGGTCGAGAGAGAGTCCAACATAAGCAGTTCACTGGAGAACCACCTCAATACCTATATTTGTCTGTCTTTCCAAATTGTCAGGCTCCCAGCTCTTCCTTGTGTATTGCCATCCTTAGCCTGCACAGTGACAGCATAGTATGTGGCCACCAACTGATAGAACACTGCTGCAAGTTGTCCCAAGGGCTCACTAATCCTGAGGTGGATGCTGGACTCCTCATGGACATCATGAAACAATTGCTCTTCAGTGCTAAAATGATGTTTGTAAAAGCTGGAAGGAGCCAGGACCTAGCTCTCTGTGACAGGTGACTCTAATCAGATATTCACTAGGATGTATTGTGGTGCTATCAGGAGCATTATCTTTTTTCATTGAGGAGTGGAGGTGAAAGGGTTACTTTGTGTTTGTACTGAGGACTAGTTTAAATGAGAAGTTTATAATGTAGGCATAATACGAAAGTTCAAATGGGAGAAGTTCAAGTAATATGACTACTTAACAATTACTGAGACAATTCTCTGACTAGGAAGAAATGATTCATAAAGATAGGTACATATTTTACTTCTGATGTTGTGTTTCTGCTTTCAATCTGTATTTTAATACAGGATTTTAAACTTGTGCTTCCCGAGCATGAGCATTCTTCACGTTTTGTCCTACAGAGCTTGAGGTGGCAGGTGTGATATATAAATTTCACATGTACTGTTTTGATTTGGTAAGATATAGCTGGTGTCTTCAGTCAGTGTGTTACACTGAACATGACAAAGAAACCCAAACAATAACAAATACTCTGACAGGGAGAGTATGATGGACAGAGAAACCTGGTATACTGGTGATTAGAAACGACTGTCCTAAGAGTTGTCTTTGGCATAAAGTTCTTTGATGTACCATAATAGTGAAAGCATATGTATTTGTTTAACCTCTAGCTACATCAGCAAAGTGGATGTGTTGAATATTTTGGTTGCTGCTGCCTACCGTCCAGTGCCATCTTTGGATCAGATCCTTCTCCCAGCAGCAGTAACAAGATTGAGAAATCAGCTTTTGGAAGCAGAGTACTATCAGCTAGCTATAGAGGTAACACTGGTGGAGGGATGTCAGTGTTAATTCTTCTGTAGTGGCTTTTGTTTTCCTCCCTCCTGAATTCAGATGGGTGTGATGTGTGAAATGTACAATATTTGAACAGTTACAAACTGAGATTAAGTTTCTAAACATGGAAGAAATAATTTTCTGAACGCTGGAAAAAATTTCTGAGACGGAAAAGTCCTGCTGTGGAGCCGGCTGCAGAAGGGAAGGATAAGCAGCCTTGTTTCCTGATACAGTTAAGATTGGAATGAACTAACTGCAAGGAAGTCATTAAATGGAGCAATCTTGCAGCCGGTAGAAGGGGTGAGACACCCTTTGTGTGGCTGGACTTTATCTGAAGCTTAAATGTTAGAGTCTATTTGTCTGTAATCTGACAGCAGATATTGGTAAGGCATCTTTCCCAACCATTTACTTGGAAATCAGCAATGTTGGCAAATCTATACATCAGAGTTCATCTGATGTGGTTTATCATCACCTAATCCTGCTTCCAGGATTTTGTAAGCCTCTCTTTTTTGGCATTGCACTTTGTTAAATACAGGATTATGATACTACAAATAGTATTAAGATTTGTTAAGCAGTAATAAACAGCAAGAATAGATGACCTATTTAAAAAGAAATAGTTCTTGTTTAAAAGGAGCTAAAAGAGCTTTAGGTCTACTAAAGAAAATCAGGAATAAATTTTGTCTGCAAAGTTGTGTGAAATAAAAAATATCTTGCAGTTCATGAAGCATCTTCTGCTGCCTTTTTTAAAACCACAAATCTGATGAATTCTGCTCTGTAAAAATCATCTGCTTTAGAAAAGCAGATGTGAAAATGTCCTGGTTTAGAACTCATGAACTGAAATTTTCTAGATAAACAGTAGTTTAAACATATACAATAAAAAATACTTCCACATTTGGAGATTATGGGTGTTCCTGTAGTTGGCCTTTTGTGCACGGGTTTTTCGTGTGGTTTTTTAGTTGTTTGTTTTTAATGGGAAATGTGCTCTAGGATGGGAAAGGTCAGAATCACAGACTGCGTGATAAGCCATTTTTCCTATATGCTGTACTGCGACTGTGTTGTAACATTAACAAATGATTTTGAATTTAGGTTTCTACAAAGTCTGGGTTGGATCCAGGTGGAGCATGGCACGCCTGGGGCATGGCTTGCCTTAAAGCTGGAAATTTAACTTCAGCAAGAGAGAAGTTTAACCGATGTTTAAAGCCACCCATGGATCTAAACCAGCTGAACCATGGTTCAAGGCTGGTCCAGGATGTGGTACAGTACCTGGAGTCGACAGTGAAGTCAGTAGTCATCACAGTAAGAATCTTCTCTGTCTGCTCTGAGGGGCTATGGCAAAGCCATGTAATTATGGTTTAGTACGCATCCTATAGCAATGCATGTTACAATAGCAGGTGTTAGGGTGTTTTTTTCCTTCTTTGTCATGATTGTGTATTACAAACTGAATATTGTTGAGAAATTTGTTAGCTATTTCATCACATTGAAATGGTGCCTGAGAGATCATAGGATTTTATAGCAATTTGGGATATACTTTGTGGAGGGAAAATAGGCTGTACTGGATAATGTACAGTCTAAGGAAGGTAGATAAGGATAAACCTAGTAGTCTAAGGTAGTCTAAGGATAAACTACAGTCTAAGGAAGGTAGACTTAATCCCAGCAGTATTTTGTGATTCTGCAGTGATGCAATTTTTCTACTGAAAATCTGGTAACTTTTTACAGAAGTTCAAAGACTTTCAAATGCTTTCCCATTCCTCTCATCAAAAACCACTATTAAATGGTTTGGAGTTCTGATTAGGTACCAAAAAAATTACTTTTTGTACTAAATAACTGCAGAATCATCATAATGGTGAAAGACCAGGTACATATTTTAGGAGAATAAAAAAGCCTCTTTCAGCTGGGTTGTTGAAGTAGCTGTTGACACTGGAATTTTTTTCAAGTAAGCCTTCTACCTGTCCTTGGAAACAGCTATGCTGGGGACAGCAACATTCAGCACATCTGTTGATTAGCAGGGTTTCAGTCTAGTGTTTATAAAAAGCATTGCTGGATTCTCACCCCTCTGAAGCAATACCTATTTTAAAAACAACAGTAACAGAAATGATTCAGGGCTGAGTGATAAGACCTATCTGAGAAGATGATTTTCTCTTTCTGATCACCTATCATTGGTTCTCTGTGTTAATGGTAGGACGATGATTACTTTGCCACATTGAGGGAACTTGAAGCAACACTGAGAACAAGAAGCCTGTCTCTGGAGATGATGTGTGAGGGGAAGATTCAACACAACAGCTATTATCAGGAGTGCTTGTTCTATTTACATAGTTATGGCACTAATCTGTCAATAATAAGCTTTTACATGAGGCATGACTGTATGAGAGAAGCACTGCTTCACTTGTTAAATAAGGTGAGTAATTCAATTTTCCTCACCAAAATTGACATTTGAAAACCAGCGATGAGCATCATGCAGTGGCTTTCTGGGGTGGCTTTCTGCACAAGAGTTTGCTGAGGTCCTGAAATGCTGTTACACAAACTATCCAGTGACTGACAAGAATTCAGTGAGACAGAAGAACAACATTGATTTTCACAGATCTAGAGAAAAGAATGTGCAGTTTTTGTTCTTTTCAGAGGTCCTGCATCAACAGCACTTTGTCTTTTTTCTACAAAGTTGAAAATCTGAGACCGTTGTCACAGAGTTCAGAAGAGAGAAGGAAAATTTTGAATTCCAGAGTGCAGATAATGTTAGACATTACTCCCCATCCCTGTGTCTCTGTCTCCTGGTATTGTTTGTTAAATCAGATCACCAATGTTTGCACTTCTGTAATCATTAGGAATATAAAGGAATACAGAGGACAGAAGTCTAGGGAACCCAAAATGTGGTTTCCGGCTCTCCTTTAAGGAAACTGCATAATATAAGAGGACTTAAGTATCTCTGGAGTAAACAATTCTATTGGTGCTAAACTACAATTAAATCTAGAAATTATTCCAGGTTCTTACTAAGACATTAAGGGTGCTTCTTAAGAGATGTAAATCCATTATATCTCACCAGCTTGTAAGGGTGTAGTGTTTTCTTTGTTTCCTTTTCTAAGTTGCTGTGCTTGTGTTTGAATTACTGATTATTTTTTTATTATTTGAAATAACTCTTATTGAGAATGTACAACTTGAACCACCAACTTCCATTATCTTTATCTGGTTATGAGGTTGGTTAATAAAAAATTGCCTTATCCACTCTGCTTTCTCATTGTACCATTAATCATTCTAACATCTTATAGTCATCTGCATATTGAATTATGTTTTTAAATGTATCCTTTACATCAGTTTAAATCTGCTTTTAAAGAAAAGTTGCATATTACTACCATGTAGAAATGATATAATTTCACCTCTTAAGTAGCAGACTTGGAAAATACTCTAGACAGACAATTGGATGTGGAAGTTTTGAACAAGGAGCTGGTAGTAATCATACAAACCAGAGAGGAGGGTTTGTTCCCATAAAGCTGTAAGGTACTAAGCTTCTTACTATTTTGCAGTTGGTTATTTGGAGACATTTTATGTGTACAGACTTTGTCACTTGTATCTTACTCTGAGATACAAAAAAAATTGCAAAAATTTCATATCAAGCCTTTAAAAGTGTGGTGGCCCTGTTGGCACATATTAATGTTACTGTGGGAAGAAGCACATGTGAGGCTGTATTTGCAAGACCACAGTCAAGAGGTCTTGACTGTCCCACTCAGGTGAAACTTGTGAGGTTTCATCTGAACAAGTGTGCCCAGTCCTGGGTTCCCATGTACAAAACAGACACTGTGAAAGTGGAGCAAGTCTAATTGAAGGCCACCAAAGTGTCTAGGGGCCTAAAACACCTGATACTTGAAGAGAGTGATAGGGCTAGGTTTTTCCTGCTGGAAGAAAAGGCAAGAGATCTGTGTGTGCTGTTTTCAGCTACCAAGTAGGTGATTATAGCAAAAATAGAGCCATGCTTATCTCATATGTGCCCAGTAAAAGGGTAAGAGACAGTGGACACAATTGGGAGCAAAGGAAATTCCAACTGGATATAAAGAAAAATATTTTGGGTTTGTTTTGGGTTTTTTTGGTGCATATATTTGGACATGGGATCAGGGTCACAGGGAGGTTGTTGAATCACTCTACTTTGTCATGCTCAGAACTTGACTGGACAGGTCCAGAGCAGTATGACCTAACTCGGAAGTCATTCTTTGAGTGAGATTTTGAACAAAATAACCCCCAGAAATCCTTTCCAATCTCAATTATTTCTTAATTTTATGATCTCTGTCACTTAATATACCTTTTTATTACATAAGGAAAATAAGCTACAATGGCTTTGCTTCAAGCAACTTTTTATTTGTGTAGGAATCCCCATCTGAAGTGTTTATTGAAGGGATCTTCATTCCAAGTTATGAAAGTGGAAAACTGCACATGTTGGAGAACTTGCTGGAAACCATTGATCCAGGATTGGAAAGCTGGGGAGTCTACTTGATTGCAGCCTGCAAATATTTGCAAAGAAAGAACTATTACCATATTCTATATGAACTGCAGCAGTTCATGAAGGTAAGTTGAGGGACAATGCCATTTCTTTCAATGAAATGCTGAATACTGTCAGACTTTTTGTTATTTACTTTGGACTAAACCTGCATGCTGGACAAGTATATTTTTGCCTCTTTACAGTCTTAGAAAACAGCAAGGCCTGAGCCTTACTAAAACTGACCTGATCCATGTCATTGATCATTGTATTAAAGAAAACAGAGCTCTGCCTGCTTTGCGTGAGCCCTTTAGTGCAGACAGTCATTACTGAAGGTGGGGTCCTGTGGTCCATCTTAGTGGTGAGTGCATTTCTTCCAGGATCACGTCCGTGCTGCAATGACCTGCATTAGATTTTTCACTCATGGAGCAAAGTCTTACACTGAACTTGGAGGAAAACAGATGTGGCTTCTAAAGATCAAGGACCATCTCAAAGTCTATCTGCAGGAGGTCTCAAGAAGTTCAGGAAGGAAAAAAATTACATTCACTTTTCGGAAGAAAATGTCTGCTACAGATGTGTCGAGGTATCTATAAACAAGAAGCTAAGCTTTAGGAGAGGTGAAATTCAGGCTTTAGACTTCGGGGTTTTTATTAGTTTCATTTAAGTTGGCTTTAGCTAACACTTACTTGTTGTCCTTGACCCAAATCTGCTTTTATGTAGTTACAAGTGTAGGATTCCCATCACTTTGTCCCCCCAACAATCCAAACCAGGAGATGGGCAGTTGTTTCTACCAAAAATATCTATGTGTGTCAGACTACCCTCTTTTAATTTAAAACAAGAACCCTATAAAGCATAGACAATTATACATCAGTCCACAAAGTTTTTTCCTTTTTCTCTTCCTTTCCTCTCCAAAAAGCAAGCAGCTTTGTAATGCTTCACTTTCTACTGGGGTTAACTCAAAACACTGCACTATGTACAAGCTATAGGTGCCAGAGATAACTGGGTTCCTGTATTCAAAAGTCATAGTGTAAACTTAGCCAGATCTCTCTTGTACTTGGAGTTTTATATCTTGGTTTTCTTAGGGGCTTTTTTCTTTCTTTCTTTAGGCCAGACTCTTAACTTAAATCTGGAGGGGTGCATGTGTGATAAGGTGAAAAAGCAGGAGCAGATATTTATTTGGGGATCCATTTTCTCCGGCTCACTTCTTTGAAATAATGTGAATAATTGCTCAATTTTAGCTTGTGATGTATGTTAAGTGTACAGATCTGAAAAGTAATATTGCTATGGACTTGTACAATGGACAAAGTCAAAAAGCAACTAAAATAATTGTTTATAAGTATGTCCTCTTTTAAGAGGTGTTGAAGAAATCAGTCAGTTCATATAAATAGTAATTGACATTTTTCCTATTACAAAATGAAGTCAGATTTTTTTCACTGTCTAGGCACATCAATACAGTTGATCTGCAGATGGAAGTAACAAAGTTCCTGCATCAGTGTGAGAGCTCAGGAGCCTCTCAAATGACAGATTCCTCCTTGCCCACACTCTTTGGAAATAATAACATGAAAATGGATGTTGCCTGCAAGGTACTAACTGCTATTTTAAACACAACTCTGTTTTTCATCAACAATACTAACTTGTAATGCAGGTTGAAGCATTTGATGGTTGGAGTAGTTTCTTGTATTTTTTATGGGCAGGTTACTTATGAATTAATGCAACCCATCATTTATGAAAAATTAATGGTTTTCCTCAAAGTAGCAGAGAACATGTGAGAACTTGGAGCTCATCTCCCCGAAGTTCAAATTTTCAGAGGCAGAGCGTCCAAAATACAAATAGTAATATTCCTTTTGACTGTGCACCCCATTGTATTTGGAAGCAAGGCAAATAATGCTATAATTCTAAACCATTCTTAACTTTGGCTCATTTCCATCTGTAAATTGCCTAATGTCCCTCAGGGAAGCAGTGTATGACAACAGACCCTGTAATTTGCTGTACTTCTTGGGATGGTGCTGTTTTCTGTTGAAATAATGAATTTTCTTTTAGCCTCTGGGCAAAATATGGATTTGCATTAATATTATTTAACTGTACATAATGAAAAAGGAATGTGCATTCCCAGACTTGTCTATGCCTCTCTTTTCAGGTCATATTGGAAGGCAAAAACGTTGAGGAGGGGTTTGGGATTGCATTTAGAGTTCTCCAGGTATGAAAAAAACTTGATTATAACAAGTAATATTACTGCAAAGTAACTCCTGANTTAATCCTTCCAAAAGAAAAACCTGTTAAGAGAAAAGTCACAAGTTTAAGTCTTACATGTCCATGTATTTGTGGAAGCTTGGTAAAAAAATTAAGATGCTGTTTCAGTAGGACATTTCCAGAGTAATTGGGTCCTATAAAGGAATGAAGTACAGCTTTTCCTTTGCTGTGCACCTTGTTCAGTGTCTTAACTCTGTCAAACCACAGTCATAGGTGTGTGTAAAGACCTCTCACGTGGTACCTCTCTGCAGTTCATGACAGTCATGCGAAGACAGTGAATAAATAAGGCCAAGGTTCTCTCTGTTCTATTCTCCTGATTTGAGAGCAAAATTAATTAACTGGATACTCTCGCTGGGGACCTCTCATTCCCCCTGTCTGGGGACCTCTCATTCCTCCTGTCTGAGTGATTATCAGTCAGCATAGTTCATGAGCCTCTAAACTCTTCTGAGTGTTTCTCATCCATATAGTCCCAGACAGTAGAGCAGGGCACTTTTGGACAGAGGCGGCACACTGAAAGAGTATTTATGGATGTGGCAGGCCCTGCTCCTTCTTTCAAGGCAGGATGTACAAGGCAGAACTCCTGTTTGTAGGGAGATAGCCTTAGAAAAACAGCACTTCTAAGCAGCAGCAGCAACAACCACTACTTCCAGTAAAAATGGAGCAGTGAGTCCAGCTGCCTATCACTTCCATCTCCATCCTTTTTTTTCTTTACTTACTCATTGCAAGATCAGTTCACAGCTTTTATCATCTCTTCCCCCATGTGGATGGTGTACAATGGTCAATTGCCTCCTGTTTGGGGTACCCAGCTGGTGGGGGGGCTGGAGAAATGTAGTGGGAATGTGCTAAGTGAGGGAGAGGTGGGTAGGCACCTAGGAAAGATCTTTTGCCAGAAGAAATAAAACTGATTTTTTACCACTCCTGAAAAGAAGGCAATAACAGCACTCTTATTCTTAAGCAGGATTGATTTTTACAAGTCTGGTTAATAAAAAACTTTAAGTCAACCCTGAGCAGTGCTGAGTGGAAAACCAGAGGGTCCCAAAAAAGCTTTTACTTTTTGGAGCATGGTGTGGTGTTTGTCTTTAGGAGAGACTGTCTCAGTTGTGTAGACTTCATCTGAGAAAACCTGCTGAGAACATTCAGCGTGTTGCTCTGATGTTCCAACTACCTCTAGGACTTCCAGCTGGAGGCTACAGAAGTGTACAGCAAAGTGGCCAAGCAGCTCGTGAAGCAGCGGAAGTACAGTGAGATCCAGCAGCTCCTGAAGTGTGTCAATGAGTCTGGAGTGGCAGCAAAAAATGATGGGGATAACATTATCCTAAACTGTCTACATGAGTTCAAGAACATTCCTGCTGAGGTAATTCTATCTTGCATTGGGTTCCTTTTGAAGTAAAAAGGATAGAAACCATACAGGCTGCAGGGAAGTCTGGTGCCTGTACTGCTCTTGCAATGAGTCCTTCAGATGTTTTGGCTCCATACTATGGGCATAGCTTCAAGGTGGGAGTGCCTTGTACAAGGTGGTCTGCCTTGTACAAGATACTCTGAGAGGAAACCATAAGTAGCCATAGCACACTCCTACCTGGCACTTCCCAAATGGATACCTATGGGGGGGACAGAACATTTACTTCACAAGATCCTGTCAAATTCTGCTGATTGCAGCAGGAAGTGTTCCCTTTAGTGAGGCTTCTGCGGCTAATACAGAGGATGTGTGGAGGAAGAAACCTCCTGCCTCCATAGGAACCAATTTTGTGATTCCCTTTGCCTACTACAATGTTTTTTCCATCCCAGTGAAGGAAGGAGATGCACTCTGCTAGTTCTATTAATTAGATTAGGACATGCAGTCCACTCTTTGGGTCAGGGTGGGCCATGGGGTTAACTCCTGCTGGGATGTGGGTACCGTACTAATTTGTTTCACACAACACATGCCATGTACATGAGAGACTCTTAGCATTCTCTAGGGATACCCCCCAGAGATGGCAGATGGGAAAAGCTGTGGGTAAAGAGAAAACTTGGAATTAGCATTTTTTTGTACTTTCTACATCTGCAACTCTCGCAGTTGGGACAGTCTAAGCACCTTCTGTGATCTCAGCAGCCCTGCTTGTCCACAGGGTTTTGATCCCTGATGGGGTAAAGTTTTGCAGTCTGTTATCACTTTAAATGTGAACACCTTTTCCCTTCTTTGGATACAGGATCTTGATAATCTGATTCAGGATATGGACAGTGATGAAAACAAGGTAAGTAAAAGCACAGTAGCAAGAGCTAAACAGCCCAGTCTTGGTGTGCAGCTTGCAGGCTCTTTTTCACTGTCTTCTCTCTAATCCTCACACAAATAAGATTTTTGAAGGCTGCTTCCTAGATTGTAGAAATCACAGTGAATTCCTCAAGGCCATGGTGTTTGTGACTGTAAAGCTGTGATATACAGGTATCAATTGGGACTATCCCTATTAGTTCCCTGAGAGCCCTCAGAGTGAGGGCTGGACATTTGTTAGAGTGGAAGGAAAAGTATTTCAGAAAGGCACATTGGTGGGTTTGTTGGTTTGTTATTCAACTTTTCACGTAGGTGCATGTAGGTTTCTAGTAATGGCAGACAGCTAATGATGACCACTTCAGTTTATTGTTTCAGGATTATACTATTTCTGTGGTGATCGAGAGTTAAATGATAAAACTTCTTCAGCTTCTGACAGACTTCTTTTCTTAGAGGAAATGAAGCCTCAACTAGTTTATTTCTTTGTTGGCTTTCATACCAGCCAGCCAAACCACTGGAGAACTGTAGATGCCTGTTTGTAGAAGTAGCTGTGACTCAGCATTTGGGGATTGTTGTCTATCCTGAGTGGCATAGCTGGGAATAAAATCTAAAGATTTTTGACAGTCCTCTGTCTGCTCTGAATGACATACTCACTGTTGTAGGCAGATTGAAAAATGGGCTTTTAATTCTGCTTTTCTGTAAGATCTATCACTGAAAAATGGGAGTTGTTCTAGAACCAGTAGTGGAAGAAATGACAGATCCAGACTCTTTGTTATGAGGATACCATGATTAATGGATGAGATAGGATTCCTGGTAGTAATTTCATGGTCATACAGTAAAGGAGTGTCTACAAGACACAAACTTAATAAAATACACCTGTTTTCCCATCTCTTTCACTGGGATCTGCTTCATGCCACGCTCTGTTTGATAATGTGCTGCTGCTACCTCGTACGACATGCTTCTGAACTGGGTATTTCCCGTGAGTCCTTGCTTGAGCTTGTGCAGTGAGTTTGCTACAGCTGTCTGACCAAGCTCTGACTGCCTCTTGTGCTTCAGATCCAGGCCTATGTGCTGTGCAACAAGCTGCGCTCCGCGTACCTGGTGTCGGTGCGGCAGGATAAGGCCCGGGCCGTGCAGCTCGTCCAGCACGTGTGGCAGCTGGCCGAGAGCAGCGGCGACCATGTCGTCAAGGCCATCTGTGCCCAGTGGCTCTTGGTGCACCAGCCCAAGGTGAGAAATCGGCTTCCCCAGGGCACCAGGAAGTAATGGGTAACTGATATTCGCCATCATACTGAAGGAGAAGGCTTCAAGACAGCTCAAAGGTGTCTGGTTCAGCAGCTTCTAGGTAAAATGGAACTCCATTGACTGATGTCAGTGGCAAATGGATGCTGCTAATGTGCCTCTGGTGAAAGGAAGGGAACTAAATTACAAGTGCCAGTCCTGTATTTTGACAAACAGTCACTACCTCAGGGTGTTTTTTGGCTCTCTTTTTGATGGGGGGAGGGTGGCAGTTTCAAACTAAACAAGCAAGGATTTAGAGGCACGGAAGAAAGCACTTCTGTTTCCAGCTTTAGTTTTTGTTGGTTTTTAATTCTTGGGGGGGTTGATAGTTTTTGAATATCACTGGACTTAATAATATGTGTTTTATTTTTAATCCAGAAAACATATGTAGAGAGGACAGAAAAATTTTATTAACTCGATGTAGCCTAGAGTATAAAATTTTTGTGATGTTTCCTGAAAAATTTTCAAGATTGGAGAGTTCTTCTATTATAAAGAGTAAAACTCAGATTTTTTTAAACCTCTAGACAAATCATTGCTACTTCTTTTTATCCCCCCAACTAGTACAATGTATCCAGGTTTTTTTTTTTTAGTTTGTTTGAAAAGGTAGGAACTGATTCTTTTTGGCAAATTTGTACTTACCAGTCACACTGTGTGATGTGTGCCATAGATGTGGCACTTGGGCTAGTGCCAACTAGATGAATGATGTTATAAAGGGCATATCCTGTAAGGGGAGTGCAAAGGGAAAATAAGCCTTTAAAATAGTTGAAAAATCATGTGCCTCTTTCTTTACTGCGGTAATACCCAATAAATCATTGCAATGCAGCTTTATGACTGAATAGTTGACAGTAAACTTCCACAGTTTTTCATCATGCATAGCAAAGAATAAGGATAGAGCAAGCTGTGGCAAAATTAAACAGGTGGTCTGTACCCCTGTCACATAGGGATGTATTTATTTATTTATTTATTTATTACCAGAATAATTTGTCCCTGTCAGGTACAATAGAACACCAAACTGTACATGCCCTGTATTGAAGGGTTTTGCTCTGGAAGTGTTAGGTTAATTGGTTTTATGAAAAAAAAAAGCAGGAATCTGTGTATAATGTCCATGTTCAGGGATGCTGAAAAAAAGTAGCTGCTTCTCTGCAACTAGTATTGGGATATGAGAAACTGGCAAAAATGTGTTAGACAGTAGTAGGACCTTAAAAAAAAAAAAAGAACAAAACATTGCATTCCCCAAGAGTTTGTTTGCTGTTTACGTGTATTTCAGCACAAGAAGTAGGAGAACTAATTCACTTTCTCATTAAAAAGTTGTTTACATCAAAAAAAACAACTGGTTTTCTGAAGTGTAATGTAACTGTAAATAGTTTTAGTACACAAAATAATTGAGACTATCAGGTAAGAGTTTTGCACTATCCCCAAGCTCACTGTAATGAAAGAACAGACTTCCATGGTGTTGGAAAGGATTTGGTCCATCTTCTTCAGGGTTTCAAGAGCTGACACAAACATCTCTTTGGAGGTGCTCTGCTCACTGGAGCAGAAATGACCACATACAGCTTTCAGAATCCCCTGACCCCAGATTTGCATTATCTCATTAGTGACCAGTACTAATGAAAGCTTTTGTTTCCTTAGCCAGACTGACCTAGCTTTCCATCAGCTTACAGCCATCAGGCTAATCCTAAAACATGACACTACCTCTGGCTTCAGTAATTTTTAAATCTCTGATTATGGGGAGGAGATTTTACTGTGTGGGGGTATCCAGATCTGCATTGCTGTTACACCCACTGTTCTGCTCACGTTCCTTCAGCTGCAGAGAGCACTGAGAATGGAGTTTGCCATGCAGACCCATCAGTTCCATACCTGCCTTTCTTCCTGACCTCTTTGCACTGTACCTGATGCACTTTACATGGTGTTTGTTGTAATTTGATGTTCTTAACCTGGAACTGTAGGGATCTTTCTTCTACCAGCAGAACTGGAATTTTGATCCTGATTAATTACATTGTGTCATAAATAGTGCAATTATCAAGGGGCTTTGAATTTTTGAGCAGGAAAAAGGGATTGAATACTGCCAATTTAAGATAATTTCTCTGTTACTGACCAAGGTTTGTTTACAATTAAAGCAAAAATAAAGTATTATGACTGTTAATGTATTTTCAGTTTATTTTTTATCTCAGCAGAGCTAGGGTTCTCTTTCTAGAACTGCATTTTACTTTTGGCTATGCTTAGTGGAGTAATTAGAAGGAGGATAATTGTTCTATCATGCCAAATTTATGTGTTATTGAATATCGTCAATATTTAGATTGACTGGAATGCCACATCTTTAGAAGTCCCCCCAGCAGCTAGGTAGCCTAGGTAGTTCAGCCTCATGCATGTACTCAGTAATCCTCTTTAGGGAGCTTTGCAAGTTACTCTAACTCTCCCTTACAAGCCTCCCTTTGAGACAGCTAAATGAGCTTTCGTTTCCTCATTTTTTAGAGATCAGCTGAGAGGTATAAATTACTTGCTCAAGGTCAAAGAGAGTGGATGTATGTCTATGGAAATGTCTATTTAATATGTCTTATCTACAATCAGACTTGAGAAGACTATTGACCTGCAAGGGCAAAAATATTTCACACCAGAGACACTTTGCTGCTTTTTTAAAAAACGGTTTCTCTTGCTCCTGAAGCCACTTTCAAGATCAGAGAATGACGCAAAGAAAGCAAGCCAAGGCTCCAGTGGTAGGTTACATTCTACTGCTACATTATAGTTGTGGATTTAGCTTTATAATTGGGATGCAGCATAAAGAGGGAGGGGGAAAAAAGGTAGAGTGACAGGAGGAAACACAAAGGGACTTTTAAAAATGTTACCTGGACTGAATTCTCTACATTAGTGAGGCAGATACAGATAACAGCAACACCAAGTAAACTGATTCAGCATTTCTGAAAGAAGATACAGGGTCCTGTTGTAAAAGGAAAATGGCTTTATTTAGTATTGCTCAGAAGTAGCACAGGACTGATCTGCATAGACAGCATCCAAACAGGAAAAATTAAAATAATAATTAGTTTTCCAAAACTGGCAGTTGGTCACAGTGGCAGGCTCATATGCAAATCCAAAAACTTACAGGCTTTTTTTCAGAAGCAGAAGATAATCCTATGAGCTGTGGTACTTGGTTTCTGTCTGCTTAACTCTTTCAGAAATAATCTCTGATTATGGATTACCATCCAGCAATTTGCAGTCACACCGCTCTGGAGTTCCAAGGGAGCAGTCCCAGCACTATGTGGCCTGAGCCAGCTGCTCGGTGTAAGTGCAAGCTGTGTGGTCCTGCACGGGCAGGCTGGCAGCCTTGGCTGACAGCCAGTTACTGTCTGCCCAGCAACTCCTGAGCAGACAAATAAAAGGATTTCTGTGCAAGTCTTACCTTCCTGTCCTGGAGCCAGCTTGACCATAATACCAAGATAGTCCTGCCTTCTGCCTCAGCTATTTAGCTCTAGGGAGTTTGGTGTCATTTAAAGCTAAAGTCTCAGCTGAAGTTTTTAAATATTTTTTAACATGGTTGAGATGTTCCTTATTCATTCTGCTCTATCTTGTAGGTTCTAAAGTAATTTAAAGTGCAGCTGGGGGGTTTACTGTGACACTGTCTTTGTTCAATGCTTCACAAGAGAGATGTTGGTTTTTTTAATAACTTGCCTGTGCACAATTGCAGCCCTCCTGCAGCTTTTAACCTCCTAGTCACCTGCACCAAAACCTGGGTTCTCAGAAGATTTGCCAGCCCTCAGTTAACTTACTGCAATCAGTGGGTATTTAGGGCCAAGATACCTCAGTGGACAGAGCATGCAGAGAAAGTGATTACATGTAAAAAACATTACCTAATTCTTGGCACAAAAAGGCCAGGACCTGTTTCTGTGTGCTTGAGAGTATTTGTATTGCATCACTTCCCAGAAAATCTAATATCCCAAAGTATTTCTGCTCTGCCAGTTCAAAGGGTAGGAACTGAAAGTAATCTTATAAATTGTAAGTTGAGAGTCCTACCTTTTTACTATTGCTGTTAGGGAAAAAACCAACCAAGCTTCATTTAAAGTAATTCCTTGTTACTTCATAATCTAAACCTAAGACTGCAACCTCCCTTTCTACTCTAAAGCCAGAGAACCATAGCCTCGAGCTGCTGTGTGAGATAACAAGCAGGTTGATCCCTGCATCAGTGCTCTTAATTCTCCAGCTAGGAAGAGGGGCTGATTGCTTACAAATCTCAATCCTTAAGTGTAATATTCCAGAAATTCAAATTATGTTGTGCCCACAGAGCCATCCTTAGGGCAGCTGAAGTATTAGCGTTCTACTCTCAAGGTCTCTCAGCAGTGCTGTTCCCTGCAGAAGCATTGCTGAGCCCTGCCAGGGACACTCTTGGTGCTGCTCAGTCCCACTGGATGCCAAGGAGCTCACAGCTCACGCTCCAGAGCTTCTTTGCCGTCTCATCATCCCGACCTCGTGGAGATATGTACGCTGGCTGGCAATCACTGTAAGAAAAATATTCTTTAGTTCTTTCAAGTCTAAGATCTCCATCTACATTGGTACACTGAAATGTCTGTGTTAAGATTAGAGAGTTGCTCTCTATCAGCTTAATTCAAGACCAGTTCAAGAACAGTGGGAGGCTATCCAGCAAATGACCAAGGGTTGGTGCTAAGCCACCATGAGAAAGATTTCTTTCCAACTAGCTAGGGAAGAATCTCTCCCAATGGCACCAAGAACTGGCAAGCAAGTGTAGCTCTATCTGTTGTCTCAGCTCTTAAAGAAACCTCACTAGTGTGCATTCTCATTAATACCACTAAAAAGGGACATAAACTTCAAGCTGTTCAGGAGCACATTTCCTAACAAACACTGCAAAAAAGTCACTTGAACAGCCCTTCATTCTAAACTATTTAACTCACTATATGCCCAAGAATAATAACATGGTAATAACCATGTATGGTTACCCCTTTTTCCATTATCATCTAAACTGTGGCTCCTTTCTTCTCAGCTCCTCCAATCAGAAAGCAGTCAGTCTGGAAAAGAGGTCCTGTGTTCTCAAATGTAATGCTGCAATAACTTGGGAGTTTAAGAGCACTGAGGAAATGGCATCTTGTAAGGTTTCCATTCAGCTCAGTGTTTACAGATGGAGTCTTTAATATTCCTGAAATGACTAGTGGATTCCCACCTGTCTCACTGTGGCATGCAAATTCTTTTTGTAATGTCTACACTTGTGTTTTATGGTCTATGGCCTGGAAAATGAAAAGGATTCTAGGCTAGTCCAATATAAGTTATGAATTAATGTCGAAGCTTCTCATTTCCCACCACGTGCAAAACTCCCTTTTTTTATGAGTTTAAGTTCCACAAGTTTTCTGTACTTCAAGACATCAATGCTACATTTTAATCCTGAGACAGTCAGTCATCCAGGGAAGACTTAAGATGTCTATTTATATATTCAGGTCTGATTAAGATGGTACAAACTCCCAAATGAAGATCAGGCACTGTCATTACAGAGACTAATCTGGTCACAAATCACAAAAAGAAAGCTCTGCAAAGACACAACAGCTCCAACAGCTGTTGGAGGGAAAAAAAACCCACAAATTTTCGTATTCGTTCCCAAAAAATAGTATTGTTACAGTGCTCTACACACAATGGGAAGCTGGCAGACATATCTGTGGGAATCTGCTTGAATAGCAGTCTTCAAATCTAGAATGATGATGACTTGAAACTGCTCTGGGCTGTGGTTTTGGTGATGGGAAAAGGAGAACAATGTAGGGTCCTGGTGTAAGTCAAAGAAGTAAAAAAATAACAGGTTTTGTAATGGGAGCTAAACAAGACCATTTCCATGACAGTGTGATAAGCAGCCCAGCAAGAATCCCTCCCAGCTGGTGGGTCCATCACACTGGAGGATAAAGTTATTTGGTCACATGCCACACCTGAAAATCTGACTTGTCTCTGCAGCTCCATCAGCTCTCCCAGCTCCCTGACAGCACAGGCCCTTCTGCTCCAGTGGGGTAAAACTACAAAGGGAACTGAAGTGGTCTTCCCAGAATTGACTGAAGTGACCTAATTAACTACACAGTTCTACTAAAAAGTGATTTTCCCAAGTGTTAGGCAGGTCAGCATTAGAGCTCTCAGCATGTGACAGCCATTCCTGCACTTTGAGTACATTAATATTTCTAGCACTAAAGGATATGCTATTGTATGAAGTGTTGCATAGGTCAGGTGTTTCTTCTAACATGATTGCAACAGACCTGGAAGGGGTAATGCTCTATTTGTCACCCTCAGTCTTACCACACAGCCTCTTACCTGGTCCCTTCTTAATGAGGAATGACAGTAAATTCCATATTCCCCAGCCAACAAAGTTGCCTTCCACAGAGTATCACTTCATCAGCTTGCACCCACCTGAAGTACTGTCCTGTCACAGAGTCCAGCTCCTCAGCTACTGCACAGTAGATACTGGTCTGAGCTCCTTCGCAAGGTGTCTTCAAGAAGAAGGAGAATATCTTCCAGAGCCAAGTCATTACAAATGAGTGCCGGACCAGGTCAGAATAGACAGAACCGGGATGGAGAGCATTTGCTGTGACTTTAGTGCCTATGGCAGAATAAAGTAGTCTAGGACAAATCTGCATGGATCAAAGTGTCTTTAAAAGAAGAGTAATATACTCCTCAATTCTACCAGTAGATGTTCTAAAACTTAAAGGAGGAGTCATTTAAATATCCTTGGATACAGAGAATAAGTGAAATCCTCTGTAGTTACTACATGCTGGATGTTATGGATACACTTGACCTCTTAGCCAAATCAGCAGTAGTTTGGTACAAGCTCCAAAGAACGTACAGGTCTGAACCATAAGTGGGCTGAAACTCCACTAGGAAACCCACAGAGGCCAGTGAGTATCAGCACACATGAATTTGGAACGCCCATCAGGCAGTTAACACAAGTAGCACATGGCTTTTCCAATACTCTTTTATCCAGGAACAAAGGTTGTGGATGCACTGAGTCTCGTGTAACTTTCCCACTGTATGCAATTTGAATACAAGCTAACCACTGCATTACATAAATATTGCAGCCTAAGTAAGCCTTTTCTGAGCTCTCCCTGCTAGGTGATATGACTGTAGGGTGACAGTCTTCCCTTGAGCTAGCTCACCTCTCAAAGTTGCTCCTCAAGGCAGAGACCTTTTACCAACAGCAAACCTTTGGATGAGCCCAACTGAAGCTCAGCTCAAATTGCAACTGGACTGCACAGTGGGTAATTCTCCCCTGGAGCAGAGATGCCTCTCAAGGTTTGAGATTTCTTACCTGAGACTGAGAGCCTTCCATAACCAAGGCAGAGAGGCCCTTTGCTTGCAACACATCCTTGGTGACTGATTGCTGAATTAATACTGAGGAAACATTACTAGTCCATGTAGCTACTTAGTAGTAAATATTATAAACTTTGTATAGATAATTCCATTACATATAAATCATCCAAGTCTGAGACTAAAACTGTACCTAGGCTCCCTAAGGAGTTTAAAAAGCACGGGGCTCCATGCTGAGCGTCGTGATTCAACAGGAGGGTCTTCCTTATACAGTGTGTTTCCAGTCCTGTGTGAATCATTCTAACTCAATTCTAAATCAGTTTTCCTTTGTGTGTGTCTTCCACGTAAGTAATAAAATGAACCTTGCCATCATACTTTGTTAAGTCACCCTTTTATGACATCAGGTTAAAAACACTTTTGTTAATACCTTTGATGGTGATTTTTGAAGCAGTTTAAATCACTCATCCATAGCACTGGAGCAACCCTTGCTCCCTTCTAAACACAGGAGGCATTATGTGCCTTCTGCGAAACAAAGTGCTAGAGGACCTGAGTGCTAAACCAGCAGCAGTTTCCATCAGGCTTTTGAGAACACATGCATCTTTTGACTTACTCTAATAGTAATTTCCTGGGGAAGACACTGCTTGTGTTGTTAGTAAATAAATACTACTTAAGTTTATGAATAGGACTTAATGACATGACTTTGACAGATGTTGTGACCTACAGCGTACTGTCTAATCTTATGCTTGTTCTACAGGCCACCAACCTTTAAGGCAGCTGAGTGTGCATTAGCTTTTCTATTGGAGGCTGCAGTTGCAGCTCTCTTTTCAGCTTCCATCCACATACCACAACTGTCTGCGTGGATGCAGCTAGTTTTTGACAAGCACCAAAGAAAAATTAGATACATTCAACTGTGCCAAGCTACTGAACTCCTCTACCCTGTTGTTGTAAAGACAATCTGTGTTTTAAGTTTCCTGGTTCCACAGACAGGAGATAATTTCTTCCTGCAAAGAGCTCTCAGTGACATTTGCCTCAAACCATTCAATTTCTGCATAGACGATTTGCAGCCCTTTTTTCAATCCGCTCTCCCCACCCAGGGTGCTCAGAAAGCCAAGCGGATGAACACCGTGCCTGCCTCTGGAACTTGCCTTGCAGCCGCCTGGCCAGCTCCCGGGTGAAGAGCACGTTCGCCAGTTTGCTGTGACAGTAGGCAAGGCCACGGTTGTAGCTCTTCTCACCGTGGAGATCATGGAAGCGGATTCGGCCTCCATGATGAGCCAGTGAGGACACGTTTACGATGCGGGCTGGGGCAGACTGCTTCAGACGCTCCAGCAAGAGGAAGGTCAAGAGAAAATGACCTAGGGGGGAGAGGAAAGGTCATCTTTCTAGGAAGGGTTCCCCTGCTTGCTTGTATGTGGTATCTTACTGCTGCCCTCATTTCAAGTCCAGGAAAAAGAAAATTTCTGTAAATTCCCCTGAATTAACATCTACACTTTTTTGGGGCCTTCAAGTTCTGCTCCTCATCTTCAAAAAGCTGGAGCTGTCATACATTTCAAAATGTCCCAGCTAACATGTACAGATACTTAAACTGGATCCATGATATGCAAATACACTGCATTGTATCTCCAGACGTCTGACTCTGGCCCTCCATCCTTGCTGTAAAAGGAAGAATGAGGAAGAGAAAATCTGAAAGCAGGATTTTTCTTTGACATTTTGCAACAGATGTTGATGTTAGAAGAAGATGATCTTTAAGGGCAATTCCAACCCAAACCATTTGACAATTCTATGATTCCATATTGAGTGCAAACATGATTCCACTGGCCTTACCAAGATGATTGACTCCCAGATGCATCTCAAAGCCATCAGCAGTCTTGGAGTAAGGGCAAAACATTACACCAGCATTATTAATGAGAATATGGAGTTTCTTCTCCTCTGCAAGAAACAACAGACATCTTTAAACAAGGGAACAGAGAAAGCACACAATAAGGTAGCACAAGTCACCCCTTGCTGTGTGACTTACAGCCACATGACCTTAAAAAAAGTATATGTCTCCCATCACAAACTAGCTCATGGCCTCTGACCAGCCCCTGCTGTGAACCACAGAACCCAAGAGGTACAGAGACAAGCAGGGCAGGGATTTGGCAATGGTTAGAAGAGCAGAGAGCAGTCCTTACTAAAATATTCTCACTAAAAAGAAGAATCTAGAGATCGTACCTGCTAGAAATTTCTCAGCAAACTCCCGGATGGACTTTGTATCAGCCAAGTCCAGTTTTTTCACAACGACTTGCTGGTTCCCTGTCTCAGCTCGGATTTCACTGGCTGCAGCTTCTGCCTTCACTGTGTCTCTGCAGGCAATAATTACCCTCGCACCTGCAAGGAGGGAAGGGGAGAACAACAGGAACAGAAACTGAGATCACTGGAGAGCACTGGATAATCAAGGCTATGACCAGCAGGCTGACCATGCCCAGCAGTTACAAACAATATATTGTTTCTTCAGCGAACTAGCATCAGTCAGGGGGGTGGCTGGAAGGGACAAAGCCTTTCCCACTCAAGTGTGAGCTACAATCCAGCTGGAAGATGCTTTCAGATCTGGCAAATGCACATCTTAAGTGCCTCTTAATGTTCTCCAAGATCAGGAGTGCATACAACAACACTGGTATGATAGGGTTGTATCTGCCTCTATAATGGGAACATCAAGCCAGGAGCTGGATCAAGCCAGGTGATGGATTCCAGCCAGAGTAATTTCTAAATGGATTGTGAACAGGTAGTTTAATCTTCTTACCAGTTAGCCAAATAACATTTACTTCAAATTAGTTTGAAACATGAATAACTAAAGTACACAGTGGTGGACCTATGGCATTTCCCAGCTTCATACAAGCAGAATCCAGGAACTTCACCAGTCCCCTCGAATCAGTTGCAGTGCAATGCATTTTCACATCCCCAAGGCACATTTTTGGAGTCCAAGCAATGAAAACAGTTGAGAAACTGGGAACTTGCACCTCAGTGGTTACAGCCTCTGAAGGAACAGCACTTGGGCTCATCTGCAATAACTCTGGAATCCAGTTTACTTCAATATAAGCCTACAACACGCCTTCCTTAGGTCCAGAAAAGGGAGTACTGACACAAGGCACAGCCACCCCGGCCGCAGAGCGATGTCTGTTGACGAGTCTGCACTTACCTCTTTGCGCGAGGTCTCTGGCGGTCTCCTTCCCGATGCCTGTGTTGGCTCCTGTGATTATCACCACCTTCCCCTCCAGCCTTGCTGTCGACTTACACCGTCCTCCAGCGACATACCGCCTGCAAGAGGGGAGGCACCAGTCACCTCTGCCTCCTTAGGGGGCTCGGGCCGGGGCTGAGCACCCAGAACCTGTGGGTTCGCATCAACACTCGGGCTCATCGCTGCGCCCTGGGCCCCAGGGAGTCACGGGCGCCCTCACTTGAAGCAGCCGGTCGCGACCGTGTCGTGACCGCGACACCGGGAACGCGCCCCTCCAATCCCCCGCGCTCTCCCGAGCGCGGCCCCGCCCCGTCCGTGAGTCAAGTGGGACCACGGCTTCCATTGGCTGCTGCTGCGCGCCCCGGAGCCTTTTGGCCAATAGGCTGCGCCGCCGTGTCCTGAGGAGAACGCGGGCCCCGCCCCCTTCCGCGCCTCCGCGAGCGCGCCGGTGCCGGGACAGAGCCCAGGGAACGCGGCGGGCGGTGCCAGGGCTGAGCGAGCCCCGGCAGCGCGGCGTGTCACCGGAGCGCTGGAGCTGCCTGAATAACTCCGACCCCAGCACAGGCTGTAGAACGGGGTTCCCGCTGTTCGCACTCCCGCCACACACACACAGACGCACGCGATGAGACGCGAAGCGCGCCGGCTCCGCGCCCCAACGGGCGCCGCTCTGCGGGGCTGAACATACGCGAAGGGCAGAGACTGTGCTCGGTAAGACGCACCTGATGTAGGGCGCTGCCACGAAAAGAAAGACGGGGACGGAGACGGCGGCGCCCAGCGCGGCTTCCCAGCAGTTGAGCATCGCTGCCGCCAGCTACCCGCGCAGCGCCAGCGCACGGCTCCCGGCAGTCCCTGCCCCGCCCCCTTGGATCCACCCCCGCCCCTCCCGCGTTGGCCTCGCCCACAACCGTACAGCCACACCTCCACTACCGAGCCGCGCCCCCGTCGGCGTACCCGCGGGTAGCGAGTGGGCGGCCGGCTTTACGCCAGCAGCCCGCTGCTTTTTAACCCGGGCACCGCACGAATCTGATCTGGGTCCCTCGAAACATTCTGAAACTCGCTCCTCAATTAAGCAGCAAAGTAATGTCTGCAGAGTAATGTCTGCTGTCGGCAATGGCGTTTGAAACACGTTTTTTACAACCCCACGCCGAGTTTCATGTCATTAACCCTGGCAAGGGACATGCAACGATGTACACGTGGGCAGGCGAGGAGGCCTGGGAGCAGCACGGCGGCGGCGGGTCACACTGGTACCGGGGAGCCCCAGGGTCCCACCGGCGCTGCCGGCCCGAGGCTCTCCGTAGCGGCTGCAGACGAGCGCCCCCGCGCGGTGCGGGCACGGCCGCCTCCTCGGGACTACAGCTCCCAGCAGATAGTGCGCGAGGCGGCCCCGGCGGCGGAAGCGCCGGGCGGGGCAGGGCCGCGGGAGCGGGGGCTGTGGGACCATGGCAGGTCGCGGGTCCGCGTCCTCGGAGCACCTGGAGCGGCTGCACGAGATCTTCCGCGGGCTGCATGGGGACCTGCGGAGCGTCCCCGAGCGGCTGCGGGACAGCGCGGCCGGTGAGGCGGGGAGGGGGAGTGGACATCCTTCGGGGCACGGGCGGGGCCGCGGTCCCTCCGGCCGGAGCTGCCCCGCCGGCTGCGGAGCCGTGGCCGGAGTGTTCGGGTGCTTTCTCGTGAGACAGGCGTGTTTGAGCAGCTGGGAAGGCAGTGTCCTGTCAAGACTGTATGTGGGGGGCTTTGCAGCTGTAGGGATTCGAGACGTCGCTCCTTGCTGGGAGGCGGAGGGTGGCTCTGCCCTGTGTTGTTTTCAGCTGCTGCTGTGTCCTGGTGACTTTGCAGGTGTGTGGCTTCACTCCCCTGGAGCTGCTCTGCTCTGGCATATTTCAACTTCTTAGGCAAGCACTGCCGTGCTAGGCTCACAGCATCAGTCTCTGCGGAGGAGTGGTTATTTGGGTGCTATTTCATGCTGTTTCTATTTGGACTGGAGTATAGCCTGACTCAGGGTTGACCTCCTCACTCTCCACAACCACCTGAAAGGAGGCTGCAGCCAGGTGGGGTCGGCCTCTTCTCGCAGGCAACCAGTGGCAGGACAAGAGGACACAGTCTTAAGCTGCACCAGGAGAGGTTAAAGTTGGACTTTAGGAAGAATTTCTTGGCAGAAAGGGTGATTAGACATTGGAATGAGCTGCCCAGGGAGGTGGTGGAGTCACCCTCCATGGAGGTGTTTAAGGAAAGACTGGATGTGGCACTAAGTGCCATGGTCTAGTTGACAAGGTGATGTTAGGTCAGGTTTGACTAGATGACTGCAACGGTATTTTCCAGCCTAATTGATTTTGTGATTTTGTAGCAACCGCAGTGCTTTGGGGGTCTGGGGTTCTTGTCCCCTCTTTTTTAAATTTGCGTGTGTTGGATTCACATTTAAAACCTCATTGGCAGAAATAGAAGCAGTTTTTATTGTTAGAACCTCCCAGAAGCATCTGTAGATTTGTTGGAGAATGTTTGCATTTTAAATGACCGTTTTAAAAGTCTGGTTTGTGCACTATGTACTCAAAAAATAGAGGACACCTATCACTCTAGCCACACTAAGTTGTATTAGACGTACAACCTGGTTTTATGGGTATTCTTTATGCCACACCAGTGGGTAAAATGCTCTGATAGAACACTCCTCTGTAAGGATCTGTGCTTCTGATTCGGTCTTTGATACTTGGCAGTGTTCTAAGAAGCAGAAGGGGAAGTGATGTGACAGGGAGAATTTTGCTAGTGTCATTGAATGCCTCTGATTAAATCCTTCCTATGAGAAATGTAACCCATGGTTGTCATGAGCTGCTTCGGTTCAGCTCAGGTTTTGTACTCCAGTGATGGGCAGGGACTGTCAGCCACGTTCTGCTGTAGTGTTCATTCTTCCACAATTGATCACTTCTGTGTAAAATCATAAAACCAGATTGTTCAAAATATACCAGTCTGTGCTAGATAACACAGAGCATGAAACATTTAATGTCCTGTTTCTTATCTGGCTTTCTGTTTAATAATGAGTTAAATTCAGGGTCACAGTCCTTGTCATCAGCGTTTCCAGGAAGTTTGGTACAAGAAAGATGTTGAAACCCACAAATGACAACTTGCAAATCTGACTTAATTTCACTAGTGGTCAACAAGAATAAAAAGCTTAAAAGAAGCAATACGCTTTCTGGTAGAAATCCTAATTTTTCTATAGAAATGAGCATGAACAGTTTCTTGGTGAAGTAAAACTTTGTCAGGTCTCCTTGACACTGTGGTAGTCATGAGCAATGAATTCTAAGCCGTGGGCTTAAATAGAGTATTTACAGGCAACTGTTTATCCAGTACTTGGGATTTTTTTTCAATAGATTGTAAGTAATTTCAAGTTGAATTTTCAGACATGCTAAAGAATTTTAATGCAACTTTTCTATTCTTTAATTTATTTTTTGCTGCAAAAATCCTGGCACTGTTTTTTGGAAGTGTTTCTAAGAGAGTTTAAGATTTAGGAATTTGTCTATCTGGTAGAGTCATTCCACTCTTCTAATGTTCTTTGTTTGCTTCTTGTGCTTATGAGGAGGAGAGTATATTTTTCAAGTTATCTGATCCTGAAATATTCAGGTGATAAAAGAGACCTTGGAATACTCTTTTAAGACAATTCACATGCTCCAAAAGCAATGCAGAATCTGTAGTCCTTGGGACATCTTTGAGAGGCAGAGGTTTGGAAATGCTATTTCACTCTATA
Organism: Irena cyanogastra; assembly: GCA_013397155.1. NCBI lineage: Eukaryota > Metazoa > Chordata > Aves > Passeriformes > Irenidae > Irena > Irena cyanogastra. The sequence continues at coordinate 159,398 of VWZV01011503.1, forward strand.
TAAACAAGATGACAAATTCCTAATTCTAGAAGCCCTCTTTTTTTCCCCTTCCAAATTTGTAAGAAGGGGAAACAGCCTGAATAAGTTTCAAATCATGTATTTTCCTCTACATGAAATTAGTTAGCTGTACTTTCCAAATGAATCTCTTTCTAACTGATTGGAAATAAATCAGTTAAATGTTGATGAGCGTGTGGGTAATGCTATCGTGGCACAGGCATTGCTGCTGCATTTTAGAGTTCTGTCCATGTGCTTTGAGCTGTGCTTCAACACAGAGCAGCGCCAAGTCAGTCTCTCAGTGACTTTTGGCATTTCTGGATACCGGCCAGATCCAGTAGAACGTTTTCAAGCCACGTTGCTAGATATCTTGTTGGCCTGTAGACAAAAAAGCCTCTGCTTGGCTTACCTAAAGCATTCCATGATTCTATGCCTTTTGGAAGCTGGTATTTCTTTGGCTGCAAGCTTATAAGTGCAGCATCTTATTAGTCTGCACAGGAGAAGCAAAGCAGGGAAATGCTGCTTTTCCAGATCTCTGATGGGTTTCCATGACTTTGAGACAGCAGTGGGTTTAAGAGGGCACTGCTTGAATCAGATTGGTGAAATGACCTGTATGAAACAAATTACTAACTTCCAAAGGCTGTTTTTGGACACAGTTCATGTCCATGATTTCACTTGTAACCCTACAGCTACACAAACAATGGCATCAGCACAAATGTATATGGTGGCAAATAATGGAGGAAGTTGAGGAGAGTGTATTTAAGAAACCTCCTAAGTCAGCATTTTCTCCTGAATAAATTGGGATGTGAAATTGCATTTCCTGATACCATCTGGTGTGTAATATATTGACAGTCATGATGTAGCTTAGTCTGTTATAATTCCGTGTGCTATGTGAGACCACAGCTACTGCTTTAGGTGATGGGTTTTAGTTCTGTCTTAAGTTCTCTATCGTTCAAATTCTGGGCTTCATCTGAATTTGAACTGAGAAGGAAAGCTTACAGCTTAGGCGTGTTGTGTGTTGAGAGGAGCTATAGTCCAATGTTCTGAACACTTCAAGTTTTTTCCTATCTTCTGTTGAGATCTCAGTGGTTTAAAAGCTACTTCTTTTGCAGAGGACTGTGCTTACCAAAAGGCATTATCAAGTGAGGTTTTTTTTACTGTGATTATGTTTTTATAATGTTGTGTTGTATGTAATTTTGTCTTTAATGAAATTGGAGGAGTTTTACCAAGATGGCAGTCTACGTTTTCTGCTGCCTAGAATTTTGTTTAAGACTGAATAATAATCTTTTGAGAGAGGTGAATTAAGCTACGTGCATAATTATCAGCTTTCTGATAGAATTTGATTTAGTTTGCAGTACTCTATTACAGTCCTCTGGTGTTCATCTTCAGTGCTTTTGCAAAAGATTACAGAACATGTGTTTTTACGCAGCTGAGATAAGGAAAGTTTCAGATTTAGACTTTCATCAATGGTGGATGTTAGATATGATAGTTTTTAACACATGAAAAATGCATGCCTTAAGGTTTTGTTTAAAAATAGATCAATGGCAGTGGAACCCATTCTTTGGTCTCCAAAGTCCTAGGTACACAGATCTGGGTAAATTACTGTATCAAACAACTAAAATGTCTGGTGTTGCTGCCTGATTCAAACAACTCATGTCATTCCAGAAGAGGGAGGCATTTGGTCTTTAGTCTGTGAACCTGAGGTGATACCTTGGTGGCATCTTTTATCTTAGAGAACTCCGGAATGCTTATCCTGTGTACTTAGGTACTTTATGACCACAGGAATGCAGAGTGCCAGATCTGCCAGGACCTTCAGGGCTCACTTGAAAATGTAGATTGACCTGATGTTCTGTTCAGATCCAAATTATCATTTCAGTTTTCAGTAATCTTGTCAAGTGTTTCCAAATAATAAGAAATAGATTTATGAGCTCTTTACCCAATGTGTCTTATGTGCTGTTCTTTCACACTGAATGTTCTTCAACATGCAGTTCTGTCAGTGGACATTAAAGGACAGTAGATCAGAAAAATATTTGAAAAATTACTTCTTTTGTCTACCAGAGGCAGTGTTCAGCATTTGGAAGAGTGATTTCTGCTGTCTTGCCCCACTCCCATCTGAAAAGTTGTCGTAAGAACAAGCTGTTCCCATTTGAGATAAATTTTGACCTGGCGTTCTGCAGCCAGCCGTCTGTAGCAGCTTCCTTGTTTTTAATGGATTAGGTTGGAGTTTGTTGTCATTTCTCTGTAGTTTATCTGAAATACTGCTTTTACTTTCCCAGAGGAGAAGAAAAAACTGGTTCGAGAATTCGATGAGAAGCAGCGTGAAGCCAATGAGACGGTGAGTGTGAGGCTTCCGGCCTTCCAGGTGGTTGAGAGTCTGCTGCCTTAAAAAGGACAGTACTTACAAATGTTACTTTTTTATGGATCCTATTCTGGCAGGCAGGAGCTTAATTTTTTTACTGTTTGATGATTGAGCTGATAGGTGTGTCTGTGTTTGTTAAGACTGTTGTATATACTTACATGCATACATAAATATAGACAAATATTCTTATGTGTTTTTTGAGGGGTTTTTGAATGCTTGGTTTCGGTAACTGCATTCACTTTGTTGAAAAAAGTAAAGTGGTGGAAGTGCAATTAAAATTGCTAGAGGTTTTAGGGCAGGCATGTAGAGAATCTGCTGCCTGAGGTTTTTTATTGCCCTACAGTCTTTTTTCATGTTGGTCTTAGCCTGTCTGATCTTTCTGTGGTAGTGAATAGGCTTGCTGGACAGCAGGTGATACGGAACAGCACCAAAAAAGCCATGTGACTTGTCTTTTAAAACAAGACATTATGGATTAAGCTTTCTTTTTGTATTTCAATGTGCAGTTTGTTAGGTTGTTTTTTAGTCACAGCTGAACATGATGCTTTATTCCCCTAACGTACTGGGGCTAACTGGCAGGTGTCTCTAGGTGATGTATGAGATGTGGAGCTCATACTGTGAGAGAGCTCATGTTGGCATACCGCTTTAAGCATTTTGAATTTGTTATAACTGTCACTAGACATTGATGTGAAAATTCATGCATCCAGAATCTCAGGGCTTGCTGATTGTAACTCCACTTGCCAAGCCTGGATGTTCAGAGTATGAATTTAGTGCTGTGCCTACGCATGCAATAGATCTGAATGAGGAGATTGAGGTACTCCACACCTTGTTTACCTCCATCTTCAATGGTAACTTCTTTTCCCACATCTCTTTCATTAGTGGACTGCCATGTCAGGACAGTGGGAGCAAATTCCTTCCTTTAGGGGATGACCAGGTTCATGACCACATGAGAAACCTGAACATACTACATCTATGGGACCTGATGAGATGCATCCCAGAGTCCTGAGGGAATTGGCTGGTGTAGTTGCTAAGTCATTGTCCATAGCATTTGAAAAAGTCGTAACAGTCAGGTGAAGTCCCAGGTGACTGGAAAAGGGGACTGTACCCATCTTTAGAAAGATAGAAAGAAGGACCCTGGGAACTACTAACCTGTCAGCCTCAGCTCTGTGCCTGGAGGTCATGGAACAGATCTTCTTGGAAGATAGCTAAGGCATATGAAGGATGGGAAGGGAAGGTTTGGTACAGCCAGCACAGGTTCAACAAGGACAAGTCCTGCCTGGCCAACCCAGTGGCCTCCTTTGATGGAGTGACTCCTCTGCACAAGGGAATGGTGCAGGCATCATTTATCTGGACTTCTGTAAAGCCTTTGACATGGTCCTCGCCAGCACCGTTCTCTGTAAACTGGAGAGACATGGACTTGATGAGTAGACTATTAGATGGATAAGGAATTGGTTGGATGGTCACATCCAGAGGGTAGCGGTCAACAACTCAGAGTCCTGATGGACATCAGGGACAAGCGGTGCCCCTTGGGGTCCATACTGAGACCAGTGTTACTTAATATCTTCACCGATGATGCAGACAGTGGGATTGAGTGCACCCCCAGCAGGTTTGCAGACAACACCAAGCTGAGGGTGCATTTGCCACACCCAAAGGATGGGAGGCCAGAGAGACCTAGACAAGCTCGAGAAGTGAGCCACGAGAATCTCATGAGGTTTAAGAACACCAAGTGCAAGGTCCTTTAACTGGTTCAGGGCAACCCCCAGTATCAACACAGACTAGGGGATGAATGGATTGAGAGCAGCCCTGCTGAGGAGGACTTGGTGGTGCTGGTGGCTGAGTGGCTGGACATGACCCAGCCATGGGCACTCCCAGCCCTGACAGCCAAACGTGTCCTGGCCTGCATCCAGAACAGTGTGGCCAGCAGGGCCAGGGAGGGGATTCTGCCCCTCTATTCTACTCTGATGAGACCCCACCTGCAGGGCTGCATCAGCTCTGGGGTCGCAGCACAGGAAGGACATGGACCTGTTGGAGTGAGTCCAGAGGATGGCCATGAAGATTAGAGGATGGAGCATCTCTAGTATGAGGAAAGACTGAGAAAATTGGGATTGCCTAGCCTGTAGAAGAGGAGGCTCTGGGATGACCTTATTGCAGCCTTTCAGTACCTAAAGGGAGCTGCAAGAGAGCTGGAGGGGGACTTTAAACAAGGATAGGTAGTGATAGGACAAGGGGTAATGACTTTAAACTGACAAAGGGTAAGGTTAGATTGGGCATTAGGAAGAAATTTAGCTGTGAATTTGGTGAGACACTGGAACAGTTTTCCTGGGAAGCTCTGGACGCCCCATCCCTGGAAGTGTTCAAGGACAGGTTAGATGGATCTCCGAGCAACCTGGTCTAGTGCAAGGTGTCCTTGCCCATGGCAGGGGTGTTTGAACAAGGTGGTCTTTAAGGTCTCTTCCAACCCAAATCCTCCTATGATTCTATCTCTGTTGCACAGATGTGATAGAAAATTGATAACCATCCTATAAATGCTTAAACTACAAGAAAGTGAGAATTGCAAATTTTGAAATTTAGAGTGGTGTTTCAGGGGAAAAAAATCAAGCATTTAAGCTTGGGAATTTTTTTTTTATTGAGGTGTTGTGTATCTGAAAATGCACATGGGGTTCAACAGCATTGGATAGCGTGGTGTACTCAGTACTATATGGCGTGGGGTTTAGGGTTATCCCCCTCAGTCAGTCCAGCACAATCATGCGAATCCCTTGATCTGGTGCTGAGTTTTGAGTACGGCTGCTGCTAAGAGTAGATTTGGTGCTTTAAAGAATAAACATGCTGTCTTTTGTTAAAGCTGCGGGAAATGGAGGAAGAACTGAAGTACGCTCCTGTGCCTTTCCGCAACCAAATGATGAGCAAAATCCGAGCCTACAGAAGAGACCTGTCCATGTTCCAGAGGGAGATGAGAAGCACAGATTTGGGATTGGGCTGTGGAAACCAAGGCGATACAAAATACGGACTCTTCACCACAGAAAATGAACAGAGTGTAAGGATTAGATGTAAATTTTATTTAACTTTGCTGTGATTGTGCAAAAGCAGTATTGCAGGTGCATTGTTTGCAGTGTTTCTACTTTAAATCACCTCTGTGCTTTTATAACTCCCTGTGTATCTCTCTACACGTAACATGAGTATCTCAGGGAGGAGAAAGAACATCTGGAACCCAGAGGAGACCTTTTCTGTTCTAAAACAAAGATAGGAATATAATCAAAATGGAACTCCTTGAAAGCCATGCAGGTAGTAATTTGCACAACATTCTGTACCGAAACTCTTGATTTAATCATTCCACAGGTTTCCCTTCCTACAGAAGGGAAAACAGAGAAGTGATGCTATTTAATGAAATAAAGGTTAACTCACCTAGTTCTAATCTCCAAAACTAGCAAAGTGTGAATCATGCATTGTATAGTTTCTTTGGTAGAATTATTTTTTAAGTGATCTTAGTATAAATAATTTCTAGAAAATGTAAGGATTTTCTCTCTAGCATTTTTTTTGCTATGGTTTTGCTGCTACAATGCAAAAAGTACACAAATTTCTTGTTTACCAGCTAGGCTTAGAGATATGTGAACTAGTGAGACTGAATCTCCTTCTTATCTTCGAAGTGCTGTCATCTGTACAGAAAGTTCATGGAGGTGGGCTTTTCATTTTTCTGCCTTAGATGAGGACAGTTTTGAGGGGGATTCTTTGCTTAGTATTTCCTTCTGCTGCAGCTTGGGAAATTTTTGCATTTGATTCCTCTTGACTGATTACTCTAAAACCTGAGAGCAGGGTGATAGATTAGACTTTCTGAAGCTTAAGAAAACACTTTATTTTGAGTTATCTTCTGACCCCAAGGTCAGCAAACATTCCTTATCCTCTAGACCAGGCTACTGGCATGAAAAGACGATCTTTGTTACTTAGCAGTCCATCTGCTAGTGCTGTTTGTTCCTAATCCTTTTGACTGTAGACTCTTAAAGATTTCCCTGGTAACCAACTGTTAAGTCGCAAATAAGATCGCCTTTAGATGTGAATGGAAGTAAAAGTTAGCATCTGGAAAAGAAAGCTACTATTTTCATGTAAATGTTCTTTGATGGAAAATCAAATTGTTACAAAGACAGGTTTTTTGAACTGTTTTAACTCTTCAGTGCTGTATCCTTTTTAGAGATTTAACCAGATTTGGCCATAATCTTACAAGGTGAACAAGGCTCGCCCAAAATTAGCTGGGCTGCATCAGTTAACATAAGAAGTATGTACAGCTAATACAAATTGATGGCTTATGGAGTCACATTCTAACTTTTTAATGTCAGATGCCTAATACTTCTGTCTCTGTGCTTAATAGTTAAGCATCCATTATTTTTCAGACTAACCTACAGTCACAGAGGGTGCTGCTTCTCCAGGGCACCGATAGTCTGAACCGAGCCAGTGAGAGCATCGAGCGCTCGCACCGAATCGCTGCTGAAACCGATCAGATTGGCACTGATATCATTGAGGAACTCGGGGAGCAGCGGGAGCAACTGGAACGCACCAAGAGCAGGGTGAGCAGGAAACTGGCCATTGCTTTGAAACAATCTGATGTTACTTTGGTGGGAATTGTATGCCAGTAATTACTCTCAGGGACCTTTCTAGGCATAGTAATCCGATTGGATATTTCTACAGACCAAATTCAGGCTGCCACATTTCTGTTTGTTCTCATAAAAGAAAAATAATTACCGTAGAAGGGTCCAAAGCATGGTGGTCAAATGTCTGCTGCTGTGATGGGAGATTAAACCTATAGATCTGCTAGAAAAAATAGCATTACTGAACAAAGTTACAGATTAGAAAATAGTTAAGGAATTGCCTTGTGACTAGATTACTGGTTAAAGTTAAGATTTTGGAAGCAGTTAGTTTTTGTAATGAAATTAAATTTAGTAGAAGAGTAATTACTAGCTTTCCAATATTTGCATGGAGGGAGAAAATGTCAGATGTCTATTCCTCATCCTTGGTTCAGGAAGCTCTGTTTCTGCTGTGAAAGCTTCAAAAACTAGTTCACTTGTTTTGTTTACACACGTATGCAAAAGTGAAAATTTGATTTTTGAACTAACAAACTGATGGGGTTTTCTGTGTGTGCAAGGGATCCTGAGTGTAAAGCTTTTTTGTTAGTGACTTCAGGGGACACTGAGTTTGGCAAATAAGCCCACTCAGCCAAAACAAAAAGCATATCCCTACTTTTGGGAGTTCTTTCTACTCATTGCAACAAAGCCTGTAGCTTTTTCATTTAAGTAGTTCTGTAATTTCAGTCAGAATTTGATTTGTCCTGTTCCAAAATTTGGGTTAGAAAGCAGGAAAGGAAATTGATCTTAAGATTTGTAGGTATAGTTTTTGTCCTTTAGCTAATAAAAAATATTACAGTCCTTCAGGCTGTAATAGGCGTCGCAGTCTCTCAACAGATCATTCATAGAAGCATAGAATTGTTTAGGCTGGAAAAGACCTCAAAGATCATTGAGTCCAACTGTTAACCCAATACTGCTGTGTTCATCACTAAACTGTGCCTGTGACTTCTACTGTGAGCCTCTTAGGCAATGAATTGTGGACTTGTGTGAACCACACATTCCAAGTGGAAGCAGACTTTCTTCTTACTTGTTCTTTCATAGTGAAGACTGGAAATCTACTAAGCTCTGAATGGACTTGATAGTTTTCTTCCCAGCTTTGTCCAGTCCATCTCAGTGCAAAGAAATACACAAGCAGTTTTGCACTTGAGGGCAATATGTTAAACTACAGAGGAATTGTGCAGGCAGATGTCTGTGATATAAGTGACCTGGCTTACCCTTCACTTCCTTAGAACGTCTGGAAGTGGAATAGTGAAATCTTACCTGGAGACCAGTGGCCATGCATCGTGTCTGTGAAGCAATACCTTTTTTAGTTGTCTATAACCTCACTTCATTACATGTTTCTTAATAGCTGACTGGGTACACTGGGCAGTTCATTTTTGGGCAATACAAAGCTGAAATAGATTATCCATTAACAGCTCAGAGCTTGTACCCACTGGGTCACTTAGACCTCTGAGTGCAACACAGTTCTTTCTCTGATAGAACTTGAGCAGCATTTCAAACACTTGGATATGCACTGGGGTGAATACATGACTATTACTTTCTTCTGGTGTTAACAGAAATGAAACTTAAGGAAAGAAGCTAATACCTTTTTTCTCATATTTGTATATTAATTAAAGAGGCAGAAAGTGGTTTCAAATTGCATATCTTCATATGTATCTAAGGGAAAGTATACACAAAAGTCTTAATTTCTCCTTAGAAAAGAGACAATGCTTCCAGCTGGTACTGTGGGTAGAAAACAATGTCTCAATTTTGAGAGTACATAGTCATCCTTAGTTCTGTAATTCATTGCAGCATTTCAACACCAGCTGCTTTCACGTGCATCTTTCCAGAGTAGATGTGTGCTCGTTTAACTGACAAGTAACTTCTGTCTCTCTTCAGCTGGTGAATACAAGTGAGAACTTGAGCAAGAGCCGCAAGATTCTACGCTTGATGTCTCGGAGGTGAGTGCTGTGACTGACAGCAGCATGGGGCATTGGTGCCTGCTGGATGCGGGGGAAAAAAAGAATGTCAGCTGGGACTGCAGGGAGGTTTTAGGGAATGTGTGAACAGAATGTGTGCCCACATGCAGATGCTAATTTGTGTGTTTTCCTGTCTGGTAATTGCTTAATGGAGTACAGGCTGTTGAACAGCACTGAAAGTGTGCTGTTTGGTCAGGATGATGTGGGGTCTAACTATCCAAACCGTGGTGAGGACAGAAGCAAGTTACAGTGAAGTGCTCGTGGTGTATTTAGATGCCACTCGTTCAGGTTGGGGAAAGCTGTGCCGTAAATCACTGGAGCATTGGGTGAGTTAGATGCCTGATGACATGGAGAAATCTGTTTAGCCCATACCAATGCCCTAGAGAAGTTAGTCCTAGGCTGACCCATGAGACACTCTGAGCCAGACCATGTACTATTTTGATGGCTAAAACATTGGCTTCTGAAGTGGATTTGCAATTTAGCTATATTGTTTAATCAGCCTTAAAAACCCAGTTCATAGATTGTATTCCCAGTAGGTACTTATCTCCTCACAACCTTTCCTTTATGCCCATTGCTAAAGGAAGATGTGATAACTGTCTAGTTTTCAGTAGTAAAAGCACTTTACTATTTTGAGATTTTAGTTTTCCTTCAACAACATAGTTCTGAGTAAAAGCACCACAGTGAGGGGTTTTTAGCACAGGACTTCAGGTATTGTTTTCCTCTTTGCTTGACTGAAGGAGTAGGCACATATAGAGCAATGATCTGTCTTCTGTGGGACAGGAGAAGAGGAACAGAACTGCTGCTGGTGAAATAGGAGATTCAAACAGGATTTCCAGGAAAACATGAGTAGTGGACTATTGAAATTTGGCAGTTTCTGCTTGTTAAGAGCTTTTTGAAAAGCACAGTGTGGTCTCACTGAAAGATGGTGATCTGGATCTAGAATCTGCTTTCATAAGCAAGATTAAAAAAAAAAACTTGGATTTTTATTTTTTAACTCTAGAGTAACCACAAATAAGTTGTTGCTGTCAATTATCATCATCCTGGAACTGGCCATCCTAGGAGGTGTGGTCTACTTCAAGTTCTTTCGCAAGAAATGAACCTTCATGACCAAGATGAGCTTTTCCACTGATGAGGAATAGGATGGGCTATCTGCTCCCTTTGACTGTCTGAAGGTTGAACTGAGTCATGAGACAGCACATTCAACTGAAACTCTACTGACACTTGAAAGACAGAGAATGGGAGTAAAAAGAAACAGGCTTGAACTACTGGTAAGATTAATAAGAAGGTAATAAATATTTTATTGTCTCATTTTGTATATACTTAACTAAATGAATAATTCTTACTATGTAATAAAGTAGCCACTGATCAATGGAAAAGCTAGTTTATTTAAAAATTGAGAAGTTAACAGTATTTGCCAAGTGTTGACAATCTATTCACTCAAGTGCCTCAGCAGAACTCTAGTGTCCAATATACCCAGCATGGGTTCTTAAATCCTCACTTGCTCTTCACTGTCAGATTCATCTGGAGAGCTGGGTGTTGGGAGTTCATCAAAAGCGATGTGTGCTCCTTCCCTTGTCTGCCCAAAGCACGTTGCTATCACATCGATTGCAAGGTGAGCAGTTGCTTTCACTGCCTCTTGAGAAGCTCCAAGCAGTGGATTGACTTCAACCATGTCTACAGCTGAAAGCATTCCTGTGAAAATGATTTGCAGCTTTGTTACTCTGATAAAGGGTAGAGTCGACTGCAAGGGTTTGTTTGCAGCCTTTTATTCATTGTAGCAAGTCTGGTTTGTGACCTTCTCTACCCATTAGACAAGTAAGATTGGCTCTTGAGGGATGAGATTTGTTCTCAGATGCAAATATGTGGTTTTTATTTGGTTCTTTCTTACATCATCACTACCTCACTTATTCGTGCCTTCAGCATTCAGGAAAAACTGTTGATGTTCCATACACATTTATGAGAGGAACGTTTGTTTTTTTTCCAGTCCAAAAATGAGGGGTTATAAAATAGTCTCACCTCATATTCTTTTGCCATCCTGTTCATGAATCTATAGACTATTGTCTGGTTGGGATTTTTTTAACCTTCTTTTACTGCAAATAATATTGTTTAAACATAAAAATAAAAACTTGATGGTAGTAAGATGAAAAGTCCTCATATATTGAGTCAACTGCAGTATATCTTAGGAAAGCTTGATTTGTTAGTCTTGAAGCCTAGAATGGAACTTCAAACTATTTAAGATTGTTTGCACCTATTTTTGTATTCCAGATGCCCATTTTCACATCTCGCCTCATGTGTTTAGGATTAGGGAACAGTATTACACATTTTTTGTTGTTAACATACTGTGTATTTTCTTTTGCTAAGCTGAAGTTTTTGATGGTTAATATGCTTCCAACAACAAGGGAATTGCCCAGCCACAGGACTTCTTTATCCCTTACTGAAGGCTGAATTGACTTTGCGGGCACCTTTGCTTTGACTACACTTATTATCTCTCTTTACACCAGAAAAACATAACCAGTATGAACTCTAGGCAGTTTGTCATGTCCTTGTTTAGCCCCGTGCTGCTGGTCCGCTCCTACCTGTGTTGTGTATTTCTTCTGTGATGTACATGCCTTCTCTGTAAGTTAATCCACCTAGAACAGGAGTCCCTGTTGCTGGAGCCAGTGAGGGATCAAAAGCATCAATGTCAAAACTCAGGTGAATTGGTCTCTGTCTCCTGAGACAGAATAAAACAAGAAAAGCAATCTCAGAGCCTTAAACTTTTTCTATGTGCATTTCTTACTGTCTAGGCTAATCAGCAAAGTAGCATCGAGCTCTTTGAACCATGTCTTACATACATTAAAAAAGCATCTACTCAGCAAGGATTTGGTTGAAGATAAGTACTTTAGTTCAAACCATCTTAACTGGTATTTGTCATCTTAGTGGAATGATGTAGAGAAGTGTATGATACAATCCAGCCTTTTCTCCTTTTGTACAGAAAGCCAGGGTGAAGGCTGAAACACAGATGGCAGCTAGGATGAAGGAAGCACCGAGCTCAAGGATTTCACTGACAGTTCATCAAGATGGGCATTTTTCAGGTCAATACTTAAAGGCTGTCTCCAAACCCTGCCATGTAGCCCAACTGCTGAAGTAGTAAAGGATAATCTCAAACCTAAAATGTTAGTTACTTACTATATCATCTGCCAGCTGATGACAGCTTAATAAACTGGACACTGCTTGTCACTCATATGAATTATTTAAGTGGCAGACTGCATACTTCCAACTTACTGCAGATGCTCAGTAAGGAGAGACATCTGGATTACCATCTTCTTTACTTGTCACAGCTGCAGCTAGGGAGGGTGAGCACACCTTTAGAAAACAGCAGCATGCAGAACAAGTTCTAATCTGTGGGAGAGGTTACCCTTTTTAACTGACCCTCTCCCAGCTCCTAGCATGATTTGCTCCCTGACCTGATTCCCCAGACTTGAACAAGGGTCGCAAAGGTGGCAGTAGTGAACTGCAGTAAGGGAGTGGTTAAAGTGAACTTCACCACCTGCACTGGTACTGGCAGCTGCCATCAGGACATTGTGTGTGAGCAGTTCAAGGAGGAAGCCATCAAATGCTTCCACCTTCCTTACCAACAGCTCATTTCAAGTTACTGTCAAGTTGCTGTATGTCTTTTAAAAAGTATAATGTGTATCCTGCACTGAGTTGATTCAAACATCTTGTCAAACTGCAGAATTACTTAACAGAACCAAGTAGTATAAAACAGAGACGCAACTGTAGTGAGTCATGTAATCTGTCTGAGCTATCTGCCAAACACTGTGAAATGGTTCCAGTCCTGAGACTTTCCTATATACTGGACACTGTCACAGTTCTGTATGGCCACCTTACATCAAATAACTTTCAGGAAAGCTGATGTTCAACAAGAGTAGTTTAAATTAGATAATAGTTTGTTACCTGCCCATCAGTTGTTCAAAGGTTCTTTCCATAACTTTCTGAATTCCAAGGCGATCGATATCCCGCATGGAAAAATACTGGATGTCAAAGTTCTTCAAAATATAGCTGTGAAAATAATTTTTTAAAAACAATCATTATTGGTTTAAGCTGAAATCTAGCAACTCTTGTGGATGTGATTTCAAGCTCATTATTTCAGCCTTTACAAAAATCTTTTAATCTAAACCAACTTACTACTCAGCAGGATCCACATCCCTCAAACCAATGTACACAATATCAGATGCTGAAAGGCAGGGCTTTAGCCAGGAAAATCCAGGAAGTTGTGGTACCTGCAAGCAGAGGTTTGGTATTATGTCAGTTTAATGACATACCTAACAAAAACGCTATTTAATGCTTCCCTGAAAGTTCTGTATTGATCTATAGCATCCTTTCTCTCTCTAAATAGAGAAACTTCAGCACTTAAGGGTTTGGCTGATGTAATCAGTCCTTACCTTCATTCCTATATTCAACTCAGGTAAAGTGATACAACTTCATCCGAGTTGAATGTTAATGGATGAAGTTTTTAACTCTTCTACATTTTCCAGTTTGAAGAGGAGGAGGAGGACTAAAAAGCCCAAATCCACAAGCAATAAGTAATCTGCATCAGTGAGTGTAAGGAGGAATGCTAAAGTAGATACCCAGATGTAAATCACTTACACAGGGCACTTAATGGTGATGCACTGTAACTTACCCAGTACATTATGCTTATGTGGCAGCTGTATCTTTTTAGGAGAACTATCAAAGTCATGCAAACATACAAAAACAGTATTAAAGATGGATAAATGCAAAGTGGGAAGTTAAAAAAAAAGAAAAAATAAAAGAGGGGGGAAAAGCAGGGCAAGAAGTTAGGCCTCCAGAGTGGGTTACATCATGCTGGCTTTTGATGGAGAATTGAAGAGAGTAGGCCTAGGACAGCAACTGAAAGATTATAAGGTTATCATTTTTCAGCTTTGGTAATTAAGTAGTCATGGTATGGAATTATAAAACCATTTGGTTAGTAATACCTACTAATTTTAAGAGTGATTTAAATTAACTCAAATTTCTCTTCTTCTCCCAGCTCTGAAAATGGCTACAGCCAACACAGCTGTCAAGCAGATAGAAGGTTTTGTTTTTAGACTTCTCAATTACTAATTATATTCTAATTACAATATTGGATGTTTTTAAAGGTTAATACATCCATAGCTATATTTAATTACATTGGGTTAAATTAGCACAGATTATAAAGTATTTGCTACTCTAGGACAATGACCTGAAACTTCTCCAGTCATAAATTAAGAAGAGGCATAAATGAATTGGAGACCACTAGGAAAAATAAATTCAGATTTCAAAAATGAATTACACAAAATTCATCATCACCACATCATAAACTGAGCATAGTAATGATAATATTGTCAGATACTCTCTAGTATTAATGATTCAGTAGATTTAATCCTGCAATTTCAATTACACCTCCTTGTTTGTAAATAAATAAAATTGAATGTATTAACTGCCTTTGACAGGTTCTTTGCTTTGTTACAATGAAAAGGAGTTGCTGGTAGTAAAGCCAGAGGAGCCAGAGGTGCAGGCATTTTCATAGGAAGGTATTAATAGCAGCTTGTGAGTTTGGATGGTTCCAGGAGCCCTGAAGCAGTCAGGAAAGGAGGATGATAATTTTTTTTTGTCCCATTATCGACTCAACTGCTGTACTGGATGAGAGTAAGAGGGTGAGCCATATGCACTTCTGCATACATAATGGTTTGCTCCAGAGAGTTAGAGGGGTATTAGCTGGACAAACCATTGTCAAAGGCACATTCTGCTACTGGTAAAGAGCTGTTTAAAAATTCATACTGTTGTAGAAACCTCATGGTAGCAGCAGGACTTGTATTAGTTTTCCCCTCTCTAAATGGGAATACAATAGGGTAAGAAAGCCCCACTGAGTGAGTGCACAGGCCTGTTTGTGCCCCTGCACAGCCAGGCCGTGTGTGAGCTGCTTCTGCACAAGCATCTGGACTGCTGGAGTTGAGGTGGGCTTGTGACAAGATCTCAAAACCAGCACCATGCCTGAGTAGCTTGCCACTAAGCATAGCCTAATCTTATTCTTTCTTCACTACTGCTGCTTGCAAGAAAGGCCTGCTCCCCCACTTACCCCAGAAAGCTTACTGGTATTCTTTTAGCATGTCAAAAAACCCCAATAATTGTAAAAATTTACTGCTTTTCTTGCTGCTCAAGAACTGGAACCCAGCAGACCAATATCTCCTCCTTCCTGAGCTATCACAGAACTTTAGCTTTGTTCTGTTTCCACCAAGCCATAAACTGTTCACCTTAGGTGACCTCTAAAATTCACAACATTTTCTCTTCCTCTCTCGCTTGAGAAAGTGTGTACAGTTGTCAAAAAGGAAAAATATATCACCCCCTTTAATTTACGGGTGAAAAAGTACAAATACAGCAACCTTTTATATTAACCTTCTCATGGGTTCAGGGGTGTTCCAAAAAGCCCCATTAGTTTTGCATTACTTTGGGAATTCCAGTACATTTGTAGATACACATAAGAATGACTAAAAGAGTAAAAGTATGTAAAAGCACCAGATGATTCTATTGACTCGTGGATGGAAATAATTCAAGAGAATTTGCAGGAGAAAAAGCAGAAGAGCTTTATGAGAAGACTGCAGTATTGCCATGCTGAACAGGAACTGATGCAGTGGTATCTTCAGTAGCCATGCAGATTTAAACATGCTTGTTCTTGCTTGGAAAGGGTATACTTCCAGCAACACAGCACCCCAAATTTGTCAGAGAAACAAGAAAATTAGGAGTAAATACTAGCAGTGCAGAGTGCCAAAATAATGCAGTCAGGTTTTTTGCAGCTCCAGCATCCATTCTCAAGATGCAGTTGCTGATCTTGCTCTTACTCTCCAGCCTAAGCTTCAGCAGAAGCAGATTGTTGTATCAAAGTTCCCACTGCAGAGGCCTTGGCTGTTCACAGGTGCTGCAGGTCCCTGCACAGGGTGACGCAGCCCACAGCTAAGCCAGGCAGGGTACATAGGCCTTAGGTCAACCTACTGTTCAGCATCTTGAGAGCAGCAAAAACAGGCACATTCCATGTGCCCCAGGAAACAGCTCTTTTTGATAATTTGACCTCTTTCCAAAAAAAAGGCTCTCTCTTTAAAAGCTCACTACAAGCAGTTCCAGCTGTTTTGATTTGTAATATTTACAATGGAGCAAACACCAAAGCAGCCACTTAGGAGAGATCATACAGGAACAGCCCCTGTCAGGCCCCAAGGTCAAAACATGGAAGAGCCAAACTAAGCAGAAGCAGCGTGCAAAGTATGCAGGAACCAGCTGTTCCTGGAGGTGAGTTCAGCTGGGCTCTCCCAGGCTGGGCTCAGAGGAGGTTCCTGCTTAGCTGGTAGCAGTGCTGTCATAGCCCAGCCTTGGCTACAACGCTGGTCAGTGATGCAGGAGCAGCACCGCAGTCAGCTGCTGTGTGCAGCTCGCTGTGCAGCCCACAAGGGTGCAAACACAAAGAAAAGCTTTTTCTCATTCGTGTGTCTAAGCGTGTCTGTATCTGTGTTTACACGTGTTTGTGGCATGTGTATATATATATATGTGCATGTATATGCATGTGTATACACACAGTAATACATATTTTTCCTTGTACTCTGATAGAAAAGATCTGCATTTGCAGCAGGTAAGAAATAACCTCACATCAGCAATGGTGCAATGCTCTGAGGTTGCCATGTAGGATAACTACAATCAGGATACTCACTTTATCTTGAAGCTCCCTTAGGAGAAATGAGAGAGGTTGTCCATGGAGGCTTCCAGACTGAGTTGTGAGAGGCGTGTTGATATCAGCATGTGCATCTACCCAGATCACCCCGAGGTGTGGGCACTGCCGTGCATGGCCACTGACAGAACCAAGTGCCAAGCTGGAAGTACAGTAACAAAGTCTTTAGTCACCATTTGTCCTTCAGAACAACTACAAGGACAATGGGAAGTCTCTCAGCTTTAGTCAGCCATGTCATTACATTTCCTCACATCAGACATCTGTGACAATTAAGGGAGCATCCCATACAAACTGCATGGCATGCCACTGCTGTGATTCCAGGAGGCCAAGTAACTACAGGGCTATAGTGACAGATAAGTCAGAGCTCTCTGCTGTCTCCCTTCCCACACACTTAACCTTCACCTGCTCTAGATCCAAATGCTCCAGAAAATCTAGCCTTTTTTTATTCTATTCATGACACCTTCCCCCACAATTTCTTCTTACATGCCCTACCATCTTCAACCAATTCTCAGATCAAAGGTTAGTGAAAAAGAGGAAAAATATTCATGTTGTAAGATCTATTGCAAAATTGTCTGTTTGTAGGCATTACAAACCTATCCTAAGAGGTGATGGGCAAAAGAAACACGTCACTAAACATTCAGCAATAAAGAAACTGAGCAGTTCCTCTAAAGGAACCTGATGACAAATTTTCCCAAAGAGGAAAACCTCAGTTGTGTGTCTACACAACTGATCACGGACCAGTCTGGAAGTAAGCAGTACTGTCTGAGAAGGTCAGGGTCTTGTAGCTGTCTTCTGTGTTCCACCCTAAAAGCCCATCCCTAAGGCATTGCCAAGAAATGACTCCCAAGTTGTTCCACATGTCCCCTTGTTTTTTAAATAAAATTCTTGCACTCCAAGTGTCAACCTGCAGCATAAACTACTAATTGTTTTTAGGTCAGCTCACCTGTGATCACCTCCTAAAGTCACACATCTGTGTCCAGCAGCTACTGCTCTGCTCACTGCATCAGCCAGCATCTGGCTGGCCAAGCCCACCGACCGCGGGTATAAAACCAGGTTGTTGTACAGTTCATCGTTGGGAACTTGAGTGAAATTCAGATCTCCAAAGTCATGCACTTGGCATCCTGGGAACACAGCAACAAAAGGAGAAAGTGACTTTTATTTAAATACCTTCCCAGGGAAATGCTCAAAATCAGTTGGACAAGTATGAAAGGAATAACGGTAAAGGAATGGATCCATTTGATTATTTGCATGGGATGCAACTGTCACAGCATTACAAATTAGAAAGTTTAAGACAGCTTTAATTTAGCAATGAGCTATGCCAATCATAAAAAGTCACTTAGAAAAGGTTTTGATTTTTAAAAATTATTTCATGATAAATTCTAACATGAAAAGTTACAGTCTGCAAGGCCATCTTCCTTCCCATTTAGACAGATTGTATACAGCCTCAAATAAGCTCAGTTGTTTAAAGATGCCAAGGACTATGCATTTCACTAACTATAGCTACAGTTATTTTACATTTTCAAGGCCCCCAAAAATCCTGGCACAAAAGTGCCAAGCAACAAATAATAAAATTTTCTTATAGTACTTCCAGGCAACTCCATGAAGGATTGACTTTGTCAGGAGAACCTGTCAATTTTCTCAACACAAGATATTTTAGAAGGCATTTTAATTCTGGGACTTCAATCCCAAAATTCTTTGAGATCCTTTCATTGCCCAATACAGCTTGATTGGCTGTTGAACCTGACTACATTCTGGGTGTAAAACTCAGCTTCTCTTGGAGACCCTTAGTTTGAGACAGGCCTCTCACCGCAGGCTCTGGTGAAGGCAGTAAAGGCCCCAAGGTATTTACAGCTACACCAACAACAGTGGCTTAATAAGACCACCCTGAATACCAGTCATGCCTGTCCCCTTTGCTCCTCAGAATCACTAGTCTGTTTGCAGTTCAAAGCATCCGGGCCAGAGCGTGACATTTGGCCTTTAGCCATCCTGTGCTTAGTGGGACAATTTGAAAAATTTAAGGCAAGTCAACATGAAGGAACAGCCTACTTGGGGCTCTGGGTTCCTGCTTAATTTCCAGTAAGCCATTAGTCTAATATGTAGGAAACTGGCTCTGTGAATTTGGTTGGTGGATATTGTATAAAAGCATAGGTGAGAAATACATGACTTCTTTATATTTTAAAAGGAGTTTTGACTGGTGAAATGAATGAAGGAAAGTTATTGAGTCACTTGTGCAGATTTGGTGCTGGGAAATAGGCAAACACACATTTTATAGCAGGGACACAGGTGGGCAGATGTTGGGGTATTTACAAATGAACATGTCAGCTGAGCACAGCTGCTCAATAAAGGATTGAATAAACATCCTAGCAGCTCTAGAAAACATTCTCTGCAGTGACTTAAAGCAGTAAGCAGGACCATGACATACCACTCCCAGCTTTTCAGAAGGCAACACAGGTACCCAACTGTTTTTTTTTTCCTCCCATAGACAACACCTAATTAAGCAACAGGATGAAGGCTCTGAAATTTTGAGCCCATTTTGTTCAGATTTGAATGTGTTATCTGATCTGTGACCACTACATTTTCTACCCTCTGTTTATTCTGGTGCTGTGCAGAAGCAGAAAAAGTTGTGAGTTCCAAGATGTTCAGCAAATGTTAAGTTGTTTTTTTTTTAAATTTGTATCATCCTGCAAGGCTACTTCTCACACATATGCACACTGCTACACATTTCAGTATTTCAAAATTTGAAAGAAGAACTTGGGCATGCCTGGGAGGCAAATTTCAGAAGTAAGACTTCAATGGGTATCAAGACCTTTTGGTGATACTCTTGTACAAGGGAATAATGCCTTTGATATCTGTGTGAAATAAATCTGCAGTTTGGAGCCATGTGCAGTGAGTTACACATTGCAGGACAGCATATTACACAGTGTAATGGAAGAAAGGACTACAACTTAGGTTTTGTTCTCTCCTACAGGACATAGAAGCACATGGGAGTATTTTTACCCATTAAAGGATGAAAAGCAACTTCTTTAATTCTACCACAAAGCTCCACCTTCAGACCAGTATAAAATGAAGATCCAACCATGCCATCATTCCTTTGCACTGATTCCTTGAAGGAATCACTTAAAATTCTCCAGGTTATGCTCAAGGCAGGCCACACTTGGCAGATTCAAGCAAGTATGTTTAGAGAAGTAGCAAGTGTTTAGTAATTTCTGCTTTACCCTGCCCACTTCCAAGCTCCCATTGTAGGGCAAAAATACTTGGTTCAGCTTCTGAGTAAAAAACCCATTTGTTTATTAGGATCATATCAGCTTATATAGCTTAACACTTTTGTGGTCCAGAATTCTGCAGTCATGTACACTTTTTGAACACATGGTACTCATAATTCCCTCTAATTATTTTTATAGAAAAGCCTAATGTCTGTTAAAGTCACTAGATGCCTTCAGTTTTTGTTACCATCTTCTACAGTCCAGATAGGGTTCATGAACCTTGTAGCAGTTTTTTTTCTCAGCTTTGTGCATCCCTTGTCTCTAGGCCGACTGTACTTATGTAGTTGCAGAGGACAGCTCAGGTTTCCCAGGGTGATAAGAAATGTTTTCAGCCAGTTATCCAAAGGCTATCTGATTAAAATACAGTTAATCTCAGAAGTACATGCTAATCCAATACTCAAACATTAATATCTTCTCTTACTGTTCTTTCTTTTGGTGCCTAGTGTTTTGAAAGCTGGGATTAAATGACCTTAGTGCAAAGGGAAAGCTTAGCAACTAGACAGTGCACAGGGAAAGAAATTCACAGTACTTAGATATGCCATGTATCCCTAAGTGTGGGAAGTGCATGTGCACACACAGTTTTTCAAATTACCAGATACTAGAGATGAAATCAACATGCACATTTGTCTTAATGGTACTGAATAAAGAAAAACAGTTTAATACATCAATAACTACTTTAATAATTTGACATAGCTTCTATTTAGAATCTCAGCTATTAGTCTAAAACTTAAAGACTTGAATTGTTTTCCATTTCATCTGCCTGCTTGCACATAGATTTAAGTTGATGTCTTAAATCAAAGCTCTCTCAACTAGATTATTTGTGCACAGTTAGACATGCTGTACTGCTGTGCAGTCTGGGGGATTTCGCTGTTATTTGGCAATTAGTGAAAGATTTTATAATCTACCTCACCAAGCAATATTCACTTACTTTCTTTGGTAGCTGAGACACTCTATTTTATATAGATACTAATACTTTATTTTACATAGATACTAATACTTATAAACAAAAGAGCTTTTTAATCCGCACCGAAAGTTAAGAAGAAGAATATATGGGGCCTTTTAAAAGGCAGTATAGATTCAAGTTCTGAAAGATAGAAAAACCTATGGGCAGATAGGAAAGTCAGCTTCCTTACATTCATTAGAAAGCATAGCATCCACACCATTTGTCAGTGAAGCAGGTCAGGTCTAGCCAGGATTAAAGTTCTTTTAAATTGAAACATAGCATAAGTACCATACAGTACTTAAGGAGTAAGCAGCACAGACATTTTGCTAGTAATGAAAGAATATAAAAATGTCATCGAAAGTCTTTTGTTCACACTGTCAAGCCCAAGCAGAAATTACTTTCAAATGAAAAATATATTATGTTTGATTTATTAATCAATTATCAACAGTGCAGGAAATTTATAACAACCAAATACATACAAGTCAGCTCCACCAACACTCTGGCTCAAGCAGAGATCCTTTTTGAAGTGAGGAAAGCAAAAAAGCAGGCCTGAGTAATCTATTTCTGTTACAGAAGCTTGAAAGAGATACAGGAAGATAAAGGTGTTAATCTGAGTAGGAACACACAGTATAGTTACATAACTAACATGTGCATATGCACAACAGTCCTGGTAGAATGCACAGCCAGCGTGCAAAGGCAGCATCTACAGCTTAGGAGTGCAATCCTCAGGGGTTCAGTGCCCCCTCTGTCAGCAACAGAGGTGCCTGGGGGGCACATTTCAGCCAAAAATTTAATAAATTACCTTGAAATAGTTTTCACAGTAGATCATTCCCAGGTTAATTTCTTTTGACCAGAACAGGTTAGGGAAAGATCATACAGGCATTCAACCTGCAGACCAGGGGATGGGCAGCTGTCATTTATCCAGCCTGCACAGCCAGAACCTTACTTGTATCAGGTAGAACAAATCCTCATTTTTCCTACTTAGGAGCCTTAGACTTAAAAACCCCAAAACGTAACAAACAAAAGCAAACAAAGAAAGCAAAACAATAAACCAAACAAACAAAACAAAAACCAAAAAAAAACAACCAAAAAACCACCACAAAACAAACTAACAAAAAAAAAAAAAACAACAAAAAAAACCCACAAAAACCCCACACCACCAAACAAAGAAACCCCAACATATTAAGTATATACCTGAGGAAACAGAGTTCTCTGCATGCCTTTTCAAATAAGCTGTTACTGCTTAAGTCAGTGATGCTTTTAACTGGGACATAAGATGTCTTTTAGCAAGCTGTATGACAAGTCTGACTTTCACTTCCTATCATAAACAAAATACACACAGTAGCCAGCAGTTACTACAGTAATTTGCCTGCACAGATTTAGAGAATTTTCTTCTGTAGAAACATATGCCATCTGACATGAGCTGCTTAACTGGAAAACGTCCGGGTAGCAGCACAGTAAGCCTCCCCCCCATCCTCCTCTACTAGGAAATTGCAGCAGCAACAAAAGCAGCAAACTTGATAGTAGGAGATGCAGCTTTCCAAATCCCTATGGCACATTCACATAATAAATGTAACAGCTCTGCAAGGCAGCAAATGGGACTTGGAACAAAAGCACAAGGAACATGGGATAAAACTGATCTCCCAACATGGCGGTTTACCCTGGGTATTCATGAACTGGACTTTAAAGAAAAACAAAACAAAACCTAAAGTAATGGAAAAAGTACACCCTTTACTAAATCACCACAAACACATAAAGGCTTTTTAGGATGCAATGACTATTATGAACAATGTTTATAGGCAAACTTAACATTTTACTTCACATTAATGAAACCAAGTTATCATCTTTCTTCTCAGTATAAACCCACTGGCTTACGGTGGGGACTTTGTAATCCTTTCTCAGAGACACTGTCAAAATGTTACACAACAGCAAACAAATGATTCAATTCATTGTGACCAGTGCATTCTAAAGCCTTTTTTTTTTTTTAAGGCAGTTTTAACCCTCCAGAATTACCCAGGACCTGTGTCTGTGTTACAACTACACAAATTGAGTGCATACTTTCCTTTTACGTTAACAGGAAATTAGGCTAGCACGGTCCCAACTGCAGGAGACAGACTTCAGCAGCCTAATTTAATCATAACCCTCTTGCTAGGAAGTTCATTACACAGCATTTACTTCTCTTTAAACTGAATAGATATCTGCTAGAAAAAAATCTAGTGGATACATAGTTGACGGCTCAATAGATACCTGGCAGCTCTAAAATTTCACTTCCTAAAAGGCAAGTTCTTGTCTGAGCAATTCTCATCCTTTTACTTGAAATTTTGAAAGGTCTGGTTTAAGACAAAGTTTCTGTAGCTGTACATATTTAAAAAGCTTCATCTCCTACAAAGGCAACAAGCAAACCCAATTCCAACTGCTTCCCCAAGTCTGTAGTCAAGATGTCCCTTGCATAAAATGAGCCAAAATTATTTTTCCAACCCCGAATTGAGTAGCCACCTCATTTCCCTTTGAAAACTGCTTATAACTTTAATCTCTTATGAAATTAAGTGCAGTTGACCTTAGGAGATCTTCAAAAACATCAGTCTGAGGTGTTGGGAAACATTTGCACTGTGGCTTGCATCAGAAAGAAGGGTGTAGCTATTGCGTCTGTCACACCAACAAACCCTGCACACATTCTAGTTCCCTTCAAATAAGCTTAACCCAGACAGTTCCTGATGACAAGAACACAATGGGGCCCCTACAGCCATGAGGATCATAATGCCAGAAGAGCTTTCTTCAAGAACAAGTACCTTGTGCTTTAGATTGTTACAGAAGTAAGCAGTTATTTCATTCATAAACCCAGACAGGTAACACTTGAGAGGGAGGGAGAGCAGAATATATTAGATTACTGAAATACTCTTCCTCCCTCTTAACCAGCTGTGAGAAACTAACATCTGACCTCTTCTTCATGTACAAATGAAAAATCTAGTGGGTTGTTGGTCTGTGGTGTTTTGGTTTCTTGGGTTTTTTTGTATTTAACTTGAGTGCTTAAATCCCTGCTTTTCAGCAGATGATGTTATAATAGAAATTTCCACCTTTATGGGAATATGGTATGGAGGACAGTTTTTGGACTAAACATGTGATTAAAGTTTCAAATGAGAAAGCAGTAATAGATCATGTGTACTGTAAGGCAGATCAAAACCCAACCCATCACCTAATTTTCCCTCTGTCATCTCCCTTTGTGCTTCCACTTCCCTCTAGTAACTCCGCTCCTTCAACAGAATTAATAGTAAAAATAGTAAAAAAATAAACCAGGATGTAATATAAATGTACTCCAATCCAGAAAGAATTATATAGGTGCAGAAATTCAGGTAAGTCATGTATTAAAACTAGTTTTATAATATGAAAATGTCTAGGATGAACAGTATCACTATAAATCAAAAAAAAAAAAAAAAAACCTCTGTTCATTAGTCCTTGACCCTAGTCACCCTTTATTTAAAGATTAGGAAGAAACAATCAATTCAGGTTTTCCTGATCTTCACCAGCATAACTTTATTTTTAAAGGTATTTAAACTAAACTGACACACAGAACAATTGCAGTTAAAGCACCAAGTGATATTTACCCCAAATTCACAACAATTCTTTTAAGCCAATTTCCTAGACAGCAACCTTGAGTATGCACCAGCCAAATGGGAGAGGGAAAAACAAACATCAAATCGATGGCTGACAAAGCTTTTCATTCCAAAGCAGATTGTGTGCTCCATCAGCATGGGGAAGGGAAGAGAATATCAGAACCAACTGACTGCAAGGACTGCTCTGACTCTATTTTCAGTGTTGGCATTTTCCTCCTGACTTCCAAGACTACCTGTAATCATGCAAATATCAAAGGCACAACATTCAAAAGGATAAACCACAACTGCTGAGCACAGTTGTGCACAGCAAAGCACACTCCCCCAGAGGAGCTAAGCCTCCCCTTCTCAAAGCAACACAGCCAATGAGGTCTGTTGGGAAGAAGGAACCCAAAAACAGCCTTAGTGGAGGCCTCCTCAAAACAGCTCTGCTCCAAAACCCCAGCAGGGCTCCTTCTCCCTGCCAGGTCATCAGAGCCAGTTCCTGGCTGCCTTCCCTTGAAGCAGGAACTGGAGCAGCACCTGCCCTTGATGCATTCTGACAAGTGGCATAATTTCAAAGACTCATTGTAAATGCCAGTTACAATCAGCCCCTTTGGCTGTGCTTTGATTTTTGACAAACCACTGGTCTTTGAAAGTAACCAGTCATGGCTAATCTGCATTTGAGAGGTAAACGAGTAGCAGAGTCTCTTGGATCTTTATCTCTGTATAAAAAGAGGCAATTAAGTCTAGTTCCAGAAACAAGCTGCAGTACTACATAAGTATGTTGTACTGATATTATTAAACAGAAGTGTTGGGGCATGCTTGTGTTTAGGGAAAGAGAAGAGGACTGCCACTTACCCATTTTAAGGGGAAAAGGAGGGGAAGAAGGTGTTCCTGGATTTAGAAAATGCATTCCTATTTCTGCTTTGTAGGGAAGAATTAGCTGTTAGTCTGACTTCTTTTTGCTATATCCAACTGATTTTAGCAAATGAATACATAGCTTTGACAGTACTAGCACCAGATGTGATCAGAAATAAAAATACATGAACAGTAGCATTTCTTACCTCAACAATGCAGAGACCTAACTAAACAACAGGCTGCTTAAATGCCAGCAGTTATTTAGAATTTTGCCTGTCTCCCACTTCATCAACAGCAGAAAATATAACATCAAGGTCTGGCTTTTTTTTAGTTATCTATACAACAAATTTAGACTATTGGAATTCTAGAGATTAGAGATATTTGACTGGCTCTACTAATGTCTTTACAAGTTTAAAACACTGAGTTTTGAAGAGGAACAACTGAAGTAAAAGCTAGTGCAAAACAAAGCTAGAATCTAATCCAATAATTCAAGAATCCATTCCTGACAGATCTTGTTTCTAACATGTAAATCCAATCTCAGTTCAATACAGGGCAAGCAGAAGGGTACAGTTTATCAAATTCTTCAGTGATACAGGCAACTTTTTAAACACATTTACTGGATGGACTGATGAACATTATTTTCCCAACAATGCAGCTATAACTCTTGCCAGTCCAAATCTGCTGAATCCCAGCATCTATACTTATTTACACATAATTGGTGCAGAACTAAAAAACTGTTTATCTTCCTTCTAAACTCTTTACTGAAGAAGATTTAGGTGGACAAAGAGGAGACATGGAGAAGCAGCTGCCTCATGATTTATCAAGACTGATACTAACCATATGAGCTATCTTTGTGAAGAAACAATTCAAAAATTAATTGCTATTTCTGGCAGCAGATGTCAATTGGAGTCCAATGGTTTTGGGCAAAGCAGTAGGGTAACTCCAGAGACATGGGGATTAACAGCTCCACTCCTCTTTTAGAGGAGGTTACTCCTTTCTGAGTCACTACACTGACCTCGTGAAACCGATTTCATGAGCCTATTTCATTCCAAAAGAATTTTTCCAGTCAAACAGAAGAATGGCAATATGATGCTCATTCTCTCTGACAAGTATAGTTCTACTCTGTGTGTAAGCCACATGTCTCTGCAGTACATCAACTTATCAAGCCAGCAACTCAGATCCAAACTTTGCTAATCAATTCTACAGTAACCCAATTCCAAGCCTAAGCTCAGCAACCCAGCTGCAAGCAGTTCTAAATAAAGACCAAGAATATTTAATTCAGCAATGAACAACAGTCAACATACAAGAATGAATACTTGGGAAGAAACTTACACTAAAGTTGTTCCCATGCCAGCAGCGGCACAGATGCTCTAAGTCACCTCAAAGGCTGCAGTAAGACTCAGTAGCTATCTATTAAGTATAAAACTGAGTAAGGCCTTTCTCTCCTCAAGTAAGAAGACTAGGCAAAACTATGGATTGAGGTTTGATCAGATTCTCTGCCTAATCTGCAGCAAACAGCAGAGGCCCAAGAAATTCTCACTTTAAAGAGCTTCATACTTTGCACCTTCAGTAGCTTATGCATCTGCCACCTATCTTCCCCACTCCTAGAAAACAAAAGTCCAAAAGACTCCACATATTGCAACCATTTCTGTTTACTGTTAGAGCAATACACAGTCCTACATGATTTGCACCCTTTTCTCTCCCATGCCAAGGAGTTGTGGGTCTCTGTTTTTGCATGGCACTTTTACTTCTTTGGCAACATGTCCTTTAGGGCAATAATATTTTAGTTTCCCTTAGGGGAAGAAGCAAAGCCAAAAGACAAACATCACCAAGGTGAATAAAAATCCCCACAGGCAGAGTAAGTTTATTTTAATTTACTCCTGTTCGACTTGCACACCCACTGCTCTTGGCCTGAGAGAGGGACTCCTGCTACAGTCACTCTTCCTGAGTATACCTTGAGCTACTACCAACAGGTAACTGTGTTCTCCCTGCTTCTGACAAGGGGATAAAAGTCAAATTGGTGGCTCAGATTCATCTCTGACAGTCTGGTACAGACTAGCAACAGCTTCTGCCTCTGTGCTCCCTCCTCAGATTTCAGCCTAAGCATAAACAAGCAGTTCACAGGCAGTCATTACTTGAGGCGGCCAAGAAGTTACTATACCATGTAGGTATGGTCACAGAATCTTTCAAGGGAGGGATTCCCCACCCCCAAAAATAGAAACGAATAGCAGCTCAGAACACTGCAATAGGAGTATGAAAGAACAGAAATTAGGACAGGGTCAAAGGAACAATAAAATTCCTTCCCCCCCCCCCCTCAAATGCACAATACACTAGCCAGTGAAATTTGCAAAGTGGAAAACAATGCAAAAAGTGGAAACAAAAGTTTAGTGTTCTCACTCTTTCTGATATGGCTGGAGCACTATCAACAGAAGTCATTAAATAAGGCAGACAAACATGTGAAGAGCCATGTGGCTGCTTCATATTCAAAGCAACAAACAAACATAGTATATGCATCTTACTACCCAAATGTTACCTTTTAGAGAACCCTCCAGAGCACCTTCATTTTATACAGGTTAAGTTGAACTTGAATTACAAATAGAAAATTAATAAAACAAAACTTTAAATAAATTCTAAAATTTCAGGCAAACAGGAGAGTCTGATCAACAGAAATCTCTTCCACTTTAAAGATGGTGAGGGCAATTTTCAGAGTTACTGTTGATGCAGAGAAATACTGCTTCTTTCTCCCATCTGTACTTCTTTAGATGGCCCAGAATCCAGCCTCACTCTTGTACTGGGGAGCAGAATTCCACCTTTCCTACCTGGTTTCAATCACAAGGAAAATCATGTTTATAGCATTCTTTCATATCCAAGTGGGGCATGGGGGCATGTAATGAACACTTTCCATATGCACCCACATACACAGACCCTGTGGTCACGAATGCTTCAGAACTAGCCAGTACAGATGAAAAAGCCCTGTGTCCTAGGAAAATGTTATTTATTTTTACAGGAGAAACCTGGTCTGCTGCAGTATAATTTGCCTGTTCCTGGAAAACATATAAGAATCCATGAAAACTATTAACTCTTATAATAAAACAGATAAATAGAATGTCCAAATTAATAATTAGACTCATACTGTGGCTCCATTCATACTGTGGCCTTCTTAAAAGTATGAGCAGAAAATTCATAGTGTTAGAAAAACAAAGAAAGCAGTTAAAGCTTTACTGCCAGTTCAGCATACCACAGGACTCCAAGTAATGGCACTACTACAATAATATTGCAGCCAAAGCTACCCTGGCATCCCATGGAAGAAAAATAAGCAGCCCACACATAAAAACAACCATTAGTTAAGTTTCCATGAACGACAAATGTGTACAGTACAAAAGGCTACATGGCCGCATCCTCCTCCATCTAGCACCTTCCCCTCAAGGAAATTGTCTTTGCACTGTAAACCACTCCTCTGTGCATGCTGGTGACTGTCATCATTTCAAGATGGGCCCTCACAGCAGAACCTGTTCTTAAAAGGGCTGCAGAGATTTAAGCAGCAGTAGATACCAACCCCACCCCAGTGGAAAAACATGCCAGCAATAGGAAACTCCAACTGCAGAAGGAAGAGCCTTTAAAAATTGTAAGGGAACAGCAAGAAAATATCTCCATGTGCATAACTGATTGATGAGTAAACAACCTATAATAAACTAAGCAGTGAAAGTATTTTTTAAATTTAGTTTAGCTTGCTTCATTTCTATCCCCATAACACTTTGATACTGGAATCCAGAAAGGAAAATTTGAGCCCTTTCTTTCTACCTCCTACAAGCTCCTATTGAAGTGAGCTTGTGTCAGGCAAATGAGAGGGCTTTTTTCTTCTAGTTTTTAATTTTGTTGGGTTTTGTGGGTTTGGGGTTTTCCTCAAAGAATTCTTACAAAGTGGAAACATTAGCTCTGAACAACTTAAAACAGAACACCAAGCCTTCCAGTATAAAATTCAGTTATTGATACAAAATAATCTACTGCCTACAGTCTTATTTAGAAGAGCATCCTCCTTTCAAGACTAGCAATTTCTTAGTTTCAAATAAACTTTAGGTTCAGTATCTATTCCAGTAGGAAGAACCTTTTTTAGATGCCCTCTTCCACATTTGCTGAGATTATAGATCATGCTCACTAGAATTCAAGTATTGGCAATGATGGCAAGTGTCTGTACAAAACAAGCAAGGAAAAGAATAACTACTCATTTGGCTGCTGACTGGGACTTTTCAGCTTGTGCATCATAAGATATGCAGGATAAGCCCACAGGGCTGCACAGAACAATTGTTTCTGTTTTGCAGAGTTCTTACAATTCAGAATAAAATTGCTAGAGGGTTATTAGGCAGTTATCTCTCTATGCATCTAAACTCCACTGACACTAACCACCCAGGGAGCAGGTATTGGTTCTTTCTGTGGTCCAGCCCTGCAATCCATCCTCATCACACCATTTTCAGTAACACTTTTTAGATTAAAGATTCTACAAGGCACAGTTCAGCTTTACAAGTTTTTATCCCTCGTGTCCTGTTTCTAGTAACTGTGGTACAGCTTTCTGCAGGTCTCAGCTTGTAGAAGTAATAGATGTGAGAAGCTGAATCACAATTAAATGCATGGATTTGCTTGCACAAAAAAGACCAGAAACAGCCCATTCACAAGGTGGTATTTGCAAGTGTTTTCAAAGATTTCACACAAGACCTCATATATAAAACTGAGGACTTCTCCAGAAAATTCTGAATTTCATCACCTGGAAGCATACGAATATTTTAGGAACAAACTGGTAACGAACACAGAAGGGGAAAAAAAAAAAAAAAA